>JAHTLZ010003468.1:4685339-4743790 GCA_023846285.1 Phrynocephalus versicolor | reverse complement strand
TGGCCAGTTTCCTTGTCCAATATCCCACCACTCTCAAGCCTCCCGCACACATGAAGATTGGTACACCCCACTGCGCTCTATTGGCTCCCCAACGATTGCGCCAGCACCTTCCATGATCTCTCTGAGTCTTGATCCCAGCGCTCACTGGAACTGAGAGTTCCGCTGAATCCAGTCCAGCAACTTGTAGGATAGGATATTTGAGTATAGATGTACACTGTTTATCTCATTTATTCTGTTGGTGGATAAAATGGCATCTCTATAACTCAGTAGGATACCAGGAAGTCAGTGGTGCTGCATGGGCTAGATTTGCCAATGCTGAAGTACAACTGCTGAGGCAAGGGCAGCTGAGTTAAACATTGCCCAAGTGTCTGTGAAGATTCTCAGTCATCCAGGTGAGTTTATCTGGAAATTGAGTCATGGCTACTGGACTTCTTTTTGAGAGATAGAAACGTTTCTTCGGACCGATGAAGCTGTTTGGATGAACAGCGAAACGTTTCTATCTCTCAAAAAGAAGTCCAGTAGCCCTGACTCAACTTCCGGACATTGCCCAAAGCTTTCCAGAGTTAGCAAATAGCTGATTTTCCAAACTCTGTCTGTGGGGGAAGAACACACGAAAAGAAGTGCTTGAGAGACCACAGTTCCTACAGTTTCCTAGCCAGTATAGTTCACCTGACTGGAGGATTGTGAGACTCGGATCCCAAACTCACCCTGATCTCCAAACTCTCTTGAGGAGCACATGCAGAGTAATGCCTTATCTAAATTTCTAACAATCCCCATGGTAACATATCTGCTGAATACAGCAGTACTGTATATTGTGCACTTGTTACAGAAGCTTTTCAGACAAGTCTAAGTATATTATTCATACAGAATATATTGGCCAAGCTTGGGAGGCCTTGCCTTCTCCCACATGATCTGTAGCCAAGAATGTACCATAAATACCATGAGCCTTATAGGAAAAGATTTTTAATGGTGGACCACTTGCTTTTCAGGAAAGCTTTTTTTTATCATTACTCATCTTCCAGTTGAGGAACCCGATAAACTCCCTTGAGGATTCCTAGCAGGAGAAATTGTTAGTATCCAGTTTCACCTCAGTGGGAACAGAATTGTCTTCCGCCATTTCTACAGATAAAGAGATGCCAGTTGCTCAGTGAATCATCCACTACCTTTGTAGGAACATGTGGCTTTTACTCTGGGTGAGCGAAACAGCTCACAGAAATATAGGAGTCCCCCTATCTGAAAAGCTGGAAAATAAAAATAATGTAACACTATGGAAAATATGTTTTTTTAAAAAGTAAATTGAAGTGATTTCTCCCCTTAAGCTCTGAAATGCCCAGCTTGATTATGAGTCTCTGAAAGAAATGAAATCTCATGGGGTTTTTTTTACATTTTAGTGCTCTAATAAAGGTATTGTTCACCCTTCTTTTTGATCTACCAGTGGCATATATATATATATGGGATTAATGAAACAATGCTTGTATAGCACAGCCCAACATTTACTTTCTAATATGGCTCCTGTGAAATTGTCTAGCTGTTCCATCTTCCCTTCTAGGTTTACTCTAAATGGGATAAAGCACAACCTTCATCATCTCATCCATCAAATATCAAGTTAGGTGATAAAGAAGAGGGGAGATGTAATCTAACACATCTGGAAGACCGTGGGTAAGACAAGGCCATGCTGTTTTTCAGCTCCATGTTTCCCTCTACCTCTACTGTGAAAATGACTTGGACTGAGCAGTGAAGGTCCTTCTATTTGACTCCATCATTTTTTTAATTGAGAACAGCTGCCTTTTCAGTAGCTGTCCCCAGACAATGGAACACCCTCCCAAGTGAAATTCAGCTGGTATTGATGTTGATGACGTTTTGGTGCCAGGTCAAAACCTTTGTGTTCCAGAAGTTTTTAAATTGAAATAATATAGATTGTGGGTCCTGATGACAACTTTCAGGGTATCATATTTTTAACTGTATTTTTGTTGAATTTTAAAATATTGTAAGCGGCCCAGAGATCTTTGGGTAGTGTGGGAGGCATATAAGAATAATTAATTAATTAATTAATTAAACAAGGGTACCTGTAAGCTGGCAGGGCAAAATATACCCTTTTGTCCCAGAGTAACCCTATTCCCCTTCTCCTTAGTTAAAAAAAATCTTGGGGGGGGGTCTTTTTTCTGACTGTACACTTTTTTTGTTCTAAAACAACCTATCCAATGCTGGTTTCTGAAACAGTAAAAGCAATTAAAAGTCCTGTGACACTTCACCGGCTAACCCATCCGCTCTACTGTAAGCTCTCATGGACAATCACTCACTTAAGCATATACCTGAGATATATCATCCAAAATATCAGACCCATAAAATGGTTGGAGTTTACAAATGACATAAGGGAGACATGTACCAACATGGCTGCTTTTACACGACCCCTAAAATCTGAGGCAAAGGGCTCCCAGATGCAGAGCTTAAAATTGTTTTCCCATCAGCTGCGGACTTTTTAAAAAATTAAGTACGACCACGCCCACCTAAGCGCACCCCAGCGCATTTTACAAGTACCTGGTCTCTGGAGGTAAAAAAAATTCCGATGCGGATTATAAAGCTGTGAATGCTGGGCTTTCCTGCCTTCTGTTTTTTTTTTTTTTGTTTGTTTGTTTGTTTTGTCCCTGCCGCCCCTTTAACAGCCTGGAATCCCTACAGGGCTGCACCGGACCAGCGGAGGTGAGCCTGCATTCTTTTCTCCCTTTTTTTTCTCCCTCCCCTCACGCAGACAGGAGCAATGGAGTGCGGAACGGTGGGAACACAGAAACCAGAACAAACCCCCATGATCTCTGGTCTGAATTTAAGTTGCCAGCGGATTTTAGAGGTCGTGTAAAAGGGAATTGTTGGTGATAACACAAACAGCCTGGCATTGTTTTACCAAACTAACAAGAGCAGTGTTTATGTTTGCTTATTTTTAACTACTTAATACTAATTAACATAAACCTTAATGCAACCGTTGATCTGGCTGTTCTCAAGGCAATTCAACTATAACAGAAAAATACCCTTTGGTGCTAGTGATAACTACCAGTATCATCCAGTCTTGGGAGTGATAGTTAAAATTACCAGCCTCCTAGAACGCCAGTCTACTCATATGAGTGCACATCCACACACATCTGTCTAGCAACTTAAGAGATTTTTAACTAATGGATCATCCAGGGAGAGCTGGAAGGCGATGCATAGCAACGTCATATTACAAGCAAAATAAAAATGGAGATTTGCTGGGACAGGTATGAGAAAAATGATGCTTTCTGCTTTTACATGGAGACTACTAGAACCTCTCCGTCTGGCACACAAACACATGACAAGAATGCCTAGTGTACAACCTGTCATTTTATATATCTTCATTTTAGGATACATTTGGAGCCACCAGAGACAAGTGCTACTTTTTTTTTACATATTTTTCTCTGCAAAAGCAATATTTTTAGAAGCTGGTATACCATGGTTACTGCAGCTTAAAGTGGGAGGTAACAGCATGAGATGAGATCCCAGTATCTTCCAAAGGAATGACGGCAACATTTTAAAAGTGCTTCGGTTACTTTAACTACTCTCAGTTTCAGAAGTCCAATCCTTTGTCAGCTGCTTTTTTGATATAATGGGCAGGGAGACTTAAATCAAGAAGGCAATACTTACTTGGAAAAATATACAGTACTGTATTCTGCGCAAAAGTGTCTCTAAATACTACTTAAAAACAAATGATATTTAGAATGTGGCATTCCTCGAGCACAAAGCCTAGCACACTCACTCTATATGTATGCTGCCTTTGAAAAGCAACTCCAGCACAAACTAGTGAACAATACAGAGCTGTCATGCCCAGAATTCCCTTCTTACTGGTGGCTGTGTTGTAACTTAGTCATTACTTTAAGGCTGACCCCAGGGCAAGAATAAGGGATGTTATTAATATTGACATTAATGGTTCTGAGCCTTATGGCACAGTGGTTAAATGCCTATACTGCAGATAAAAAACTGTGCTGACAATCTGGGGTTCAATCCCAGGTAGCAGGCTCAAGGTTCACTCAGCCTTCCATCCTTCCAAGGTCGGTAAAATGAGTACCTAGCTTACTGGGGTGGGGTACAATGTGTAGCCTACCTACTGTAATTAAACTGTAAACCACCCAGAGACTATTTGAACTGGTATGGGACAGTATAGAAGCAGAACTCTTTGCTTTGTATTCTAGGCTATTCTTTCTTGAATCTGAAAGAGTTCCCAAGCAGGTTTATGCACATTATTTTGGGGTAAACTAAACTCAGTGGAACCTATTTTCATACAGAAACACACAACAATAGTGGCCATGTCCAGCCACAACAAAACACAGGCAAAAACAAAGTCTTCAAACACCTTGAGGACTAGCAGATTTATTTTATGATGTTTACCCTGGACTAGAAGCCACTTCCTCCTACTCATACCAACTTGAAATGTACAGGGTCAGACTCCTTCCAAAACTACAGTCCTTAAACTCAGCAAAGAAAGCAGCATTTTAGGCAGGTGGATACATTTCAAAGAAATCACACAGGGGAGTATCTGACTGAAAACTACTGAGGTTACAGACTCCAAAAGATGACAAGGATATCGAGGACAAATTATTGCTAACAAGTTGGAAGGGGGATGGATTTCAGATGTTATTTTAAATTTGGATCACACACTTTGTCTATTTTAATAATTTTATTGAGCTCTGCTCTTTCAGAGATAGTGGAATCTCTCACATAAGAAGTGAGAAATAGAAATATGCTGGAATCAATTCAAAAGCCCAGGTAATAATACAAACATCCATGTGCAGGATGAATAAAAGTCAGTGATCTTTTTTAAAATGATTTAAATTACAATTTAAATGCTTTTAAAAATGTCTGTGAAGATTCTCAGTCATCCAGGTGAGTTTATCTGGAAGTTGAGTCATGGCTACTGGACTTCTTTCTCTTGAGAGATAGAAAAGTTTCACTGCTCATCCAGTCTGATGAAGCTGTTGGGATGAGCAGCAAGATTTCTATCTCTCAAG
This sequence comes from Phrynocephalus versicolor, assembly GCA_023846285.1. Classification (NCBI taxonomy): domain Eukaryota; kingdom Metazoa; phylum Chordata; class Lepidosauria; order Squamata; family Agamidae; genus Phrynocephalus; species Phrynocephalus versicolor. Next base: position 4,738,778 of record JAHTLZ010003468.1, on the reverse strand, counting down.
AAAAAGAAGTCCAGCAGCCATGACTCAACTTCCAGATGTTTTTAAAAAAACATTGACATTTATCCACTCTACTGATCATGCTTGCACTGCAATTTAATCACAATGTAAAATGATTTTTAAAGCTACAGTTACTTTGTGGATACAATACCATTATCTCAATTTGATTAAATCAAATCCACACTGCTTATATGTACTTAAAGCCAATTCTTGTTTCAAAAGAGGTTCATTCTCTGTTGGTTATGAATCTACATTTTATGAGACCTAATTGACATCCTTTAAAAAGGCATTAACAACCTGGCCTTCAGCAATCGTTAATGTGTGTTTGTGCTCCCCATGTTTGATGCATCTTTTGTTGTTAGTTGTTTGTGCCCCTTGCCAGGTATTTTATTTATTTTGTTTGCTCTCTTTTATCATTGTTGCTTTTCTTTTGATATGAAATTTTCTTATATGTTGATTCATGTAAACCACCCAGAGTTCCCACTGGGAAAATAGGCTGCAATAAATAAATAAATAACAATATATCTATCTTAGAACTGCTGAGCTGGAAGGGACCTACTGGATCACACATCACATCAAGCCCCTCTCGAGGAAGCACCATGGTCAATCTCCACAGGCAGAGATGTGAACCATGAGCTACCCAGCCATTTTCTGACCTCATGAACGGTCTAACTCCAGTTGGTCCCAGTCAGCCCTGCTGAATAAACGTCCTTTACACATGGGCTAACCCACTGTTTGGTAGTCCTGTTATTAGTCTGTCTCAACAAGAGCAACAAAAAGCAGAATTCCGCTAAGACTCTGAAGTGGAATAAATAAGGGGACGAGATTCATAAATAAATAAATAAATTTAATCGATTTCTCCTCCTCTATATGGCTTAGCGAAGATAAAGCATTGGCAGAGGCTTCCTTTCCTTACAGCATTTTGAATGGATCGTACCATTTTGAAAGAATACAAGAATGCTCTATTATAAATGGAACCAAGATGATACTTCTGTTTCCCTTTTCCGGATACAGACACGCTTCGCGTGGTTTCGCCAACGGTCAACAATTGCCACAGCCGTTGTTTTCCCGCTAAACCTTTAATGACTGCACTGTATTTTGGAGGCAGTTTTGAGGAAGACCAGCTTCTGTTCGTCCTTAAATCAAAACCAGTTAAATCAAGTCTGCAAAACGCCTGCGTTCAGTTTCTCCTGGGCTTCTTCCTCCTCCGACTCGCCCAAGTTCCAACTCTTTTTCTCCGCCCGAAATTTCGCAACCCCCCTTCCTTCTCCGACCAGCAAGAACTCGCCTCGCCTACTACGTCTGATTATTTCAAACGGTTTCATATTAGAAGGAAGTTTATTTTTTAAACTAACAGGGTCCTCCTGCGCCTTCTCTTTGAGTCGCACATGGGCGAGCCCAGTAGGGAACCGGAAGCGCCACCGATTGTGGAAGATAAATTTTTTTAAAAGGCACTTCTCTTTGTCCTAAAGGGGTGAATTCCTGACGAGTGAACCAAGGCCCACGAGGGCAGAGACGCATGGGGGGGGGGGGAGAAAGTTGGAGGCAATGAGTGCCCGGATATCCCAGCCCCATCCTTAGGCCCCGCAGATGGTAACGACCCGTGGTCTCGGGAAGGCGCATGCGCACTCGCCTCCGCCCGTAGAAAGGCGCCGCGGTGTCACGTGGCCCTGCCATGGGCGGGCCTGTATATAAGCGTGGCGCGGGCGGCGCCTCGGCCGCATTTTCAGTAGCTTCAGAGGCCGAGCTGTGTTCCAGTGAGTTGTGAAGGTTCGGGGGGCGGTGGTTTCTTTTATTCCCGAATTTAATTGTGGGGGGAAGGGAGGGATGGAGGAGCTTTTCGCATTCTTTGCCTGGGTCTTTGGTACGAAAGCTACAGAAAGGGGTGGGGTGGCTGGGGGTATAACGGCCGTGCATCGTAAAGAGGAAGGCAAGGAACGTTGAACAGCGGACTCCGTGGGGTGCCTCATAGTTTGCGCATGCGGCGAACTGGCGAGTGGCCCCTCGAGCGGCCGCCTTGGGGCAGCGGAGTGGCGCAGCACGCATGCGCGCAGGAGGCGTTTGCTTCGGCGACCGTGTGTGTGTGGGGGGGTGGAAGTTAATGACGCCAGCAAGAAAGGGGGGGGCTGTGTAGGACAAGGACGGTCGGAGATCGGCCCGTTGGGCGCGAGGCGGTGGATCAGGCAGGGCCGCCATTTTTGGCGCTCGATCCGCCGTCGTTGCCTGGACTGGGGAAGAACAAGATGGCGCTTGAGGCGGGGCCACGGGGGCGCGCGCGCGCCTTCCTTTCCCCTTGGCCGCCCTCGCGCGGCCCCGACGGCGATTGCCTTCCTCGTTGCAACAGAGAGCCTCGCTTCGGAGCCAGCGTGCTCATCGCAAGCAGTAGCCAGAACCAGAGTGTGTGAGCTGCAAAAAAAAAAAGGCAGGGGTTTCGTGATCTCTTTCCCGCCGCACGCACGCGCACTCTTAACTCACTCACACAAACACACACACACAACGCCCCGAAGGTAACTAAGAGTAGGGTTGTTAATTCTCCCTTGAACCAGGAAGCTAGCGAAAAATAAAGCCCAAGTACATTTTTTTAAACTCGTGTTCCTAGCAGCTTCAGCCTGTTTAGAGAGCAAAGCGCCCGTGAAAGCGCAGCGTCCTTTGTCTGAGAAAGGTTTTGGTATCAGAAGAATTTGAGTGCAGTTCCCGGGTTTGCTGTTTGAGGCTGTCTACACGTGGCCTGCCTACAACACAAAGCGGTTTACTTAGTTTGTGTTTGGTCCTGATCTGTACAATTGTTGTTTTTTCCCGCTCAGACTTGTCACCATCATCATGTCTTCTGAAGAAGGAAAACTCTTCGTTGGAGGTCTTAATTTTGATACTGATGAACAAGCCCTGGAGCAGCATTTCAGCTCTTTTGGTCCAATTTCTGAAGGCAAGCTTATTTTGACTATTGAGGCAAGGGAGTTGGAGCCAGGGGTTGTTGCAAATAGTATAACAACTTATTTTCATTTGTTTTAGTTGTTGTGATCAAGGACAAAGAGACTCAAAGATCAAGAGGCTTTGGCTTTATCACCTTTGCAAATCCAGAGAATGCTTCTGATGCCATGAGAGCTATGAATGGAGAGGTCAGTACTTCTGATATTGTTCCCAGTTTATGCAGTGTTAAGGTTTTGTGTTGTCTGCTTTGTATGTTAGCTGGATGTATGCATGCTCACTGGGCTTGCCTTCTGCCTTTAAGATTTCAGTGACAAAAGTGTCCTTATAGTGTCCATCCAGTGGCTTCATAGTGTCACCAGGCATACCAGTTTATTGGAAAAGATATAGATTGATAAAAGACAAATCTGGTATGCAGCACATTAAATGCTCCTGATTTACCTCTCTCTTTTGGAAGACTACATTAGTGGAAGAGTACATTCAGGCTTCAGTGTTTCTGGAGAGCAGTTCTCTGGTCCCTGGGACACTGAGGAACTACCAAGTTGCTGCCCTTGATGAGATTATGAGCCCATGATCAGGCTCATTACTGATGTGTGAGTGGCATCTCATCAGTTAACACTGGTAACTTAACCAGCTTGCATAAACACCCAGTTGGGCTCTTGTCTGTATATTAAGTACAAGCTCAAGTAAGAATAAGTGCCTGTTCCTTTTACTGCAGGGGGTGGTTTGAATTAAAAATATTCTTCAGCTTACTTACAATGCATGCTTAATAAATACAGTGTCTCTGTAACAAAAACTCAAATGCCAAAAATTCATAACTAATTAGTTGATTTGGATTTACTTTATTAAATGTAGTGTAATTATTTTGATTCTGAATTTGGAGAATATCATTTAAATATTTTAAAATTTCATTCTGTAGTCCTAAAGTAGGCAAGTCCAAACTTCGGCCCTCCTGATGTTTTGGACCACAACTTCCAGAATTCCAAGCCTATATTGCCAATGACAAAGGTCTGTCGGAGTTGTGGCCCAAAACATTTGGAGGGCCAAAGTTTGGACATGCCTGTCCTAAAGGGATTCTAAAGCAGCTTATAGAAGCCATCTTCAAAGCTTGCTGAGTAGTACTACATCAGCCCCAAGTAATCTGACCTATATCACTTTGTGGTACTACTCAAATATACAGTATCAGAAATCAGTCTATTGATCTCCATAGCATTTAATTTGCAAAAACATGTCAAAATTGTGTTTCTAATTGGAAAAAACAGTGATGTAATACATTTTCATACCAACACTATTATACAACGGATCTCCTTACACACCTGTCACCCATAAATAAGTAAAATGCTTGTTTCTTATCAGTCTGTAGATGGTCGGCAGATCAGAGTTGATCATGCAGGGAAATCTTCTCGTGGATCCAGAGGAGGATACTTTGGGGGCAGGGGAAGAGGCCGTGGTTATTCTCGAGGTGAGTGTAAAGAAATTGAGGGATTAAATTCACTCGGATCAAACGAGAAAAATGGGTTGCTGCTATTCAACAGTTAATAAATCGTAATGTTCTGCCACAGGTGGTGGAGACAGAAGCTACGGTGGCCGCTATGACAACAGAAGTGGAGGCTACAGCAGTTCCCGGGACTACGGCAGGTAATGGTGCTGTACTCTTCCTTTTGCCTTATATTTCTATTTGAGAGAAGAGATGTAAAACACAATTGCTTTGCTTTCAGAAGTCAGGGAGGCTATAATGACCGCTACTCTTCAGGAGGATCTTACAGAGACAACTATGACAACTGAGGTAAGTGAGTCTTGGATTGAAAATTCTGCCTTATTGAGTCAGATTTAAACCTTCAGTGTTCTAACTTACACTTGCTAACAGCAGAAACTACAGCTCCTACTGAGTTGTTAGACTTTGTGAAACTACCTTCTTTGATACTGTCATTGATTCAAACGAAAGTATCGCAGGCCTTCAGTTACATTTCTGATAAGTAACTTAATTGCATGTTGGATCTTAAAGAACTCATAATTTCGAATTGCAAAACTGTCAACAGTTCTAACTGGGGGAGGGCCTGAGAATCCTAGGAACACTAATCTAAAAAAGTCTAGGAGTGGTGAATTGCAAATGCAAGATGTCCATATGCTTGTGCCTTTATTATTGTACCTGCTTCTTGTCCTCAGCTCACACCGAGTAAAAATCCTTCCTGAATCAAGATCGTCCTTCCAATGGCCGTATTTATAAAGATTTTTGGAGCTTCGCTGAATCTTGTTTAGTTACCTACTTGTATCTTCCCCTATATAGCTTTTGTCACATGCAGTCTGAAAGCTTCCTCTACAAGATGGTCTGTTTAGACTTTGCTCGAGAGTTGGTTTTTTCAAAGGTGGTTTTTAAGCATTTTTGAAATCCAGTTTTATTTGTCTTGCCTTTTCAATCTAAGGTTTCTTTTAACTTGTCACATGAGGCCCAACAGAATAAAAGTGATGGAAGCAGAGAACTCACTTTTTTGGGGGGGAAATCAAAGCAGTTCTCAAAGATCAATCGTTGGTATAGCAAGGGTGTGTGACAAAGGCACACCACCTTGGTATTACTAAAGTTAAGTGATTCACATTGACAATTAGTAAAAGCTATTTTACTGTAAAGTAAACCTAGAATTCGAAACGTTTAAGAGGTTCTTGAAAATGTTTGTTTATATTGTCCTTTTTTTACTGGAAGAAACGTGCATAATTCTCATTGTATTTGAAGTGGATAAGGAAGTTCCTGTACTGAGTTATTGGCTTTACGAAGCCCATTAAAATCCCATCTGAAACAATCTCTTCTCTTGACGTTTGACATCATGCTGCACCACACAACTTGAAAGAGCTTACTAACAAGTAAGCAGAAATACGTTGGGCATCATTTTGGGTAATGCCCAAATAGTAAGATTAATATACACCAATGCGTCTGAAAGATGCTTAATGAAAGCAGGAGGATAACATGGCAACCTGAGGCAGATCAATAAGAAACACATCTGCTCCTCTGTAAACTAAAGAGCACCCTAATTCGTATAAGCATCTTGCTTGTCATGTTATCAAACAGTCCTTTGACTCTAAATTGATATTGGTATGTGATTCAAAACAGCATCAGTGCATACTTCTGATTCCCCATAGCATCATCAAAATTTCAGTATTGTCCTGGGGAAATAAATCTTGCTGGTCAATGAATGGCTAGTGTCTGAAATGGTTTTATAGCCCAGGGACTGGTCTGGTGGTAGTGGATTAGCTCTGAACTCTGAAGAACTTCAATCCCAATGGAGTTCCTCCATGGAGTGACACTTGAACATTATGGGTTTTGTAGTTTGGGCATGAAATGGTGAATTATGTAACAAGGCCTTGGTTTTGAAGGCAGAACACCATTTGAACTTTGGGAGTTAATATTACTTGGAGGGGAAACCTGAATGTTAAGCATAAGTAGGATGAAGTGCATTGTGCTGCAGAGCTTTCTCAGCTCAAAAATGTTCAATGTCTTATGAATGTTCCTCCATGGTTAGTGTCCCTTGCTACAATTGTAATACCCTCTAGTACTGTTCCTATAGAAGAGGGCATGGGAAGCAATCTGTATCTCATTTGTAAACTTGCTCAAGTGGGATGTGTCCTGCTTAATCTGGAAATTAAGTTTTGTTGGATGATCTAGTGGAGGATGAAGCTCTAGAATTTGGGGGGCCTGAGGCTTTGTTCAAGTGTAAGGCCAAACTGATGTTGGAAGGCCTCGCCTGTAGTTAGCTCTGTCCTGTTCTTACACTGTGAGAATTCTCTGCTAGCATGTGGAAACCAGTGTCCTTGGAGACCCCGAAGTGTGTTGTGCATCCTTCAGTGCGATCCATGTGAGACGAAAGCTGCTCTTGGCTAGTTCATTTGTGGAAATAGTCCTGTATTTCGAGGTAACTCTTTTGCTCATGTCTGCATCTTCTCTCCCACAGAGCTCCATTCTTGTGGCTACAGCAAACCACTGATTCATTGCTTTTGACAAAGTTGGGCAAATCTGGGGTCCTTTTGGACCCTAGAACTTGGACTGAATCTGCTGCATTTTTTTTATCCTGGGGGGAGGGCCTGCTTGTCTCCTGCAACTTGAGATTCTGCTTTCCAAACAGGAAGGTAGTTGGCTAAATAATCAGATTCATCCAGCTGTCTCTGCTGTCAGTTTTGTCCAATATCTTATAATTGTACCTTGTGTGGACTTTTTGACTGCTACTTGGGAACGTCTTTCCCTGTGCAGTGCGGTTTGGGTGCGGGAGGCTTCTGTTCATACTTGTAAGAAGTTTTCCATTTCTTAGTATATGGTGGTGTTGGCCAACGTTCTAAATGGGACAAAAATGTAAACAGTAATATGGGGAATCTCCGAAGGGCTAGGTGAAATCCTAGTGTCACCTAGCCTTGAAAATCCTGTTAGGACTGTATAATCTGCTGAACATAAGATTTTGAATGCACATGTTTTAAGTGATTCTCACTTGTTTCTAACAGGTAAGAAAAGGTGATGACTACTGCTTTGTCTTGAAAGAAAAGGCATTGTTCTGTCGACCATGAAGTACTGGAATGCCTTTATTCTACTTGGGATCCTGGATCAGTGCTGTAAAGTAAGTGGATGTTGAACTCCTTGCACAACAAAGTGGTTGCTACCATTGCTGTGACTAACTCGTTTGACCAACAAGTGTCTCATTACTTCCAGCAAACTAGTGATACTAAAAACAAGGTTGCTCCTTCCCTGTAATAACTACCGGTAATTAGCTGGAACAGGCTATTCGATATGAGGAAAATCATTATTTGATGCTTCTGGCCGTACAGCTCTCTTGATGGTTTGGAGGCCATGTTACAGAAGCAGCTATTTTATAAAATTGTCTTAAGATACAGAATGTTAGGGAGCAAATTTATCAAGAGTATTGTTATATTCTCATCTAGCTGTCTTTTGCAGAAGGCCTATGTAATGACTAGCAGTTACTTGTTTCAGGTCTTTCTGTAATGACAAGAATATGTGACAACCAGAGGGATACCCCTTGTGGAGAGACCAGTTCACGTGTTCAGGCAGGTTTGTCTAAAATTTTTGTGGTGATGGGGCCGCCTAGAAATAAGCATTTTAGTTAAATGAACATTTTTAACTGTGTTGAGTTGCTGTGCACATAACCAATGGCATAGTTATGTGTTAATATAGCTCTTTCCATTCCAATCAGGTTGGTGGCATTGCTGGAATTGCTGCTGTCGGAACTCATGTAACAAATGGCAGCATCACAAGAAGACTAATATGCTTTGTATAGAATGCTCTTGGAATATAAATGCACACCAGAAGGGAATTTGGGTAGTAAAGTGGCCTTACTTTGGTCCAGTCATTCAAGGAAAAACGGGGTGTCCAAAGTTGCTGAAATCCAAAAATTGTGGATCATCTTTGTGTGTGACCTCTTCAGAAAGTATGCAAAAGGTTGTGTTATTAACCTGGAAATGTTTGTACTGTGCCCAGGCAAAATATGATGGGAGCCTACAAAAGGAAGATTCCTGTAATGGACAAATGTAAGAAAATGTAGGAGGTAGCAAGTTTTGAAAATTTTTACTCTTCTATGCTTATGGTATGTTGGTATAGTTTCTAATAAAGTCCTAATGGAATAGTAACTGGCTTTGTGTTCTGTTTGTTCTTGTAAATGTAGCATGATCTTAACAGTCACAACAGGAAATGATACATATTCTCAACTTCCAGTGACCCAATCCCCCTCCCCTGTAGATTTTAGAGCCCAAATCCAAAGCAGAATGTGTTTGTGAAAAATGTATTACCACCTGTAATTTCAATATTTATTCAAATATATGTATAGCTAAATCACATCAGAGCTCAATTGCTTAATAGTTGGGGTTAGGCACATGAGAATTTTTTTCAACACATGAAATTGCTCAATAGCTTCTAAAAATCATATTGCTAAAATCACCAATGGGCATGGTTGTAAAGTATTGTAAGGAAAACCCCTCGCATGATTGTACATTACAGTTCTTCAATACTAAATCTAAAGCAAAAATGGGATTTTTACATTGCTTTATCCCACCTCATAGCTATCCCCAAGCCCCATGCCCCACCAGTAAAAGTAACAGGGTGTTGAGACAAGTGCAGCTTTGCATTACTTGTACATGGACAGAAATTTGAACAGTTTATGGAGATAGCTGAGCAATCTGTTCAGTGCCAATAGTGTATTACAGAAGTACATCAGCTTGGTTAAGGAAAATATCTGTAAAGTGACAAAATCCTGTGTAGGAAATTTTGTTAAATGCTACAGGCACTTGCGTTGTCTGCTGAACACAAGCTTGTCTAACCCTTTGCCTGTTACTGCCAATGGAGTGGTGAAAGGAAATTTGCTGGCTACAATACTTGAAATCAGTTTTTCCTCAACCTTTAGAGGTCTCAATATTTTGAATTCCCAAAAGATCTAATAAGAATGGCAAGTAGGTGAGGAATCTGGAAATACAACATAAGGTGTTAACAGGTAAAAAAACTTCAAAAAATTGAGAGTACTGTACAGCTCTCAAATCTAGTCAAGACAAACTTGGGAACAAGGTACATATCGTAGCTCACTTGTTATTGTTCAAAGCTCTACAATTCTGGAAATGTTTATAAAACATTTGTAAGGAGGGGACACATTTGATGATAGCAAACCATATCAAGACAGGCTAACTTTGATGCCCATTTTGGGGTTTAACTGCTTTTTAAATTTATATTACACAAAGTAGTTGACATCTGATGGTCAAGACAAAATTTAACAGGTACAACAATCAAATAGAATTAAATAATATGTAAAATCTATTAATTTTAAAATCTGGCAGTTGACTGGCCTAAATTGTAAACTACCAGGTAAAATGGCCCAGGTTTTTCAGCCTCTGATCAAAAAGGAATGGAGGTCTGAATTTTTTCTGGTGACAGTTTCATTCTTTCTAACCTGATTTAGTGCAGTTGTTACTTCTACATGCCCTCATTTGTAGATGAAATGCAAATAGATGTGCCCAAAGGGGGCTGAATTGCTGCTGCTGATGTTTTAGGATATTGGTTCACAATCCATCTAAAATGGAGGGATCAGAGCAATTCACATTTGGGGTTTTACCTCAACACTTAGCCAGTGCCTATATGCAGATTAACGCCTCTGTGAATGGGATGCATGTGGGTTTCTAAAATGGAGGGATCAGAGCAATTCACATTTCGGGTTTTACCTCAACACTTAGCCAGTGCCTATATGCAGATTAACGCTTCTGTGAATGGGATGCATGTGGGTTTCTGCTTTTATTTTGGAATGGCTGGCGACATTTCACTGTGATGAGGAAAAGCTAACATGGCCAGCCACTGGCATGCTAGTGAAACTCAGCCCCTATAATATGCTTTCAAGAAAGCCGCAGGGTTGAATTTGGCTAGTAGTAGCTGGCTTGGTTTCTAATACGATTTGAAACGGGGGCGGGGTGGAGAGATGGGCAGTGCTGCCACCCAAAGATGACGTGCTGGGCCCGATGGACACCCGACTCAAGATGAAACAGTCTCCCCACGTTCCAGAAAACGGATGTTAAACTAGGATTCTTGGAAAGAGCAGGACGGCGTGGGTCCGAAGACAGCGCTCCCCATATTGCTTTAATCATGGAAGAGATTTCGAGCACACACAAGGAGTGGGGATCCGCCGATCGGGTCGGCGGGGCCTGCGAGGAGGCGAATGGCTGCGCACCTTTAACGGAAAGTTAAGTCCGACTGAGCAGCACCACGTTTTGTTCTCGGGCGCTCATATTTCCGCCTCTTCTTTGTACGCTCAAAGAGCGCGAGGGGAGGGGGGAGAGCGCGCATGCGTGATAGAGGGCGGGCGAAAGGCGAGGGGGCCGTCGATGAAGGAGGAAGGGGCTCCAGCAACCCCCCTCCCCTCCTCTCTCCCTTGGTCCAGGGGCAGGGGGGCGTGGCCCCCCTGTATTGTGACTAGGCTCCGCCCGTATAAAAAGCCAGCCAATCCCGAGCCCGGAGCCGCGCAGTGGGCGTGGCCTCCGCGCAGCCTCGGTTCCATTCTGCCCGTTGAGTCCCTCTCTCTCCCTCTTTCTTGCCGCCATCGTGGTCCTCTCTAGGCTCATTGGCCAGCGGCTCTTTGTCCGTCTCTTCCCTCCAGGACCCATTTCGGTGAGTGAGGGCTGGCCGCCGGCGCCGAGGGTTTCTTTGGGGTGGGTGGGGGGGAGGACGGCGGGAAAAGTTGGGAAAAGGATTCCGCGTCCGGTAAAGCCGAGGAGGAGAAGGAGGAGCGGAAAGAAAAAGGTTCATCTTGAACCCCAGGTGGGGAGGAGGGGCGGCCGCGGCGGCGCGAAGGGGAAAAGAGATGCTCCACAAAATGGCGGGTGCCGCGGCACATAAAGAACAGCCGGGCTCTTGTGCGCATGCGCGCAGTCGAACCTCCCCCCACGCACCCGCGTACCCCTTCTGCAGTAACGGTAAAAATCGAGATTAGGGTGGGAATAAGAACTGTCTCGAAAACAAATGTGGGGGGGGAAGGGTTGGAAGCCCTTAGTTGCCTTCTAACGGCGAAACTCACGCGTGGGCGGGAGAGGCGGGAACCCATGGTTTACTGCGCTTGCGCGGGCTCGTGAACGCGGGTCGGTGTGCGCATGCCCCGTTCGGGGTCTTTCTGTGGAACGTGAAGAGCGCTGCGCTCGCCTTCCCGCATTCTGTCGAGACCACGTGCTCGCGGCCATTTTGCCCGGGAGGGGGAGGGGGCGCGAGGAGGCGGGAAAAGGGGGGGGCGTTCCTTCTCCCCGCCGCCTTCCCGTTTTGTTCCTTTATGAGCCCGTTGAGGCCCATATGGGCACGCCTCGCACGCCCGAATCCTTGCAGGGGTTCGTTCCCTCTTCCCTTGGGTTGATAACTGCCCCAAGTGTTCCGATCTGCACAAATCAGAATGTTCTCCAGTACTCTCATTGTTACACCAGGTCTCTTTTTTTTTTTTTTGCATCCCCCTCTCAAGAAAGCTGGCGACACTATAAAGGCTGTAAACAGACAAAGCGAAAGGGAAAGAAGGAAAGCTTAGTGGCATTTTGTGGGATTTCCGTGGGTATCGGTTTGCTGTTTTTAAAAAATATATATGAGATGCAATATAAGTTATAGGTTGTATAGCCCAGTCCAAAACCTGTTTTTATCTTGAAGTCTCCCTGGTATAAATATTTAGATAACTGTAGCTCTTAGTCATCTAGCAACATAAAATGCTTCTGTTGCAGCTGTGGCGGTTTATGATCAATAGGTGTGTTTGAGTTCAGGTTAAAATAGTCCATAAACGTAAGCAACATATTTTAGAGCAAGTAAAGGATAACAGTGATGTTCTAACCTCTTGTTTTGAAATGTTGAAACACTGTAGTAGTGAGTGAGAAAGACAACTTCCCCTTTTGGAAAGTAGCACAACCCCTTGTTTTCACATTAGTGGAAACAGGTGTAATTGTGTGCGATTTCTAACAGTTGTCCTTTATGAACCTCACCTGATGATAGTTCCTCACTTGATTGTGTAGATGTGGTCTCACACCTAGTTGCTCCTGAAATGATTAAGAAGAAAGTTCGCTAGAATAATTTAGTATAAGCTTTTTGAGACATAGTATTTTGTTTCATTTGTAGACATATGCACAGGATTTATATCGTTTCTCAGTAGGCTAGTAATGCTTCCCTCTGAAATTTCTTTCTCATTGAGAGATACCTGGCATATCCCTGCAAGTGATGAGAATAACAGCTGCCTTGGGTTAATAGGGTGAAAAAACTGCAAAGGAGAGGGGTATTCTTATTTTCAGTGAATCCTTTAAAAAAATTCTTCCCACTAGCAAAAGACATGAACACATCTTTTCTTTTAAACTTAAACCCAAGTATACTGCCCTATCTCTTATGTTAATGAAAGTAGGTTATAGTGTGTTCTTTGGTATTTGGCAGTTCCGTTCTGCTGGAACTGATTTTTAGTAGGTTTATAATAGGGTTGTCAAGATAAGTTAGATTATTCAAAGAGTGGTTTTACCAGTTTCACTCCTTCAGTGGGTTTTCATGGCCATTTGGAGATTTGAGCCCTTTTCTCCAGAATCCTGTCCTGCTACTGGATCCACTGCACATTGGGTACCTTAGTACAGTACAGTACTACTTTTTATTTAAACTTCCATGTTATTATAGTTGGAAACGAGGTTGTATGCATTTATTTCCACATGGATTATAGAATATGTGCACTCTTGCACTTTGAGGTTTTCTTCCACGGTGTCTAAATTTGCATAGGAATAGAAAGTGTAAAAATAGTCAAGATAGAAAATATAGGTAGATTTGGTAGGGGGGAACAGCCACAAATTGCAAAGAACAATTAATGTTCTTCACAAAGGCTTCAGGAGATATAGAATAAAATATACTGGAATCTGCAAACAGATAATTTGGGGTGCCTGGTAGGTGCAGAACATACTGACATTAAAACAGACTCACGGCACAGAAAGAAAACTGCATGGGCACTAGAAGCCAGCAGAACTTCTGCTTTTCCTCTTAAAATGCCAGGTACCTGCTGAAAAGAGATCTAGCCTGTTTTTAAAGGCAACCTTTGAGATATGAATCATAACCACATGGGGGGTGAGTAAATGTATTATTAGATGTTTTACGTGCTTCTGCTTGTGCATCTCTGATAGTTTGTGTTCATTGCCCTTATTCCTTAACATAGATAAACAAATAGGCTTCTATCTACAGATCTCCTGGACAATGGCATCAGATGAAGGAAAGCTCTTCATTGGAGGACTCAGTTTTGAAACCAATGAACAGAACCTGGAGCAGTTGTTCTCCCCCTATGGAGACATTGCAGAAGGTGAGGAGAAACACCAGACTCTTCAGCATTATAACACCAGGATTTACTTGATTGAGTGTATGGAATTTATAATTTCACCTCATCACACACATTAATTTGGACCCAATGCCAGGAGCCATGCTTGGGTGGCATAGTTGTTGCTGGCAAGTGGGGTTTGCATTGTGATGCATGTTAAAGTAGATGTTTGTGTATATGTGAAAGAAGCATGTGATGCAGCAAATTGAAGTTAAATCTTCTTTCAACATGGAATGCAATACGTTCCACTGCATGATAGTATCCCATATTTTTGCTACTAAAGCTACACGTCCCAGTTTCTCCAATTTCTTACAAAGCCCGTTATGATTGGTAATGCAGTAGTTAGTGTACCATTGCCTTTTTTCATGTTTCATTTGTACAGTCTTAAATATGTCATTCAATCCCGTAGTTCACTGTAAAAGCTGTTTTCTCATCTTTGCATGATTTTATCAAAGGCACCCAACCTTTGGCCTCCTGTTCTCTGGAACTGTTGAATAAATAGAATTCCCTTTTTTGTGCTGCTTTCTGACAACCACAACACTCCCATCAGTCTAATCTGCCCCTCACAACTATTCTGTCTTTAACATTTAATTGTATGAAAGCACCTATAAGTGTCCTCATTCCTGTAATGTTGGTGTGATAGAATCATAAAAGTTGGAAGAGATCTCAAGGGCCATCTAGTCTAAACCCCTGCCATGCAGGGGAAAAAACCATTCAGTTTGGCAGATTCCGCTGCGGAGCCCCCCACCACCACCTCCTCCCTCTTTTTCTTGTGAAATTGAGGTGTTCAAAGAAGGAAGAAGAGATGTTTGAATGGGATGTTGTTCTTTTTGCTGTGAGTAGTTTTGGTTATTTATCATTAGCAAAAATGAGGTGTAGTTTGTTCACTTCACTTTCAGGTCAGCAACCAACTCGGTTAGGGTGGTAGGGCCATTGAATCAATAGGAATTCTAACTAAAGTCGACTCCTTTAAGTTCCATTGTATGTCTTACTCCTAACAGCAACTTACTTTATTTAGCCTGGTGGGTTAAAGTAGGCCTATTTGAATCAATGGGAAAATATAGAGGAATTGACTCAAAAAATCCCTGCTGATTTCAGTGGGCCTACTGGAATGAAACCTATCCTAAGCAAAAAGATTTCAGCCAATTCGTCCCACTAATAAAGCTCCCTTTCTCCATCTTGTCATATGCTTTTAACTTAAAATCCCATAATTTGTTGCCATTGGTAGTATTGGCTGGTGTTGATGGGAGCTGCTGTGAAAACAATGTTGAGGTTGGTAATATAGGGAGATTAATGTAGACAGTAGCATCCATGGAACCATAACTCGTATAAGGCTGCACCAAAGTGGTTGTAGTAGCTCTCCAGATTTGTGACCAAAATTTACATCTTTTTAATTTCTAGTGGTGGTTGTGAAAGACAGAGAGACTCAGCGGTCCAGGGGGTTTGGTTTTATTACCTACTGCCGTCCTGAAGATGCTAAGGATGCGATGAGAGCCATGAACGGAGAGGTAAGGACTTGGTGTTGTGCCTCTGTAAGGTGCTCACTTGCCTTTTACACTTTGTGGGACCCTCGTTTCTTCACAGTTCTATCTGGGTGTTGTGGTATGCATATGTTTCAAGTGTGGTCATCAGCCACTTTCATGTTTTATTAATTAAAATTCCCCTGCCAAAAAATAAAGGTTCCAGGCTCCCTTATGAAGCCGTTGGACCTGGGGAAGACTTTGAGGACAACAGCAGGGGTCCAGGAGCCTTAAATATCTGAAAATTGCCTGTCCTGGCCGCCACAGTGAGACCAACAGTGGTGATTTCTAGACATTTAAGCTTCCTCCTTGCCGGCTCCAAAGACATCCCTAGCGTAGAAACTTTTGGTTGGGTTGGGAAGGAACTTGAGATTATTGAAGTAGCCCAGCAGACTTGCATGGCATAAGTTTATATTGCTAGACTTAAGCTAGTGATACTAAGTAGCTTAAGTAATTAGTTTTATCTTGCTCTGTAGATGAGCTTCTGGATGGTTCATCAAAACTTGAAAGAGAAACCCAAGTAAAGTAAAATATTTGTCTAGTGAACAGATATTTCACAGACATACATTATTTGAGTTGAGGAGAAGATTGTACTTATTTCTGTTTTGTTACTTGTTTTATTATGTGCTTGATTTTGTTTTCTTGTTCTTTGTTGCTAACCGCCTGGAGTTCCTTTGGGAAGATGGGCAGTATAGAAATAAATAAATACTACATACATATTTTAACACTCATTTTTACTATCCTGGACCAACAAAAGTCAGTCTGAAGGTCAGGGTAGCTAATGGGAGTGAATTGAAATGTAGAGACTAGAATGAAAATACTCTTGTGGTGTGTAATCATGCTGAGGTGTGTGTGTGTGTGTGTGTGTGTGTGTTGCGTCGTTACAGTCGTGACCGACTCTTCGTGACCCCATGTCCATGGAGTTTTCTTGGCAGGAATTACTGGAGTGGCTTGCCAGTTCCTACTCCAGGCGCCTACAGCACCTGGTATTCCCTGGTGGTCTCCCATCCAAGTACTAACCAGGGCCAACCCTGCTTAGCTTCTGAAATCAGGCGAGATCAGATGTGCTTAGGGCATTTAGGCAGATGCTGAGAGAGGTATCCATGCTTATTCAGAAGTTTCATTGAGTTCATTTGGGATTTGATTCCATATAACTGGAATGTTTGTTTAAATGTTTTGAAAGAGTTTCAGTTTGTTTGACTCACTACGATGCCCAGCCTCACAGAAAAGCATACATTTGGATACTATTTTCTTGCCATTGCTGTCTTGTACAAGTAACGTAGTCGTCAAAAGAAGCTGTTTCCCTGTTGTCCTAGTTGCAGGAAATCCAGTGTATCATGAAGACTTTGAGTGTGTTAAAAAAAAACTGTTTCTTTTTTATTGGAGTTAATGGATACAACATCGTTTTTATCTGGATTAACAGCTATAGCTGTGACTTTTTATTTTTTTCCAAGTCTGTTGATGGGCGTCAGATCAGAGTGGACCAGGCTGGCAAATCCTCCCGTGGTTCTTCTGGAGGAAGAGGACGTGGGCGTGGATTCTCCAGAGGTGAGCTGTTCTGAGAGCATGTTTTCAGTGCTAGATGCTGAGGTGCACGAGACCGCTCTGACTTACTAAATCCTTGTCTCTTGGCCTCAGGAGGTGGAGGATACGGAGGTGGCCGTTACGACAACAGAAGTGGTGGCTATGGTGGATCCAGAGACTACTATGGCAGCAGGTGAGCCCAACAGGGTGGACATCATAGTCCTTATTAAAAAATGGTTACATGGAGAATATTGAATGCCAAACCATTGAGCTTGTCTTCAATCGTTGGCCACAGGTGAGTGAGAAGCACCTGGTAGTTGCCATTTGCCAGTTGTCCTATCCAAACCTCTGATACTGCTGTCCTTGGTATATTCTGTTCCGTGTGAGAAGAGTAAAACTGGGAAAGTGGTTTTGAACAGTTAAGCCTGATCAATTGCTTCATTTAATTTTTCTACTGAAAGATCTCTAATGAACATCTACTTTGCTTTGGGTAGAATTAGGAGAAGTAAAAGTGTTGGGGGGGGTTGTTTGGTTTTTTGGCTCTTACATATTTGTTCATTTGTTTGCCAAGGCCACTCTGGCACAATTTACAGTGCAACATAATAAACATCAATTAACTTCTTTTCTTTCAGTTTTTTCTCTTACGGTAGCTTCTTAGGAAGTGCCTTGATCCATCCTTATGCAACTGTAGATATGATGGTCTGATTATAATGGCCAACCATGTCTTGCAGAAAGGAGGGTACATTTGGCATGCTTGACCCTCTAGGTAGCACTTGCAAAATGCAGCACACTTTGTGTGAATCTGCCACCCACAGACGTGTTCACCCAGGTGAAATTTCATGTTTTACTACATATCCTGGATCTTTTGGACATTTTAGTTGATTAAGTACTTCCTGAAAATTGAGGAGTTAGTGCTGGTACATGGAACGCTGCTTTCCAGGTAACTCCCCCCCCCCCCAAGTGAAGATATTCCTTTGGCTTTTATTATATCGATTGCTATTAATTACACAAAACATAGCATCAGCATACTTGAATCAATAAAAAGCTTAGATTCAGTGTCTATTCTTAAACACCCTGTTTTTAAGTAAATTACGCTTTCTTACTTGAGTGAACACAGACTGATACACTGATGCATGCAGGCCGCACAAGATCAGTGAACTGGAAAGTAATACTAGTATTGCCTTCCTTGATTTGCTTATATTAGGTATAGTGGTGGAATGACTTGACTGAAAGTTACCTCAGTCCTGCCTCGATGTTTGAGCTGGGACTTCACCATTTTAACTATTTCCATTTTAATGGTCCACATTTGAGTGTAGACTCCTTAAATGCAAAGCTGTGTTATTCTTTTCTTCTCCAGGAATCAGGGAGGTTACGGGGACCGTTACTCTGGGAGCTCCTACAGAGACAACTATGATAACTAGGTAAGTAGGCGTTGTTGAAAGGCCCCGGTGAGTCCCAAGTGCCGTTTGCGCCTGACATGCAGCAGCTGCTGACGCCTAGTCCTCAGTCCTCTAACCACCTAGTCTAATTTGCCAGCAGAATTCCAGTCATCAGCGGTCTAGCGTAAACGTGGAGAACGGGCCTGCTGCTGGAGGAAATCAAAATGGGATAGTTAAACCCATCCACACAAACTTTTTGTAAAGAAATACACTGGGGGCAACCTCTAAAAATCATGGTCACGGCCTTTATGCACGGGAACCTCCTCTGAACCGTAAGTTTGTGGGAGAAAACCGCCACATTCTTAATAGGATGTTAACTTTTTAATGATTTGCATATAGGTTTAAAAAGTAAGTGCAGGTCCCCATCTTGGCATGTAATCTAGATTAATAGGGGAAAAATGGAAGCTCTTGGGATAAGGGAAAACTAGACGTTTGAGGTCCTCACCTACCTGACCACGAGCCTTCCCTGAATTCACTTAATTGTTTTGCGTCCAAAGCAATCTGCCCTAGCCTGGTGGGAGGGAAACTATATTAGGTGAATGTACCCGGTCTTTTTTCAGTGTGCTTTACAACTTGTACCTGCTTCTTGTCCTCAGCTTGCGCCGAGCATAAATCCTTCCTCAATCAAGATCGTCCTTCCAATGGCCGTATTTATAAAGATTTTTGGAGCTTCGCTGAATCTTGTTTAGTTCTCTGCTTGTATCTTTCCTGTTTTTTTTTTTGTTTGTTTTTTTGCAGTCTTATTGCAAGCAGCCCAACAGCTTCTGCTACATGATGGCCTGTTAGTTTTTTGGAGAGAAAAAAACATTTTAATTTGTCATGTTTGATTTTTTTTTACAGGTGCGTTTAGGCATTTTGAATAAATGCTTTTATTCTCCCTCCCTCTGTCCTCCCCCTATTTCTTTTAACAAGTTAAAACTGGGGGCTCTCTTCTTTAGTTTACCTATAATTCCCCAGAGTCTGAGCAAGGTGTGAAGGTCCTTGTTTTTATAAATGCATTAATACCTTGTAGTTTTGTAAAAGTCCTCTGGTGTAGCAAAGGAAGGGGTGTGGTGGAAGGCAAACCCCCTTGATCATAAAGGGAGACTCGTGTGTTTGATCTTCAGAAATCAGAATTTATACTGTATGATGTACCTAGAACTTAAGCTTGCAGAACTTGCAAGTTGTTCTTGAAAAAAATTGTTTGTTTATATTTTTTTTAAACTGGAAGACTCACATGTAACTCAATATTGTACTGAAAGTGGTTAAGGAATTCCTGTATTCAGTTCTTTGGCTTCACGAAGCCTATTAAATGCCCTTCTGAAAATGAATTCTGCTCATGACCTTTTAACATTGCAGCCATAGTATCTGGCACACAACTTAAAACAGGTGTGTGGATATATGATCAACTTCAGTCCTAAAGAGACAACCTGGAAGGAACACATTAGGTAGTGATCCCAAGCCCCTAAGTTTTAAATCATTTGGATGGTTTCGTAGGTCAGCACAATATCTTTCAAAATTTGTCCGTGGGGGGAATCTTTAATATGAACTTGTCTGCCATAAAACTTCTGTGTGTTTTAGATATATATTTTTATGAGTGCTTACAGGATACGATTCTGTGTTTTCAGGCCTATACCTCTAAATGCACTCCTTGATGAAGCCAGCCATTCCTTCCCTAAGGCTGTCTAGTCCATAGAAAAGATGAGTTTCAGTGTCTGAGTTTGGTAGCTATACTTTCCTTAGTGCTTTTGGTGATCAGATATGCTTCTAGTGAGCTTGAATTTTCCAAAGCACGCACTGCCTTTCTCATAGCTAAAGCATAGGCGGAGCTGTGTTCATTTCATGAGACTGTGGCCCCTCTCCTGCCTGCTTTCGGGCATCTACTCAAAAGGTTTCATTTCTGAAAGCACGGCTTGAATGTGTGGGGGACTCTTGCTGAAATTTCAAAAGCCAGGGTCCAGTTGGGGCAGGATTACGAATGCCTTGAGCAATGAAAAAAATTTGAAATATGGGAAATTGGCCAGTATGGGGAAATGTTCAGTTACGAAAATTTAGCCATTTTTTTCAAGTTATCTGGGGTCTTGCTGGGTCAAGGATGCTGCTTCCTGGATGCCCTAACCCAAGCAGGGGCATTAGTGGGCGGGTAGTGGAGTCACCCCTCATTCGCTAACCCCCCTGCTGGGTTGGGGCAGCTAGCAAAAGACGGGAAGCCCTCTCAGCACTTGCCACCACAGCAGGAAGCGGGGGGGGGGGGCTGATGGCAAAGGAGCCACCTGGGTGCCTGCCCTAACCCAACAAAGTAGGGGAAGAACTTTCCCTGCTTTGCTGGGTTGGGGGGGGGAACCCCCAATGAACCAGCAGGGAAGGCTGCCAAGGTGTCAAAATCAGCTGCTTTGGGAGGCCTGCTGACAACCAGGTGGTTTTGACAGCTCTGCTTGGCTGCTGGTTGGTTGAGGGGGTTTCCCACCAGCCCCACAAAGGAGGGAAGCTGTTCCCCTGCTTTGCTCGGTCAGGGCAGGCTTCCCATAGGAATGCAGTGAAAACCAATTAATCTTATAGGCCTGAAAACCAATTAATCTATTCCCTTATTTTGCCTTTCCCCCCCAAATGGATTAATTAGTTTTCAGCGCATTCCTATGGGAAATTGCGTTTTGAATTACGAAAAGGATAAATTATGTTGGAATGGATTAATTTCGTAATTCAAGGCATCACTGTATAGTGCTCTGCAGAGCCCCCTGGCCTGCTCTATGTTTAGTTAACCCAAATAAATTCTGCAGCATAGTAACTGTCACACAAGTAACAGATCAGGAAGTAAAGGGGAATTTGGCAAGCTTGCATGACTTCCACTGGTCCGATGTTTTCTTACTGATAATATGGAGATGTGTAATGACACAGTACAGTAGAAAACTTGCTAAAATTGCCAGTTGCTTTAGTAGGCAGCCTTTTTTCCTCATCCTTTGTGTATCTCCCTTGAGTTAATTATAAGATGCTTACAACTGCAGAAAGGTGGCAGTTCCACAGAGGGTCCCAAAACTCTGAGGAAAAAGTGTACATTTTCAACAAAATAATTTCAGATATGAAAAAAATACGGTCGAACTCTTAAAAAAACAATACAAGGCTAGAATGGCTGAAGTTTTATACTGAGATACTGATTTTATACTAGGTATACGGAGTTACAGGGTAAGAGTAGTAATTCTGTATGGCATTAAAAAAAATCTAAATGTTGACTCAACTATATTGAGGATTTGAATGTAAACTGCTGATAGTCCCCCTCTTTAACTATGTAGAAGAGCCCAGAACATTGAGTGACATGCTCTGTGGAGCGGGCGCATGTGTGGTTAGTGAAAATACTAGAGGATTGTTGGCTTGCAGTGCAACCTTTGTGTTTCCAGTTTTCCTCCGTACTCTAGTGAGGCATCCGCTTCATCTGCTGGGTCCTGCATTTTTAAAATCAAGGCCTGTCCAGCCTCTATATGTGATCCTGTTTGCTCATAGAAGATTAAAACACCCGAGCTTCATGATATTCAGAATGGACTAGCCCTAAAACATTGAGATTTTTGTGGAAGGCTCCGTAGACGCTATATAAGTGCAGCATGAATACCGAGCCAGGATTGTAACATGGCTTTATTTGGCAGGTGGAAGGGACTCTCCTGGATCCTGGAAGTGAGTTAACCTCAAGGCTGGAGTTGAGGACAGACTTTCTCTTTGGGAGCCCCTCTGGAGCTTCTGTCTTGTGCGTATGTCATTCTCAAATGCCAAGGTCAGGCTATCCAGTAAGATGGGGTTAGGTTGGAGTGGGTAACTAATGCAGTTACATAAGATGGTGTGTGGGGTTGCCCTTACTGCAGCAAGAGAAAGTGATGCCTTGTTTAGATGGATGGGGTGTCATTCATTACACTGACAGAAGTTCTCAAATTGCCCGGTGAGTTAAACGGAAACATGTCTGCCTTGTAAATCAGCACAGTTGTCTTCAGCTGATGCCAAGATAGTCAAACAGTAGAAGGGGCTGCAGCCTTTAATTGTTTATCAATTAAGTTGAAATAAAAGCAGCAATACAGTTAGGGCTGTCATCAGCAGTGTTTTTTCTCGCATTCCCCTAAGATACCTGCTGTGACGTTGATAAGGTCCACCTTATAAATACTGCTGCTGTTTGATGCCGATCTAAACTATACATTTTTAATTAGTTCATTAGAAACAATTTTATTAACTTCAGTTTTTTTTTTACTGGCAGCCCTGGTAAATAAGCATTAGCCCTTATCTAGTCAAGGAACTCAGCCAGGTAGGGCTGTCAACCATTTTGTGGTGGGCTTTCTGGCAGAGCCAAATGTAAACAGTGTAAATATATATTTTATCTGTGGAAGGCAAAGCATGAAGTGCAGGAAACCTATCATACAGAGGGGAACAACATATGTTGCATTTACTTAAAAGTCTATACTGGCTCAGAAAAAGAACTGGATTTAGTTGTGTTCCTCACTTTCCCTCCTTTGTGTAACTGGCAAAAATGCAAGATCATCTTCTGCCTAGAATTGTCTTAGGTGGGTTTACTATTGAATCCCCAGGTAGCAAATCTGACGAGTCATAGTACTGTTGAGTTAAAGTGCAGGATGAAAATGGCAATTGGATCATCTGGAAAGGAGGCAACAATTAGTTCAACAGGCAGGGAGGGTAAAGTAACTTCCATTCCTAGCCTTGCCTGAAGAAAGCCCCCTACAGGGGGAGAAGAATGCCCTTGTAAGGAACATCTCTTGGTAAGTAGCAGCACTACTTTCTGGAACATGTTGCATTGGTGAAGTATAAACTTCCAGTGCAATCATTACATATGAGAAGATGAATTCTAGACATTTCTACAGCGGTTATTTAAGATTCCACCCCTCTTTCCCTGGTCAGTGCCTACTTGAAGTTTGCATTTTAACAATTTCAATTAGAAGTACCGTAGGTAGGGCACTGTACTAGGTTGTGGGTTTTCTCTTCAGAAGTGCATCCAAAGTGTAGGTATTCTCTGCAATCGGATTAACATGTCCCACTGAAAGTCAATATGTGATGCATTCCTTTAACTGAAATGGAACAAGTTCCAGCGTAGCGCAGAAAAAAGAAGGTACAGAAGACATTTCTCCATGTGAAGAACAGAGGAATTATGCTGGACACCTCTGTAGCTTCGCCTGCAACAGGCGAGGGGTACTGGGAGGGTTTCATTGGTTGGACAGTAAACCAGAGGTTGATGTCGCCAGTCACATAGGGAAAAAATCACTTTTTATGATTTTGAGGGGATAAAGAATTTTATCCTGGTGAATTTCGAATCATTGGAATTGGGGAGATAATAGGGGTTTGTTTTTTCCTTGTTTTCCCAAGGGAGCACCCATTGTGAAGTTAGGCGGATGGTTCATTAGCCAGGTATTGTTCAGAAGGAGCCAGTGAGAGATGGGCCACTGCTGCCATTGAGGTTCTTGAGCATTAGCCTTGGCATGGGCTAATTATCAGGGGAAAGGCAGGCTATATTACTGCTCAAGAAGAGGGTGAGATATTGGAAATCTGTGTATCAATAGGCACTTGTTACATTGCCAAATAATAATTCTCTTTGCACCTTAGCTAGGTGCTTTAAACAATACATGTTTCTTCATTCACTTAAACCATTTACAAACCTGTGGCAGCAACACATGCATAGCATAAAGCTTGAAAATGTTTTGCCAGAATTTTAATTTTTAAATAAATACTGTCTACAATTCAGCATCTTTCCTGTTTCTAAATTCTCTGTTGCGCGTCTGATACAGCACTTCCAAAGCTGCTTGAATTACACTGATTTGTGGATCTACTTCATTCTGGTTGAGTGCATTGACATAATGCACAAAAGTAATAAGAGGCAGGCAGCAGGCAGTGGGGAAACTGATTGTCATCAGAATCTTTCCTCCCCACGCTTGGTGTCTGTATTTGCTTTCATCTTGACTTCCTGTTTGGTTCCTCAGTTTTTAAAATTATTCTTACTCATTAGTGCTGGAGCAACTGGACAGCCTAAAGAAGGAGGGAAATACAGGTGGCGGTTTTAAGGCAACTATGTTGTAAGGGTGTCTTCGCCAAATCGGGACAGCTAGAGTAGAAGTAACAAGCTGGAAGCGAAACAGAAGTGAAAACATACTCTGCTGATTCCACCTCCCATTTGGGTCGCCTAGTTGGCCTAGGACAGTGATGGGCGAACCTATGGCACGGGTGCCCAAGGTGGCACTCGGAGCCCTTTCTGTGGGCACCCAACATCGCTCCTTCACAGCCACCTGTATTCAGGTTAAATTGCTGTATTGGCACTTTGCGAAAAATTAGTGGGTTCTGAATCACAGTTTGGGCACTCGCTCTCTAAAAGGTTTGCCATCACTGGCCTAGGACTTAAACAGCAAGTGTTTAAAAACAAAACTGAAAGGAAAAGGGGGAAAGGAGACTCTGGCACCAGGTGTGGGCAGGAGATGATTCACACAATTAAGCTGCAAACAAGGCCAATTTCCTCTCCCTATCTTCTGAAACCTGCCTGTTCAGCCGAAGCAGATTAATCCAGAGAAACAATTTTTCAGCCATCGTGAGCAAGAAGGGTGGGAAGAATCCATAAGTTCTCCTGAACGTATTGTCTTGCATCAGGACTTAATTTTAAAAGGTTAAAAACTTGTTGAATCTGCTTGGAATCATTTTCCCTCACATTTTCTAGACCAGTGGTTGTCAACCTATGGTTCCCCAGATGTTCCTGAACTGCAACTCCCAGAAATCCCTTCCAGCACAGCTAGTGGTAGAGGCTTCTGGGAGTTGCAGTCCAGGGACCTCTGGGGACCCACAGGTTGAGAACCACTGTTCTAGACAAAGGTGCCAGTCACCTAATACATCACATTGGCTTGTACTAAAGCACACTGTAGATCTTCTCTTGGGCTGAGAAGACAGAGAGGTCTCGCAAGTCCTCTGCCAGAAGGATTGATGATTAAATTTACTTGACCACGCTGGGCAACAAAATACAGTGTGTCAACTATAACCGAATAAAGAGGGTTATGGAGTAGCCAGAGAATGATGCAGGCCTCAGGGGCCTGCAAATTTGTTGCTCTATATTTTCTTCCAGTGCTTGGAGGCCTAGTGAAGAGGGCAGAACAGAACCAAACACGCACACATATGCAAAAACAAAATTGAAACTTTTTTTCTTTTTCTAGTGTCAATAGCAGCACCTCCTAAACTTAAAGGAAGAAATGCATCTTGTTCTTGCATTGGTGCACAGAAATTAGAATAATCTGATACTATGCATATTTTTAGAATTAGTTTGGAAAATATTAGAACACCCTGTCTTGAAATATTTTATTCATGTTAAAATTAAACGTTCCATAATCATCTTTCTTTTTTTCAATTTTTCAGGGAAAAAAACCCAAAAGGCTTCAGGGAATTTTTTATTTTTTTAATTGTTTTTGTTTTTGAAATTTTCCAATTTTTTCCCAGGCCTTCACATCTCTAGGAAGAAGCAAATTCAGTAAGATGAGATTCAGCCTGGCAGAAGAAAGGTTGTAGAGGTGCCCCTTGTGGAAATATCTTGTAATTGGCAGTAGCAAAAGTTAAAAAAAAAAATCAAAATACTGGTCTAAGAGCTGTCCGAAATGAATCTGATCATATATAGGTGAAAGAAACTTCACAAACGTCAGTCTTCTCAGTTATGATTAATAGTAGTGATGGAAGGAACATGTTGCCTCTTGCCCCTGTGGCAGCAAAGATGTCCTTGAAAATATAAGGGGCAATAGTTGGTGACATCTCAAAACCCAGGCAGACCTTTTGATGGTTGGGGAAGTGGACTTGAATGCTGTTTTTCTATCTCATAATGTCCCAAATAAATTGTATAACAGAGGAATACTGCACAGGATAAAATAAATGTTTGCATTACATTTGTTGCAGAATCCAAATTAAACTAGATTGGATAATCTGGATTACCTTCATGCGAAAGTCTCCTTTTAAAAATAACAATTTCTTCATAGTTCAAATCCAAGCCCACTCATCCCTTGCTCTTGCTTCCTCTGAGAAAAATATGTCTTTTTAAAAAAAGGTGAATGTAAATACACAGTCCGGACTGGCTCACCATGACATGCATCACCTGGATAACCCAAGTCCTCTCAAGTTATTGATGGGCCATTTTCCTGAACTTTTCTTGGTCCTCTTACATAACCCCAATATTGTCAGCTGTAAATTGTTGAGACACGTATGAAACATAACGCCCTGCCATAAAAAGTGAAGAGAAGAATCTCTAGAAAGGTTTGTCTGTCTTCCAAAGCATCTCAGCTCCATTTCCAACACATCCCGGGTTTAAAAGTTGTTGAAAACTGCCTGTATCTGAGAAAGCCAAAAGGACAGGCACTCTGTCCTTAACAGGATTGGATGTGCTGCAGGTGCACTTGATTGTTCCAATACCGCTTGCTCAACCAAGGCCACTCATTTCTCATAGAAGGAGCCCCCCCCCAAAAAAAAACACACATACACAGAGAGCAGCAAAGCTTTGTAAGGAGAGGCAGTTTAGGGAGCTGGGAATGTTTTGCCTTACAAAAAGAAGGTTGAGCGGGGGGATATGATAGCCACGTCTAAATACTTGAAAGGATATATCGAAGAGGGGTCTGGCTTGTTTTTCATGGCTTCAGAGACTGCGACTCGGAGCAATGATTTTAAACTATTAATTATTTTTTATTTTAGGGTATTTTTTTTACCCCACCTTTCTCCTTTTTCCAAGATGGAAAAGAGATTCCATTTGAAAATTAGGAAGAACTTCCTGGTGGTTAGAGCTGCTCAGCGTGGAATATGCTGCCATAGAGAGTGGTGGAGTCTCCTTTGGAGGTTTTTAAGCAGAGGCTGGATGGCCATCTTTCAGGAGTACTTTGATGGAGGTTCCTGCATGACAGGTTGGACTAGATGGCCCTTGAGGTCTCTTCCAACTCTATGATTCTACCCTTGGGTGTCCTCTGGGCAATGACATGCAGCCAGCAGATTCTTCCGTTCCAGAGGCATTGCCCTGGAACTACAACAAAACCACCTGCTTCTTGGACACCAAACTGCCATACACACACCCCAGAGTGACAGCTGAGGTCAAGGAAAGGTTTCTGCCCTCATTTCAAGCCCTGACTGCTGCTGATTTTTTTTAAAAAAAATAGTTCAATTTTCTTCACATTTTAATTGATTTTTGTTTCGTATTGGTTATATTTCATGTTTGTCCACGATTTTGAATATGCTATTCTCTGATGCAAATAAAGAATTTCCCTTCCACAGAACTGCTTAGAACCACTTTTTCCCTGAAGCAAACAGTTGTGGTCAGTAATGTATGTGTTCCTTTAAAAAATACGTTGCTGTCAGTTACAGGTATTTCACCATTTTTGGAAACATGCCCCACACCAGGTCACCTCAATTGCTTGGTAATTAGAAAGGATCTGCAATCATTAGATTTATGATGCTAAAATACTTATTTATTCTCTACCACCACCACCACCACTTTTCTCAACCACCACCATCCAGTCTTCAGTCGCTTCCATCCATTTCAGACTTGAAACAACCCTTGATGTACTTTTGAACATTCTTTTTGTAGCAGTGTTTCTTCCAGCCGACCCTGCAAATTAATAATATTAATAATTATTAATAATAATAATAATAAATCTGCTTTATTTATTAATTTTATTTTATATGTGGTTAATAAAGCAGGTGATCATTAAAACTGTAAAGGAAGAAAACAATAGAAAGGGTACAGTTCAAGGTATTAATGAAGGGTGTTCTAGCAATGGAGCAGTTGAGATGTGGGCCAGGGTCTCCATCCCAGTTCCGGGGAGAATTGTAGCAGGAAAAGGGTAGAAACTTGATCAAGGGCTGTGTTTTGTGATCAAGGTGCATCCAGTTAAAGTGTGGACTGAAAACAATGGAGGAGAACGGAGGCAGAGCCCAGAGGTGAGTGGCACACTCTTGTTTCTTGCTTTTCCCCACTTTGTCTTTTTCCACTGCCACCTCCCCCCATTGAGCAAGTGACCAGCAGCTTCACTTGAAAGGCCTAAATCAAGGATTTGTCCCAACTGGCCACTACTCAGGGACCCCATGCTTGGCACTAACCTAGGCTTCCCTTGTGCAGCACCATGTTCTGTGATGTTGGGATCGCAGGAGAAAGTTCAAGCAGGCCCTCCCCCCAGATACATTTGCTCTTTGCCGCTACATCAGTTGTCTGAAATAAGTGTATCAAGGCACCAACCAGAGAAGAAGAGGGGCTCAAGAGATTGTTAGAACTACTAACGTTGGACCAGGTGCTAGCCCACTCTGAAATCAGATATCTTGAGTTGCCTGGATTTCCTCCTCAGGCGTCATTTTAAACCAAAAGCATTTTAATGCAAGGGGAATTTTGCATCTCAACAGAACTGCAGTGGGGATTGTCTGACTGGGGCTGCTTTTACACGACCCCTAAAAGCAGAGGCAAAGGGCTCCCAGATGCAGAGCTTAAAATTGTTTTCCCACCAGCTGCGGACTTAAAAAAAAATTAAGTATGACCACACCCACCTAAGTGCGCCCCAGCGCATTTTACAAGTACCTAGTCTATTCCGATACGGATTATAAAGCTGTGGATGCCGAGCCCTCCTCACCTTCTGTTTGTTTTTGTTGTCCTCCCTCTAACAGCCTGGAATCCCTACTGGGCTGCTCCGATGGCAAGCGGAGGTGAGCCTGCATTATTTTCTCCCCTTTTTTCTCCCTCCGCTCACCGCAGACAAGAGCATTGGTGTGCAGAAGGGTGGGAACACAGGAAGCAGAACAAACCCCACGATATCTGGTCCGAATTTAAGTTGCCAGTGGATTTTAGAGGTCGTGTAAAAGCGCCCTTTCAGCTTCTTGATGGCCGAGCAAGCATGGCCCAAACTATGAGTAGACAGGAGTAAAACCAGAATGGCCAACAATCCTCCACCCCACAGTGGCCCTAGATGAGTCCTTTTGGGGAAAGGACTTCACAATTAAATTGCCACCATTAAAAAGGCCGTCAAAGACCTGACCTTTTTGCAGGGGTATTTGCTGGAAGGACTCGTAATGGCCTTAAGACCTAGGTGAATAAATATAGAATGAAATGCTCCTTAAAATAAAGTTCTCCAATCCTTTTCAACTTTAATTTAGGACTTTGAACTGGGACCTGAAGTGGTCTGGCAGCCACTGAAGATTTATTTTATTTTATTTATTTAGAGTATTTTTACCCCTCTCTCCTTGGAAAAGGACCCAAGATGGCAAAGCCATGATCGGAGTGGTTAATCCCAGGAGTTCAGCCTCGTGCCCCATTGTTTTCAAATAGATGGCATCTCTTTTGAAGGTGTGCCCTGCATATAAAACATATTTCCATTGCCCACCCAAGATGTTGCCCAAGGATGAATAGTTGTCACAAGATTTTCTGTGTCCAGGTGGGGGGCAAAGATGGTATATCAGCCTACAGAAGGAGCTGATAAATTAGCAACACCATCTTTACAAAACCCTCCATGGCTTGGGACCTGAATACCTGTCGGAGTGTATCTTCCAAAGATCAACTGAGCCCCAGCCCACTAGAATGTCGCAGGCGCTCTCACTCTGAGTGGCCACGCCTAGGGAGGCACAGAAATCAGTCACCCGCAACCGTGCCTTCTCAGTGGCTAGCCCCTCACTCTGGAACCATCTTCCGAGTGAGTTGCACCTTGCACAGTCCCTGCCCGCCTTCAAAAAAGCATTAAAAACCATGCTTTTTAGGGAGGCATTTGGCGACCTGGATTAGCTTTTTTCCCCACTGCGCTGTCTTGTCGTTGACTTATCAACTCCTTGTCGAGTTGTTTTATATTATACATTATTATTTTTTATTCTTTTATTCTTCGTTTCTTATTTTTGTCTCATTGATGTATTGTTCCTTTGGGGTTTGTTTGTGCTCTTTGTTCATCGCCCGGAGTTCCTTCGGGACGACGGGCGGTATAAAAATAAATAAATAAATAAATAAATATCTGCCTTTAAGAGCACACTCAAGAAATAATGTGATCATTTAGGAGGAATGCAGTTCCTCCAGAACATGCTATCCGGACAAATGGGATATATCAACCATTTAGGGCCTTGGGCTATACATGTCTCTAATTTCCCTCCCTTGTAATTCATCAGAGGTTTCACTTACCAGGGAGTCAGCCCTTTTGCTTGCTGTGCTATCAGCTTGGCACACTTCATATCATCTCTGATGTCATCATCTAGGAATTCTTAAGAAAAGAAGAAACAAATTGAAGTGGTCTAGGCAAAAGGGTATGGATGTGCATTAGAAAATATTTCATTATGGATCAAATGGGAAGCCCAAGTGGCAAAATGAAAAAGATGCTTCCACCACGCGTATGGACCTGTCCAGACAGGAGAATTTAGAGTGGTCCAGCTTGCATTTTAAGTTCTTGTCTTCATTGTGATCTCTTATTTGAGAAATGTTTCCATTCATTCCAGAGGTGTTTATCCACCATTGAGAAGGGCCCGCACATGTCTTGGGATTCTCCCAAGAAGTAGCAACGACAAACATTGGGGAGATGAATACAAGGTAACCCCTGCCTTTCTCATGGGGTATATCCTTGGGGAACAACACCAACAGTTCCATTTCGGTGTGAGCTAATCATCTGCACAAGCTGTATACAGCAAGCTATTTAGAATCACATTAAATTCTACCAAAAAAGAATAAATGTTGTATCACTCTGCCAGAAAGCTGCACCACAGCCCTTTAAAGGGGCAGTATGAATTGTTTGCTCTGACTGGAGATACGTTCAGATGCTACCACTTGATTAGAACCAAACCATATCAGTGGCACTCAATATATTGGTCTTTAAGCCAATGCAGAGACTCTCTGTGCCATTATCTGTGCTATCACTACATTTCCCCAATCTCACCCACGCAAGTACTTACTGCTGCATGAAATGTGGCACATGTTCTTGGATCCTTGGGTCTTTCCATCATCACACCAGTATTGGCTGTTAATCTGAAAGATGCCGTAGTCACGACTTTTGCCATTATCATTGATGGCGGCGGTATTGTATCTACTCTCATGTTCTACCAGGCAGACCCCTGCAGAAAGATATTTTGGTCTAGTTACCTTATGAAGGGCAGCACGCATGTTTATTCTAAATAACAGGCTCTCTGCAATCCAGTCCTGTGGAGATCAGAATAATTAAGGCAGCTTCTAAAGGTACTTCTGAAAGTTGTCCCAACCGTGTCTGTGGAGATTCTCAGTTACCCAGAGTTGAGTCATGGCAACTGGACTTCTTTTCTTGTGAGATCGAAACATTTTGCTCATCACCCAAGACTGGAGAAGCTACTTGGATAAGTAGTGAAATGTTTCAGTCCCACAATAAAAAAAGTCTGTTTGCTATTTCTCAACTCCCAGTTGGCCCAACCATTTACCTCAGAAACAGTGTGCTTTTTTCACCAGTGAATGGATTCAGTATTTTCTGTAAGAGAACACCCTTCATCAGCCTGAAGAGTCTCATAAAGAAGTACATCGTTGGTAAAGAAAGAACAAGTGCTCTCAGTCTTTCAGATCACCTTCCTGCACATTCTCTAATAAGTAAGATTTTACTCATGAAGGTAAAATAACTGCCAGCTTAAACAAACTATTGATATGTCTGTATATGGCAGTTGCCTTCCCTTTTGACTTCCTTTCCATCCCATCCCAAATGATCTGTTGGCCATTTGGTTTAACTGGTATGAAAATGGGTGCACGCTGAATTCATCCCCGTGGGCTACAAGTGGATGGCTATGAAGCTATCTCCTGTGTTCCTACAACACTTCCACAAAAGTCTACATCCGCTGCAATGTGAAGAGGTTGAAACCAAACCACCTTTCTTTTCAATTATGTGTAGGTTGTCTGAGGTGAGGTTAGGCTGGGCATTCATTGCCAGGAAATCTAGAAACAGCTTGTGGCACCCAGCTGTAATAATTTGCTTTCTCCTTTGCAAAAAGAGAACACACTAGTAAGAAAAACCTTTCCCTTCACCTCAGATTTGTCCTGGCACAATTTTTATTTATTTAAAAAAATATTATCCTGCCTGTCTCCTTAAGGACATGGAGGGAGTCTTGATCCCACAGGGAGAAGAAGCCATGAGGTAACAAGCGTCCTGTTGATAAAGTACAACAGTACTCACAATACAATATAATACTCACAGTCACCCAGTTTATTGAAGCCACTTCTCTTCAGTTCCCGAGCCAGTTCACACCTCTCAAAAACTTTGGCTTCTGCCCCTGGCATAGCCAGTGCTACAAAAAGGGAGAGTCCCAAGACCAGAAGTGTCTTCATCTTGGCGAAGTTGGATTGGTGTGACCAGTACACAACTGGCTCCTGTTTTTATTCCCCTCTTGAAAGTGGGGGAAGTCACCCCCTGAGGATACAAGGAAGTGGAGCCTTTGTGGTATCTCCTCCTACGTCCTGCCAGGAATCATGCAGGCCACCTAGGATTTCATGAGTTGCGGAACTTACTACCAGCACACCCTAGGGCAAAAGCAGGTAATTAGGCCAATTAATATTACAAATTAATGCCTCAGTTGTGGGAAGGAGGCACTGGCACACCCTTTATCCAGAAATGCCATGATTTAAGCCATGATGTCACCGCCCCTGATGTTCCTCCTTTGTCATCCAGTCCACAGGCGTGGCTGAGCAGTTTCAACACATGAGGCCCAAACTGCTTCAAGCAGGGGAATTGCTGAGAGAAAAGGAAGGCTGGCCGGCTGGCTTTTGAAGGAGGACTGTGGGTGTCTGACGGAGATGGAGGATAGCCTCAGTCCAATGTGTTATTTGCATGCTCAGAACAAGACTTCGGGGCAACTCCAATCCACAGGGTGACCTGTCCAATTTATGTTAAATAGGATATCAAAGGGGAGTATCTTGCATAAAAAGCTTAGGAGGGAGCAATCATCCAAAAAAGTAACTGTTTCAGGTTTGGATCTTGGCCTTTTTTTAAAAAAAAAAGTTCTTTGTTTTTGATGTATCCGGTCTCATCCCTATTGGATGGTAGAGGATCACCCTTTGGAGGGTCACTCTCTAAAGCCTGGTTCCAGGGCAAACTTCACTGTTGGAATCCCCAAATACGGTTGTGATCTAGTCCGACAAATAGGGGTCATGGTACCCTTTTCAGATGCTTTGGTTAACAATGTTAATCTCTCTCTCTCTCTCTCTCTCTCACACACACACACACACAAACACACTCACACACACAATCCTTAGTTCTTAGGGTATTTAGAGCTAAACAAATGGCCCAACTATTATCTGATCTAGCGCAATGTACTCTATAATAATATACCCATGTACTGAGGCAACTAGCTTTGTTAGAAGCTCAAACATTTGCTTATGCTGTATTTCGAGGCTAACCCTAACCCTAACCCTAACCCTAACCCTGTCCATGTTCTGCAGCTCATGTAGGGCTTTTGCCTACTATGGCTTGAGTCTAAAATTTGGGCTATGTCTTCACTTTCCTTTATTGGCTCAGGGGAAACGGGAAGGCAGCGTGGTGTAATAGTTAAAGATTGTTGAAGGGGGGACCTGAGTGGTCCTGGTGTGATTAAGTGAGGAAATTTTGAAATGAAGTAGAAAATTGGTTACTAGAAATAACAAAAAAAAAGGATTCATTTAAAAATAGATCATATATTTTTTAGGATTTCTGGATAGAGAAGGCAATTGGAGAGAAAAAATATTGTGTATTATGCAGTAGCAGCAGCTATAATTGTTTTAATAATTGGATGGAAGGATGCAGGAAAATGGAAATATGATAAATGGTAAGATCATATATACCAATTTTTCCAAAATGATTGCATACAAATAATGCAAGAAGGAAAGATAGAAGGGAAAAATAGAATTTTGAAGGAGTTGGAGAAGTTTATATATTGGAAAGCCTGAGAACAAGAAATGGGCTACCCTAGTGGTGGCAAACCTTCAGCACTCCAGATGTTTTGGATTACAACTCCCAGAATATTGAGCCTAGATTGCCAGTGACAAAGGATTGTGGGAGTTGTGGTCCAAAACATCTGGAGTGGCAAAAGTTCATCACCACTGGGCTAGACTATTCCACCATGCTTTGACAATGTATAATATGAGAGAGAACTGAAATTAACTGCTTGCTGGCGGGAGGGGGGGATTAATGAGGAAGGGTGAACAAGTCAGTGGAAATTTTATGGGAATAGATGTTGGAAATATAAGTGTATGTGCTTGGTCTTCAAATAAAAAAAAAACTACTGTTATACACAACCTTAAATTCCATCTTTTAACTGTTCCCCACTCTCCCTTCCAAAAAAAAAAACCCACATATTTTTGGTCCTTTTCCTCTTTCCCTTTACACAATACGAGAGCATGTATCAATTCATCCCATATTTCATTAAATCCAATTATATTTTTAATCCTTTTTAAAACTTGATTTCAGAAGTCAAGTTATCATTGATTGCAAGTTTCCAAATTTCATTATGTCACTCCTGCCATGGAAATGCATATGCTTCACTGGATATTATCTTCCTACTCAACCATGTCACAAATGGTACTACCTGACAGCAACTAGGTGTGGTATCAAACAACAGAGAAGATGAGAAAGACTGCTCTCCTGGTATGGACATGTCCTCAGAGCAGCACCTTCCACCATTGCTCAAACTGCATACCACCTGGAAATCAATGTCTGGCAGCCATGTGGACAACCAAAACAGGGATGGCAGGGCATGGTCAATAAGGACATGCAAGGCATCAGGCTGCACCCTGAAGGTCCAATCAATTGGGCAAAATGGCATTTCTGGATCTGAAAAGCAGACCCCGCAGCTGTGGGGAAATGCTGGAAAGAAGACGACTATTGTAAATGGAAAACTTCAGTCTTTTTAGAGGTGGTTCTTCTCTTCCTCTACAGCAAATTCGTATTGAGCTACTTTGATGCCATCAACATCACATACACAACAGCTTCATAATATGTAATTGTATGGTGGTGGTTTTGTCCAGTGTTTATCACCACTGGATGTGCTTTCTAGGGCTGATGAAAGCTGCCCACCAGCTACATCTTGGAGGGCCACACACATTCCACCCCTGCTTCATCATCACGGCAGCTTTCCCATTCCTTGAACTGTGATTCCCTCCTTAGTCCATGTCGCAGCGGGCTCCCAAGCTATCACAGCAGCAAGGGAAAGTTGGTGGCTACCAGATGTCATTACACTGAAACTTCTGGCTACTTTAAGCCCAAATAAACCATGGTGAGGTATCATTTAAATGGCAGTCCAGCAAACAGCTGGAGGGTCACATGCTGCCCACCCTTGTTTTATGGGCCCGGCTTACTTTTCAACCAACTGCAGTCAAATTATTAAGGATTCCCTTGTTTTAAAATGACAGGTGTGTGGCTCAACAACTGAACTGCACTAGACTCTTAAGAGTAAAATGAAAGAGATGCCGTGGGTCTCAGAACAGAAGCATTTCTTGGCAACTATGTCAAAGTAGTTCATGCCAACAAGTGGGATCCTTGGGTAATCAAGAGTGGTTGTTTTAGATGCTAGGAATAATAGTCTTATGGTTCCAGTGAAAAGTTATTTAGGTGACAGTTGCATTACCTGTCATCCCCGAGTGAAGGAGACAGGTATGTTATCAGACATCTTAAAGGCTGTCAAACAGATGAGGTAAAGTTGCTTCTTTTCTTTTGTTTCAGAGGTCACAAGATGCAGTCGATTTGGTTAAAAAGAAACATTTTTACTCGGCATCATAACATGATGGGTAGAGCAGGCTGCCTTGGGAGATGATAGGTACAATATTTCTTTGTGGGCTCTGTGGTTCAAACCAGTGGGTTGTCCTACACCTGTACGGGCACCTCTCGGAATCTCTCAGAGCCTGAAAAACCCACCCTGTGACTACAGCGCACACTCAACCTCTTAACGTTCATGCCCCAGTTCCTTCTAACTGCTACTAAAGCAGTGCCTCTCTAGCCTAACTCCAGAGCCAATCACTGCAAATATACATACTTTTCTTCACAGTTTCTCTGCACTCTGCCACACCTTTATGTGTCCTAAGCCGCTGTTAACATCCATTGCACTGTATATCATCCCTTGGTGCTCCATCCCATCTGACACCAAGGCACTTTCCATCATATCCCGGGGAAATGCAATAGAATTCTCCACCCTCCCCATGACAAGCTGACCCAGGAAAGGCCTGCCATCTCATGCTCTGAAGGAAGAGATTCAGACCCTCCTCCAGAAGGATGTGATACAGAAAGTCCAACACCACGGGGCTTCTACTCCTGCTATTTCACAATCCTGAAGAAAGACACTGACCTAAGACCTGTTTCGTATCTCAGAGACATCACCTTGTACATAAACACAAAGAAGTTCAAGATGGCGACATTGTCCATGATCCTGCTCTTGCTGAAGAAAGGAGATTGGTTCACTGTGACAGGCCTTGAGCTCATCATCTTCCACATTTCTGATACAGCAAGACCTGTGCCATAGTGAGCCAACTTCTTGAAACAGGTATCTTGAGTGAATTTAACTATTATCACAGACAGGTGTAGAACGTTTCAGGCCAGAGGGTTCAGATACGAATCCAACCGATGTAGGGCCTAGTAAAGCAGATTATCACAGACAGAATAAAAAGAGAATAAATATTATGAATCAGGATCTTCAATCCCATCAGAGACAAAAAAGGAACATATACAGTAATGTCTTAGTTTAAGAGTAACTTGGTTTAAGAGCGTTTTGCAAGACAAGCAAACATTTCTTCTGGTGAAAATCAGGCAATATATAAATATAAATCAATAAATAAATTTCTTCTAAATTTTGCCTTGATCAACCAGCAGTGTCTTGCAATACAAGTAACTGGAGCAGCTCACATGATCAAAAGTGAGCCAATGCTGGCTGTCTCCCCCCCACCCCCCCACCCCACTGAATTGTGGGTGATTGTCTGGAATGCTCAGTCTCAGGTAGCTTCCAAAGCAGAGGGAGGAAGAGGAATTGAGGTTTCCCTTGCACCAGCTGTAAAGGTTTGCAAAGGAGAGTGCAGATTAGGGGTTTGTTTTATTTTTCTTTATTTTTCTTTATTTTGTTTTCAACACCCTTTCTTATTTTTCAAACCATTTCTAGTCATGAGGCAGCTAGTCAAGTGTGTATAGGGCAGTGATAGAGAACCTTTTAGAGACCGAGTGCCCAAACTGCACTTCAAAACCCACTAAATTTTCACAAAGCGCTAATGCGGCAATTTAACCTGAATACAGGTGGCTGTGAAGGGGCGATGCTGGGTGCCCACAAAAAGGCTCCAAGTGCCACTTTAGGCACCCGTGCCATAGGCTTGCCAACACTGGTATAGGGCTACCAATTGCATTTTATTATTGTCCAATTAAAAACACAGACTAAAGTCCAGTTGTTAGTCCCAAGCAGAGCTGATTCTGCACCAGGTACTTAAACCATAGCATGGACGTGGACTTCTAGCCAGCTTCTGTGAGTTTTGGCATTATTATTTTTTGTCCGCCGTCTTGCCGATGACTAATCAACTACCTTGTCGATTTGCTTTTAGTATTTTATTTTCATATATATATTCTTTTTATTTTTCTATCCTGTTTTGATTGATGTACTGTTTCTTTATTGGGTTTTTGATTGATGTACTGTTTCTTTGTTAACCGCCCAGAGTTCTTTTGGGAAGACAGGTGGTATAAAAACAAATAAATGAACGAATAAATAAAATAAACAGTATGTGGTCTATGGGGCCCCAGAAGAAATCATCTGAGTTTCCATTATTTCTTATGGGAAAATTTGCTTTGATATAAGAGTGTTTTGGTTTACAAGCATGTGTCTGGAATGAATTATGCTCGTAAACCAAGGTACTGGTTTATTACTGTAGTATTTAACTTGTCAGAGAAGACCCTTTCTAGGAATAAGGTGCAGATATTAATTAAAGGCCTAAGCTTTGCACCTATGCTCTGTTACAATCCTTTCCATTCTCGTGTGGTCTTTTTAAGGCTCATTAGGCAATTGAAATCAAGTGGGGTTTTTTGTTTGTTTGTTGTAACATTCCTCATGATCAAGTAAGTAGTTTAGACCCAAAACGAGTTTCACTCCACCCAGTACAAACACACCTGTTGTGATGTGTGAGAAATAGTATTACGTGACTAGGGGAGAGTGGAGAGAACATATAAAGCCACTGATCAGAATCTAACATGGAAGAAAGGAAGGCAATACAAGATTAAAGCAGAGATAAATCCATTACCATTAAAACAGCAGAAAAAGAGGAAATGTGGTAAACATGAACACCTCAGATTACAAATAAATAATATAACAATTATTATGTGAAAGTCCATTACTTAAAAAAAAAGTGGAGAAAGACCCCACTGAACATAGTTTAAGGATTATCATTTTATGGTGGAAGAAACAGTGCTGAATGAATATTTTCCGAATACACTGGGAAAGGTCTTATTTAGTGGACCCAACCATCAAGTGGGACAAACAATAAGAAAAAGAAGACGACTGGGAAAGTTCTGATTAATAAACACCTGAGAGTACCAGCATTTTATGTATTACCTAAGATACATAAACTGAGATACCCCTCCCCAAGTCAACCTATTGTTTCTCCCTCGGCCTCAGTATTAGAACCTTTAGTTTGTGGATAGTTGTTTAGTCTTTTGTAAATACAGTATTCCAGTACTACAGATTTCATTCGTAAAAAAGGCTAGGACAGTGTTGGTGAACCTATAGCACGGGTGCCAAAGGTGGTATTCAAAGCCCTTTCTGTGGGCATCTGACATCGCCCCTTCACAGCCACCAGTATGCAGGTTACATTGCTGTATTGGCACTTTGCGAATAATTAGTGGTTTTTGAATTGCAGTTTGGGCACTCGGTCTCTAAAAGGTTCGCATTCCTCCATCGTCAGCAGGTTGGGCAACGTGGCTTTTGAGCTGCCTTCCAATTCTGTGGCTGTATGATTCTATGGTGTTGCCTTAGAGGGCCCTCCTGCATATTCTGCTAAATGGGGGCCTTGGAGATCTACCCAGTCTAAGCAACCACTTGATCATCTTCCACAATCCCCTTTCATTTAAGAAGCTGAATCAAAGCTATACCGACCCAGATGCCCTCCTGCAGATCTCCTGGGGACATTCCAAACCCCTTTCCTGAGAGCTGATTTTCCAAGATTGTACCTCAGGCATGTCCAAACTTCGGCCCGCCAGATGTTTTGGACCGCAACTCCCACAGTCCTTTGCCATTGGCCATCTAAGCTTAGAATTCTGGGAACTGTGGTCCAAAACATCAGGAGGGCCGAAGTTTGGACATGCCTGTTGTACCTGTTGTGACTTGTGAAGAAGTATCCTGTGCAAATGCACAACTGGTTCACTTCCTGATATGCTTCTTCCTTGTGATGATCCAAAATTTGTGCTTGAGCAATTGAGACAGAGCTCATGAGTTCCTCCCCTATTGTTTCAGCCAAGTGAACATAAGGAAGGAGGAAGGTAAATCCTGGGTGGTGTCAGTAAGCAAGGTGGCAAGTGAAGAGGAGGGAGGGTTTGACCTGAATCCAAACAATGGGTTATTGATAAGGACAGCTGGGACACATGTACAAAACATAAGCGACTACCTTACCCTGACTCAGACCACTGGGTTCCTCTAACTCAGTAGTGGCCAAACTTCAGCCCTCCAAGATGTTCTGGACCACAACTCCCAGAATTCCAAGCCTGTATTGCCAAGGACAAAGGACAGTGGGAGTTGTGGTCCAAAACATCTGGAGGGCCAAAGTTTGGCCACCACTGCTTGAGTCTAACTCTATGAAGTCAACTTTGGCTCCCCATAGCTTCATGCAGAATTTGTTCTTCAACCTACCTGGAAATCACTGGTATTTCCCGATAGGCTCCTTTCCAAGTACTAACAAGGCCTGGCCCTGGCGAGCTTCCCAAGTGAGATCAGAATAAACTGTCCAAAGTAGTGGCCTATCTGCAACTGCAACAGGCAGGCCAATTTCGAAGAGCAGCAAAGCCTCCCATTCCTCCTATAATGATCCTTAACACATTCCCCACAGCCCCATTAAGGCGCCCTTGCTTCAACTGGGTCACCATCCTCCTGTGTTGCTCTGACACAGGAATCCCGGGATGAGCAATGATGCTGAAGGGCCACCAAGTCTCAAGGGGGCCCTGAAGCTTCCGTAAGAGCAGCGGAGTGCTTTTTCAGAAAACGGGGATCTACCAGCACTGGCAACCAAGTGCTAGGACTGGGAAATCCAACTACAGTGGTACCTTGTATAAAGGAATTAATTTGTTCCAAATGAAATTATGTTCAGCAAAATTTCCTTTATACAAATTCCCATAGGAATGCATTGAAAATGGAGTGATCCCATTTTTATGTTGTATGGATTCTCCTCATAGGCGATTATGTTAAGCAAATTTTCCCTATCTCCGGAATTTTTTATGTTGTACAAATTTTATGTTATACAAGCTGTCTGTTATACAAGGGTCCACTGTATGTTTCTCCAAATGGTAATACATCTTTTTCTCTTTTCTTACTTTTCTCAATGCGTGGACACGTTTACAAAACTCTACTACACTCAGCATTCTTGCTGAATGATGTCTGCTTCTCTACAAAAGTACAAATATTTTATACTTTAGGTTTTTTTAAAAAGGTAGTTGTTGCATTTTCAAAAGACTGACTAGTACTCTGCCATACAGAATAAAGATCTTTATTGCTTGATCAGTGGCTCCACTACAGATTTCGCTGTCATACACATACACTTTACTTTGATATAGGGTCATAAAACAGACAATCAGCTCTATAAAGAAAGGTGTGTTTTTTAGATTTGGAGCTTCTTTTAAAAAAAAAATGAAAATAATTTGGATTGAAAATGCAGTACAAACTTTGGACAAGATCTTAAACAGATAAGTAATCCTAATTTCAACATTGCAGTATGAGAAAAACAATCTTTTCAGCCTGGTAATAATCACTTTCATCTGGCGTTTACTGGTGGCTAAAATCCAGTTGTTTAGTGTATTAAGTCACAACTCGAGTCGGCCCACTGAATCATTGGGGATTTCGTGAGTCAGCTCCTCTGTAGAACTTTCTACTGATCCAATGGTCTTACTCTGTTTGAGAAGCTCAGCTATAGCATTTCTCCCTCTGTCTGCATCAATCCTGTTATTACACCTTCAAAAATCTAACATGAAACATAACTTCATGTCCTTTTCGGGTCTAGAATTCATGTCTGACATTCCTTTTTGACTGCCACATATGGTAGCAGGAACCAAAATATCTTGCATTCTCAGATATGATACCAAAGGGCGGCTGGCCTGTTCCTTATCTCCTTTGGTTTTCAAAATGCGGATCATATTTCATATGAACATTGTTGCCAAATACCCACATGGGAACTTTGCTGGCTAGGCAACACTAGACACCTCTGGAAAGAGAGGCTCTGCACAGCAGAAAAATCAGTTATGTTAACGGCCACGGCACATCCATGAAAAGTGCCAAGCATCGGCTGACCACACGCAAGTTGCTTCTCTTCCCATAAGTCCAATGAAAACCTTTAGTCTGATAAGCTTGTTAAAAGCCTAGCTGCCAAGCCTTGGTCCAAGATGTTGGACAAATCCTGCATCCCTAACATGACTGTTGGATGTTGAAGATCTTGGTCAGCAAGGAGCTGTTCGACTGGGATTTCTGCTCTATCTCGGCCGCCCGGGCCAGCTGCTGCTTCAGACGATTCTTCCCTTTCCTGGTCTGGATTTCATCCTCTGTCCGACGCTGGACAAAGCCCCAGCTCTTTTCCTCCTGTTCTCCCCGACTGCTCTTCTGCGAGAAGCGCTTGCTCTTCTCCACATTCTGCAGGTAGAAATTTGTCTCGCGCTTGGCCTGCGAGACTTCGGCGCGCATGCGCTGCTGCCGGACCTGTCGTTCGTAGGCGAGCCGCTCGCTCAGGTGAGTCCACTTGAAACGGTGCAGGTACTGGGGGCAAATAACAAGGGAACAACTCAATGAGGCGCCATTACATAAACGCTTCTGCACAAAGAAGTGAACAACTTGCCTCCTCCCAGATGCAGCTAGATTGGAATTCCCAACATGTCTCACCTTTTGGGGTGAAGGATGGGGTGCTTCAATCTAACAACCATGGGAGGTTCACAAGTTGCCTTCTTGTGGCCTAAAAGATACGAAAATCAGGGGTGGGCAATTTCTGAATTGTCAAAAGCTACTCGGCTTTCCACCCATTTCCCCCAGGGTCAGAACAATCTCCCAGTGGTCAGACTACAATGAATTTTGCAGTACTAAGATGTGAATTCTTCACACAGAAGGGGTTGACAAGCTGTTGCCCTCAATCTCACTCCTTGGAGCCTAATTTCAAAGGCCTATGTGAGCAAAGCATGGATATCTCTAGCACGAGCAATCCGGCTCTACACCCAGAAACCCACTGAATAAGAAACAGAGAGGAAGCAAAGTTTGACAGCTCCAGCCATTGCTGGCTTTGAACCTCACCACCACCAGTGGCCTCTAGTGGTTCCCAACCTTGGATTCCCAGATGTTCCTGGACTACAACTCCCAGATGTCTTTGCCACCTGCTGTGCTGACCAGGACTTCTGGGAGTTGTAGTCCAACACCATGTGGAGTTGGGAAGCATGGGTCTAATGCAGTGGTAGCAAACCTTCGGCATTCCAGATGTTTTGGAACTCTCAGAATTCCAAGTCTGTATTGCCAATTACAAAGGACTGTGGGACTTGTGGTCTAAAACATCTAGCATGCCGAAGGTCCGCCACCACAGGATGATGGCCTTAAAGTGGATTGACAATTTAGGGACTTTCCAAATGTTTTGGATTACAGCTCCCATAATCCATTACCACTGGCTAAATATGAGCCCCAAAAAACCAAAACTTTGAGCAGGGTCATAATTCTTACATGCTTGCCATCAGGGAATGAATTACTTAACAAAACTGAGAGATGAACCATGTGATCTTAGTAATATGAGGTTATTAAAACAAGTGGGGAAAGGCAGGGAAATCAACGGACCTCCTCAAAAATGAGCTTAAGAAGCCCATCAGGCAGCCATTGATTGCTCTTTCAAAATGTACTCAGCAGAGTAATATGCATCATAGTTAGTAATGTGGCCGTTTATTTTCCTTAGAACTGAAGCATTGGATGCCGAAGTTAGTCGCAGCTTGATTTCATCATTAAGGCGACCACATGCCAAGCAGAGGCTGAGCTCCAAGCATCCAACTGTGGTGATGGCAAATCACCACTGATTAAAAATGAAATTCTGCCAACTCGAGGAGATTTCGA
This sequence comes from Phrynocephalus versicolor, assembly GCA_023846285.1. Lineage (NCBI taxonomy): Eukaryota > Metazoa > Chordata > Lepidosauria > Squamata > Agamidae > Phrynocephalus > Phrynocephalus versicolor. The sequence continues at coordinate 4,695,359 of JAHTLZ010003468.1, read as the reverse complement.
GTGCGTGCAATTTGTATACAACACAGCAAAGTGGAGTGCATCTAGAAATTACCAAAGGATTTCTTGCACATGTGTACTGAAAATACATTCCACATGTTTTTAAAATAATTTGTATCCCATATTCCTTTTCTAATCTTGGCGTCACCTGTTAGTTTACTGTTACTCTATTCCATATTTCTTTATACCACCCCTCCGTATTATGCACTTTATTATTATTCCAATTCTATGCAAATAACCTTACCACAGTTACCATAATAACAAGTAATTCCTTTCTTCCCATTTTAATTGATTGCTTGTTAACCATATTCAACAAAGCTATCATTGGAGACATTTGAGTGTGAATTACTGACAACTCCTTCCTCATTTCACAAGTCTATCGTATATGTAAATATGTCCCAGAGACCTACAATGTTAACTCAGAATTACCTAAACAGAGTAAGAGAAGCCCAGATACCACATCTTATTTCTCTCTTTTTCCTCTTTTGCTAGATCTGGGTTGCCACTAAAATTTTAGTTTTAATTTCCTTGACTTTCCCTGACCAACATTTTGTCAATTTCCCAGACAGACATTTAAAAACAACCACAAGTTTAAAAACGAATAGATTGTGTTGCATTAATGCAAAGCCTACTGAAATGTTCCACTCTACAATTACACAAGTCTCAAGTGCAAAATTATTTGTCCGAGTAAGATATTTAATGTCTGTTTCATTTAACATTAAGTGCACCAACATCTGTTTTGCAATTCCACCAAAAATTACAAGCTACAAACTTTAAGTCAAGTCAACTCTGAATTGTAACAAATGACATAATTCGGTCATTGTTTTAAAGGTACATTAAAAATTAATGTTCTATATAAAATGGTTTCTCTGAAGCCACATTATGAAACTTAGAGTTTTGAAATTGCGGTAATGTATTTTAATCACAATTTCCCTGACTTTAATCACCAGCTTCCCTTTCCCTGACTTTCCAGAAAGTAGCAACCCTGAAGAAGGTGAATTTGGAACTTAAAATACATGAGGAATTATGTACAGAGTAGATGGCATGAAAATTGACATGCCCGTATTTACTGCAGCGACGCCCAACATGTGCATATGTACCTTCATATTCCAGAGATCATAGTGGAATTTGCTTTTCTTGCGGACACCCATGGGTGTGTTGTGCAAACTGGTAGCAACCAGCTTTGCGACACGCTTATCGCGGAATTCAACCCAGCCTTCAGTGAAGTTTTTGGCATTACTTCCAGCTTTCTTCTTTTTCTTTCGTATATATCGTTCTGAAGGAGACAAAAGTGAGAGGGGTCATCAGTTGCTTAGACCTAGGGTTTGAATATCAGCTCAGACCTATCCACAATCGTTAGCTTATAGATGTCACATTGAAATGCTGTGGGTATGTAAAATAGGTCTGCCAACAATTTAGAAGCCATTGCAATCTGGTGCAAATCTTCAATCTGATACAGATTACAATGGTGTGAAGGATCTATTTCAGATTATGTATTTCTAGTGGAAGACGTCTCCTATAATTTTGTTCTTATGTGCATTCAGTATAAAAACATTTTAAAGGAAAAGCATGTCTATCACTCTTTTTTTTAAAAAAACGCTCAGAGTCATTTAAATCAAATACAATTAAAACATAATATACAGGAATCCCCCGCTTATCACTGGGGTTAGGGACTCGATCCAACCCACAATAAAGGAAAATCCACGATATGTGGGTCCTGGGTCGGGTTGGGACTTCGAGGCCTGTCTGGGGCCTCCTATGCTTATCTGAGGCCTGGCGCTGCCCCAAATGGGTCTCTGACAGGCTTTCCGGGCCTGTCAGAGGCCTCAGAAGTGGTTTTGGGTGATCCAGAAGGCACTTCCAGTTTTTCGAAAGTGACTTTCGGTTTGCCAGAAGCCACTTCTGGGGCCTCCAACAGGCCCGGGAAGCCTAGTGCAGCAGGCCTCAAACAGGCCCACACAGCTTGCCCCCGAGACCCTTGTCTTCATAGGCCCTTGTCTTCATATACTGCGGTCCAGTGATATACCGGGACCGCAGCACATGAACTGCAAAATGGTGGGGGACAACTGTATTAATTTTTGGGACTATGGACAAAAATCCTTTTCACATATATTTACTGGCAGAAGCTGATGACACCATCAGCTCCCACTGGTTAAATTACGTTTTGCTTGTGAAGCTGATAAGGTCATCACTAACATACTGAGTGTAGGCCATCAGTAATTTAAATGAATTACTTAAAAGCTTCCTATCCCCTATTTTGTTCTGAGGACTTTTGTTTGCCAAGGAAGCCTTTGGGAACTTGAGGGTGGGAGTGGGGCTGTAATAGCCAAAACTCACTGCTAGATTGCCACCAATCGAATCAGGATCACTCCCCCGCTCCCAGAGGTTTCCCCACAGCAAAAGGGAGCTTAGGAACCTAAAAAGGTGGGGAGGAACAGGAAGCTTTTAATTAATTTCAAAATAAATTTCATCAGTAGTAGCAGATGCCATCAATTTCCACTACGTAAATTTACACTCACCAGGGCCCTGCCCAACGAATTGTACAATCATTCAGTTGCAGCATCATGCACTGAACAAGGTCCTGAACTCAGTTTTCATCCAACTCACTCTGGCTTCCATCCCATCCTCCTTAAACGGGACAGTTCAAAAGAGAGACTGCACCCAAGACACTAGTTTGCTTTTCAATAAATCTTCCTAGCAAGACCTAGCACCATGCACACATCATCTCCCTCACCCTCTTACACACCCATGTGTATACGCCCACACAGGCTCACCTTCAGGCTGCAGGAAAATACGGCCAACTTCACCATAGGCACTCAGCAAGTTACGAACATGCCGAGGACGGAAGCGGGGTGGGATGTGACCAAGGTAGATAATGCCTGGAACCACTTTTTTGCTGCCAGCTTCATGAGTTAGATCCAGCTGAGCATCATGCTCAACTTCCTTGGTCTCCGACACAGCCTTTTCGGTGACATCTTGATCCGAATGGACGGCATCTTCTACTTCCTTGTTTTCTGGTTCTTCTCTTTCTTCACCATCCATGACCAAATCTGGATCTGGAGGTGTCCGTTGTTGGTGCTCTACACTTTTGCTAGACATCCACTGGTTTTTATCCCTAACAGGAGATGTACGGAAGGGTGAGCACAGTTGGAAGGCACCTTTTTTCCTGCAGTGCACAAAACAAGCCATTCAAAAGACAATTTGGGAAATTTAAAGGGAAGTCAATGTTTCTCATTACACACAGACTTATGCATCTTTCCCACCAATCTCTCTAATGTGATAAACAATATGCTACTCTAAATGAACAGATCTTCCCATAGGAGCTTGACCAGGCATTGAGATCATCAGGAGAAGGCTTAGTTTCAGTCCCACCACTCTCACATGTGCATTTGATGGCTACTTGGGAGAAGGCCTTCTCTGTTGCTGCTCCCAGAGTCTGGAACTTCCTCCCACAGGAAGCTAGGCTGATCCCAATATTGCTGTCCTTCCATAGGCAGGCAAATGCTTTCCTCTCCGGGCAAGGTTTTCTTTAATGACTTGAGAGGGGTTTTAAATGGATTATTGTGCTCTGTTTTAAGTTTTCTTTAATACTGATTTTAATACTATTTAATACTATTTTAATATAACACTTGTTTAACTTTTTAAAGTATTTATATATCTCTTTCTTTGTTCTCTCTAGTTATTAGAGTCTAATATTTAGTCACGTGTTCTCAATAACTAGAGAAAGTTCCAGGCTTACCGTAATATATTTTTCCCAGCCGTGTGTCAGAAGAAAAGGGGCCGGAGCTCACGAAAGTCCGACACAGAAGTAAATCCGTCGGCCGCCGAGTTGTGGCTGGGTTTGCTCGTACGGCTCTGACCCTGAAACGGATTTTTAAAGACTCGGGGAAGTCCTTCTCACGTTCAGCACCCGGGCAGAAACTTCGAACCAGGACAGAAGGGCTCGTGTCGCCAAAGGAGAAGCCACTTCCTGCTCGTAGCAAGAAAAGAGCGCAACTTCCGAGAGAAACACGAGTTTTGTTTTTTGTTTTTTTCAGGCGCCCCCGGTCGATTCCTTTGCAGTATCTTCTTACGGTGAATGCCTCCGGAGCGGAAAGACCGAGAACTAAAACGGGAAAATGGTTAAAGGCTTTATATACTTTGGTTCATTCATCAATCCAAAGGGAGATTGCAAAAAAGACTGGGGCTAGGAAGGGCAGCAATGACGGCATTAGAAAAGATCCTCCAGTGTAAGGACGTTTCCCAAGAGACCAAGGACCATCATCCACACTCTTGGATCTGTCATCACCCTCTATGGGTGCGAAAGCTGGACAGTCAAGAAAATTGGCAAGGAAAAATAGTTGAGTAATTGGAATGTGGTGCTGGAGGAGAGCTTTGAGGGTGCTCTGGGCTGCTAGAAGAACAAACGTGGATGCTAGACCAAATGAAGCCCGAACTTTCTCTGGAGGGCAAATGTGAGAAAACGGAGGATTTCCTATTGTGGGCACTTCAAGGGAAGACAGGAGTCTCTGGGAAAGGCAGTAATGCTGGGAAAGCGTGGGAGACAGCATGAAAAGAGGGAGGCCACGTGTGAGATGGACTGGCTCCGTCGCTTGAAGGAGTCCACAGGCTTGACTCGACAAGAGCTGAGGAGGGCAGCGGAGGACACGACCTTTTTGGAGGTCGCTTTGTTTATAAGACTGCTGTAAATCGGAGGCGACTTGACCGCACTTTACAACAACAAATAAGCCAGAAGTAGAGATTAAATGTCTAGTGGTGCGTCACTCTTCTTTTTTGTATATATCTAGGGTCAGTCGATTCCTATTGGTTGGAAGGAATTCGCGTTTACAGAGACGGGCGAAAAGGAATGAAAGGGGGGATGTCGACATCGACGACGAAAGGAGGCGGGATTAAGAGCTGCCATAACCAATAACGACGAGGTTCCCGAAGGACCTCGCGCATTGAAGTGTTGGAGCGCCTTTCGCGCATGTTCCAATAGGCGGGGGCGCACCGTGTGTCTCTTTGGAGAGAGGGGCGGGAGTGTTGGATCGTGCGCTGAATTAATAAACCTGGTTCCCTGCCCATAAGCCACACGTGCGGGGTGGGGGTGGGGGGAGGCTGCTGCCTTTGTTCTTTCACGTTTGCTTAATTTCCCTTGATTTCAGCGGGCCATCGCTAGTCTGTTATAATGTACAGTATATTCAGCAATAAAGGGGAGGTTATACCGTTTGTGCTTATTAAAAAAGAAGGGGATCGTAAGAACGGTACAAAAATTTAAGGAAATCGCTTCTGCATTGGATGTTGTCATTTTGTCCTTTGATGCTGTGATTTCTATGGGAATTTGCAACAGATCGTTACTGTACCAGAAACGGCCCTGTGGGGAATTTGTTTGGGTTTCTAGAAGTTTAGCCATTCCTTCCCACTATGCGTATTAGCTGGGCTCATGGGGTCAAAGAGAGTTGTGGGTAAAAACATCTGGAGCAGAGCTTCGTCAAGTTATTTTGGGGCCACAACTCCGAGAAACCCCAAACCGTATGACTGGTTGCTGCATTACTGGGAAATAGACAAAGCAAATGTAAAGTGTATTGCTTATATACCACCCCATAGCAATTAAAACACTCTCTGGGTGGTTTGCAAGTCATTATGCAGGCTACACATTGCCTCCCCCCCCCACACACACCTGGGTACTCTTTTTACCCACCTTGGAAGGATGGAAGGCTGAGTGAACCTTGAGCCTGCTACCTGGAATTTAATCTCAGGTCCTGAGCACAGTTACAGCTGCAGTACATCAGTTAACCACTGCCCCAAAGGTGTTAATTACACTATTGGAAATGGTTACTTTCAAGTGGTGACAGGTATAAGATTGTGCTACTAGCATTCATAAATAACACGTTTTACTTATATCTGTACTAGGAACAAAATATGTCTTATAGATTAATATTGTGTATTTAAATGGAGTTGGTAAAACAGATTAATTATAGACAACTTAAACAGTTCGTTGTTTATTCCTCTTGCCACCCCCCACTGAAGATTGACTTTTTAAAATAATATGGGATGTTGCCAAATTGCTTAAACAGACTTCAAATTCAAATTAGCTTTTATTATAACCAATGACCATTATATCTATGCACATATATAAAACAAATAAAAGCAGTATAGCAATCAGTCAATTTCCAAGTACAGTGGTACCTCAACTTACAAGTTTAATCCGTTCTGAAAGCATGCTCTTAAGTCGAACTATTCTTAAGTAGGGGTACCTATCTAAACAATTGAAAAAATAAGTTTAAAAAATGAAAAAAAATCTTTGTAAGTCAAGCAGACCACATTTAAAATTTTAAGGCAGCAGTTAAAACGGCAACAGTTTTCCACTCTTAAGTCGAAATTCTCTTGAGCTGCTCTTAAATTGGGGTAGCACTGTACTGTATCTATATTCAAGGGCAACACGCAATCATAAAGGGTTACAATAGAAGCCGACTATTTATATCTTACTGTTTAACAATATAAAAGTTAAAATTCAAGTTAAAAGCATATACAAATACATTAAAATCTCTTAAATAGTATCACCATAATCATAATTGTACAACCTATAAGAAAAATTGTCTATAATCAACTCAGTACCTTGTATTTCTTCAATACAAGGTACTGCCTGCTTCCTCTTGATGCTTATCCAGCTAACCCTTACCTTAATAGCCATCTTTCCAAAATTGGTCACTTTTTGGTCATCTCTTTACTTATTTTCCAAAAGCTTCTGTAAACTCTCTTCCCCATTTCTACCCTCAAGAAAGATATAATCAGTGTGATAAGCAGTTCCCTGATATGAATAAACATTTTGCACCCCAGGAGCGCATGGTTCAGCGTCTCAATGGTTCCCTTACCACAAACACACAGTCGACTCTTATAGGGAATGTTATTATATCTTCTCAGCAATACTGCAGAGGGCAATAGGTTCATGCATAATAACATAAAGGCCCTTCTAGATTCTAAATTTTCTAACTCATTTAAGTATGGCATAGGTAGCACTCTGTTCAAGGGATTTGATCTTAAAATTCCTTTGGCCTTATTTATGTCATGCTGTCTTTCTATGTCTAATGGCCTTTGTTTTATAATAGATTTGCCCTGGGTCATATCCATTGACAACAGATAATGCTGTGAAAATCCACAGTACCCTAACGTGCTCCAGTATCAAATGCAGTAGACCTGTGGTGCAATGATTCAGCTTTAACCAATACGTGATAGCTGCTATCCATATTCTGGCTTCAACTGTTACTAGCCCTGTGAACAGATTTCAAGTTTGAGAGAACCTTGCAGTGTGAAACATAGTTATTCATAGATAGCCAATATTTGTTTATATTGGTGTGTTTACATTCATAACAACATTTGGACCTTTTTTATCTTCAGAATAAGGCTAGAGAACATGCTTTTGGCCTACTGCTCTCAACAGCCCTAGCCTCTCACTAGCATAGACAATAGTGAGAGATTATGGATGCTGAAGTTCCAACAACATCTGGACAGTCATTTGTCCCATCCCAGTCTAGGAGAAGGGTGATCAGTGAGGAAGTGTTGACATCACTGCCAAAATGGCTACACAGAGCTTTTCTCTCCTTAAAATAGCAGCAGAATCTATTTCACTTGCAGAAGCCAACCACTATGTAAAACTCCATGATCAAGGGATCAGAATAGTAGTTGGCAAACCTACCTTATTGTGCCTTATTGTATGTATAGTAATGCATACTAGACATGGGCACGATTTGACGAAATTCTCGTTTCCATTTCCGTTACTCGTTTCCGTTACGCAACGGAAACGGTAACGACAATTACTCCCCCAGAACTCGAACTCGAACCGACTAAAGAAAAATTGGGTCTGATTTGTCGTTGTCGTTCCTGGCATCGCGGCGATCCCGCGATGCCAAGCGGCACAGAAAAAAAGTTTTTAAAAGTTTAAAAAAAAAAAACGATTCCCGGCCAAAAAGCAGGCGGAAATATGCCTGCCTGAGTGAGGGCTCAGGGCACCTACCAGAGGGGTGGTTGACCCCCCCTCTCCTGTCCTGGGCTGCTCTGGTGGTGGTGGGGGGGAAATCCTCGTCGTCGTAGTCGCTCATCGCAACAAGTACCGGACTCGCTGCCGGCCGCCGCAATTCAAGCAGCACAGAAAAAAGTTTTAAAACCCCTGATTCCTGGCCCAAAAAGCAGGTGGAAATATGCCTGCCTGAGTGAGGGCTCAGGGCAGGGCACCTATACCAGAGGGGTGGTTTCTGGGGGGGGGGTCCCCGGCCTCCCCCCCCCTCTCCTGCCCTCCTGGGCTGCTCTCGTCTCGTGCCATGCGGTGCGGGCGGGGGATCGAAAATGGGGTGGCGACTGCAATATTTTTTTTGAAATCGTATCGTCGTGGTCCAAAAACACACCAAAGCACCACAGAAACATGCGGAAATTGCTATTTTAAAACTGCCAGAATTTTTACAGTAGCAGTGGGTTTTTCTTGCAACAAAATGTCTCCTCTGTCCTCTCTCCATTGATTTTATTTTATTTTATTTTATTTTACACCTGCGCAATGATGGGCTGGCCATGGGAGTGACCATGCAAATTTTTGGAGCCATTCCACCAATCGCATGGCCACTTGGCCAGGTTGACCACAGAGACTTCTGGGATGTGCCAACCGGGCATAAAAAGCCCACTAACCGTAGCCCGAACCCTAAGCCTAAGCCTAACCCATACGCCAGTACACTGTCCTTTAAGTGGGTCAGAGAGGCACCCAGAGGTGCACCCCAATACTCACCCTAACCTCACCCGTAACTAGCCTAACCCTAGCCCTTGTGCTAACCCTGTTGCCTAAGCCAGATCTGTACTTGCATTGCACTACACGCAAGTACAATTCCCTTCTTAGTGAGACACAGTGCAGAGAGTCTGCCAGTCCGCCACTTGTGGCTCTGGATGACTCCTGCAGGCTCGGCTCGGCAGCATGTGTGCCATGCAAACCATGCCCCCGAGGCCTGACTGATGCAGGGAAGGCACCCCAAAAAGAGGGGTACCTCTGCCAGTCTGCTGTGTCTCTGCGTGCAACTTGGTATGCATATCCATTCCATATGGCTATGCATGTCCTTTTGCAGCAGGTGAGGAGAGGAGACCCCCATGCCATGAGGGGTCTCCAGGAGCCTGCTTTCCCTTCCTAGCGGGTGAGGAGAGGAGGCACCCCCCCAAAAGAGGTGCCTCCAGGAGCCCGCTTTCCCTTTATAGCGGGCCAGAGGAGGCACCCACCCCACAGAGGTGCCTCCAGGAGCCTGCTACCCCCCCCCCCCAAACCAGTATAACGGCAGACGAAAAACGACACCACGAAATGACAAATTTTTGCGAAATTTCGCAAAAAACGGAAACGAGCCGAAACGGACCCGTCCCGAAAAATGATAACTCGAAAATTTTCCTGGTCGTGCCCATCTCTAGTGCATACCTATTACTGTATATGACTTTATATGGATTGCCATACATGATTGCATTGAGTGATTTCATAAGAACACTGGTGTTTTCCATATTGCTTTCCACGCCTCATAATGGATTTTTCTTTTCTTCTTGCATGCTCTTTGTAGCTCTAATGTTACCTTTTAGTGTTCTAAAAGATGCCTCTTCAAACCCCCTGTTCTTAAGTTCAGGCAAGCTTTCCCTGAATGATGGTCTACCTATTATGTGTCTTTTATATGAATCTACAGGATCACATAGACTTTGTATTTATAACTACTTATAACCTTATGGGTTTACACGGACACTATGTTTTCAATGTTAGTTTCCATCACTCATAACTTTATATGAAACTTTACTCCCCTTTAACTGCTTGCATTCTTTTGTAGCTTTAATGTAACGTTCTCTATTAATGCTGTAAGATCTCCCTCAATTCCTTGTTCTCAATACCTGAACATGTCTTAATTGTGCTGGACTGTATATTATCCCTCATTCTGTAAAATGCCTTGGGTCCTTTTTCCAGGGAGAAAGCCAGGATAAAAATACACTTAATAAATAAATAAATAAATAAATAAATAAATAAATAAATAAATAAAT
>JAHTLZ010003468.1:4651154-4676142 GCA_023846285.1 Phrynocephalus versicolor | reverse complement strand
GGAATTTTTTATGTTGTACAGATTTTATGTTATACAAGCTGTTTGTTATACGAGGGTCCACTGTATATGTATACATACATATTGGGACAATCCTGTATCCTAGAATTCTCTGACGTCTACAACATTCCAAGATAAATGCTAATATATATATATATGTTGGTGAAGGCTGAAACTTTAGAAGCTGAGTGCTGGGAGAAAACTGTAATTGCTTTTAACGCTGAAGGCAGGAAATTGGGATTATCTATTCTACATTTGCTAGGGAAGGTCTGAGCATCCAGATGTCACGGTTCTGCCAGCAGACTGCCGAACTGCATTATCCGTGGAGCACAGGGATAAATCCATCAATCTTGCCCTGCCTTGGTTTCCCTCTGTTTTAACAGAAAGATAATCATATTTACCAACTTCATTAACGCAGGAGTGGCTCCACCAGACATCTTTCATTGGAAGACAGGGCAGAGGATTATGATTATGTTGGAATTCTCCCTCCTACTGCTCTCTGAAGTCGTAATCCCGTGTGGCATCCTGGTGGGTTATGGCAGGAAATGGCCGTGTTTGTGAAGATGGGATTACAAGTGGCGAACTCACAAAGGGAGCCATCGTGGGAGAGATGGCCTGCCGGAGAAAATGTCTATATATTTCTATATTGGCCATCTAGTGATATCCATCTGTGTTATCAACCATCTGTTTGGTTGCCTGAAGCATGCATTTTGCAATAAACAGTTTGTTGGCTCCACAGAACAATACAAGTGATTCTCGTGCTTCATATTTAACCCCTAGGCCAACATTTCGAACCACATTTGGTTCTGCATTGTTTCCTACTTTTGCATTTCAGTTGCCTAGGATTATAATAAGCATGTCTTATTTTTGGTATGTCATCAGTTTCCTCCCGGATGCTTGCATAAAAGCTTCCAACTTCACCCTTTTCAGCATCTGTAAATGGTGCATAGCCTTGCATGAGGGTTATGTTGATAGATACAGATTTTCTTAAAGTCTGATGAATATTATTTGGTCAGACCTTGCTTTTTTTTCACTACACGCTTTAGCACATTATCCCCATGTGGACCGGTAAAATTCTACTACCCAACAGCCACAGAACGCAAACTGGGGTAACCTTATGCCCATCTGTCAGCAAGGCCACTCTGAGCCTTATCCCACAACTGCTAAAAAGTCCTTATAAATTCAGGAAAAAACATCATCAAAAATCATGCCCTTACAAACAGCCAGCTTTAAAAAAAAAAACCAACCATGCCCCCTTAAGCACATCCCAGCAGGTCTTCCAGCAACAACCTCTGGGGGGTGCTGTTTTTTGGAGCCACTTTTGATGCGTTTTTTAAGGTGACTCAAACTTAAGTGGGGACTCCGTTGTTGTTTTTAAGTGAGGACGCCATTGTTTTGTCTCTTGTTCCCCGTTGTACTTACTTCTCGTGGTTGTTGTTGTTTTTAATGTGGTTTCAGGATCGGCAAGCCCGCGTGTTATGCGCTGGCCTGTCTTTTACTGAAATCACTGAAAATATCCCTATTTCTGAAAATTTTACTGAAAATTTCCCTATTAAACACCATGATGTAAGAATAATTATAATTGCACACGTTACCACAGAATTCGCAGGGACACAAGCAAGGTGATATGTCGGCATAGAAATTTTAAAAAATTGTTTACAGCAGAAAAGCAGGGAAACATCACAGAAACTGGTGTTTGATATGCATCACGGTGGTGGGGACAAAAGTTAGGTCAGGTGCAGAATACAGCACTGTCCATGAGGACACAGAAACCCCTGTTCCGAATCACGTGATCGTTGGTGAAGCGAATCCATCTTCTCTTAGGAGGCAGTTCTTCCGGCTGTGGGAGAACGCTCTCTGTGAGCTTGACCTACCTCACAGGGTCATCATGAAACTACGTACATGGGGTAGGAAAGCACCATGCTCATCATGTACGTATCCATTTACATCCATTAGAATATACATGTAGCTAGTAACTCAGGAAGAGCTTTTGCAGTGGAAGAAAAAGTTCCAACTCTCCTTTCTCATGGGGCGCTTTTACACGACCCCTAAGATCCTCTGGTCACTTTAATTCGGACCAGAGATCTTAGGGGTTTGTTGCTCTTTGTGCGTTCCCACCCTCTCCGCACGTCCTGGCTGCTGGCTGCGTGAGGGGAGGGAGAAAAAAAGGGACAAAAGAATAAAGACTTACCTCCCCGGTGCGGGCGGAAGCTGCCAGGAGCCCCATGACTTCCTGGTTCCTCTTAAAGGGGCGGGAGGCAAAAACAGCAACAACAAAAAGAAGCGAGGAGAGCCCGGCACTCTCCGCATCAAAATTTTTCACTCTCCCAGAGCAGGTACTTGAAAGGTGCGCTGGGTTGCGCTTAGGTGGGCGGGGTCGCACTTAATTTTCTGTTAGCTCCGGAGCTGGTGAGGAAACATTTTTAAGCTCTGGAGCTGGGAGCCATTTGCAGCGGAGCTTAGGGGTCGTGTATAAACGCCAAGGTACATACAGTTTTCCTGGGATTTAAGTCCAAATTTTCCTTTTAAAACCACTTTTCTTTGGGTGATCTTTTTGGGAAAATCATTTAAAATGGCATTGAAGGATTCCCCTTCCTTGCTAGAGCTTTTCCTCTGGGGCCTTTGGTGTAGTTATTTGAGTACTAATTGAAATTTTCTCCCCAAGAGGCTTCCTCACCAGACTTTAAGTTCAAATGGGAAACCCAGTAGCATTAAATGCCACCTCCTCCATGAAGGAAATACTAAAAATAAATCGTACTTTCAGGAGAGACAAAAAGGTGTGGAAAATCACAGGTGAAAATAACTGTAATAACTGAGAGAAGAGGGAGGTTGCATGGATGGTAAAGAAAGTACAGTGGACCCTTGTATAACAAAAGGTTTATATAACATAAAATCTGTACAACATAAACAATTCTGGAGATGGGGGAAATTGCTTAACAGAATTGCCTATGGGGCGAATCTGTGCAACTCCTGTTCCAGAAGTTTTTTAATTGACACAACATAGACTGTGGGTCCTTTGATGGCAATTTTTGTGTAATGATTTTAGTGTAAGGTTTTTTATCATTGTTTTAATTATTTATTCATATGTGATGTTTTACTGTTTTAAATCTTTGATTGTAAGCCGCCCAGAGACCTTTGAGTAGTGGACGGCATATAAGCTGTAAAAATAATAAATAAATAAATAAATAAATAAATAAATAAAAATGGTCGTGATTAGGCATTGCTCTGTTTTCAATGCATTCCTATAGGAAATTTGAATAAAGGAAAATTTGCTTAACAGAATTTCATTTGGAACAAATAAATTCCTTTATACAAGGTACCACTGTACTGATAGCATTATTGTGGAGGACGATGCATTAAGGAGGACAATATTTCTTCTGGAACCACTTGAACAGCTGTTTCTTGCATCAATGCTCAGAATGCTTCGGGTCCCCAATTAGGGATGTGCCATGTTGTGACATGCTGATACTGCCAGAATTCTACACAGTGGGTCCTATGTCCTAAAAAACCCAAACCAGGCCTCCCGATGCAAGATGAATTAAACATTTGAGGCCAAGAAGGACAACTTCACAGAGCCTATTACTCAAACAAGCCGTGTTGACTGAATCAACCCAAAATGTCTGTGCAAGCGGGTGTCCGTCACTTCAATTGCTTCACATCAGCCTGACAGGCTCCTCTAAGTGCCTTGTAGGACTGGAGCTTGTTTGCCCTGAGTATTCCAGATAAAGGCACGAGGTGAACTAGCCTCACAGGGTACAGATGGAATAAAAAAATGTGTGGGTTTTTGCCACTGAAGGTATGCGATTGCGCACTGGTTTGGAAAAAGAAAAAGAAAGAGAAAAAGAAAAAGAAAAAGAAAAATGGGGGAGGGGGGAAGAATAATAGCTGCTGAAATAGGTCTGTGAATGAGATGTATCTGTGTGGATCATTTCCTCTCCTCTCCTGTGCAACCAACCCCATGGGGTCTAATTCCAGGCTCTCTCTTCGTTAATCCGGGCCCCCTGCCCTGATATCAGTAAATGAGACAGCTGTGTTTTCCCCTGCTAATTCAGGCAAATCCCTACCCGAACTCCCCAGCGGCTGGCAAAGAGGAGCTTGCAACCCTGGTCACAGCAAAAAATATTAATTATGTCGAGCTGGGCAAGCAGTTGGCCTTTTATTGTAATTAAGCAGGATCATTTAATTGGGGTGGGGGGGAGAGAGAGGTGCAGGCAGGGGAAAGAAGGACATTCAGACAAACTGGGGTGACCCAAGGTCTCTGGAGAGTCTGTCATCAGTGCAGGGGGGCGGGCAGGCAAAGGCACACAGTCTGTGTTTATTTATTTATTTTTATACTTATTGTTAAACATCTTGAGAGCTTGAAGTCAACACAAACTCTTCCAGTGTGCACCGCCTGACTGTTGACAAAAGCTGGTGTGCAGCCCTGTTGACCAAAGGAGAAATATTACCAAGAGCCTTCTAGAGAACAATAGGGGCCACAATTCCTTTCTACTTTTTTTTGCTAACTCTGTGGCTGTCTCTGATACAGACCTATGAGCCTCTTCTATATTTCTTTAACCATTCTTTTTATGTGCTCATCCCTTCACCTGTCTGTCTTGCTGATCTTATTCAGGAATGAACCACAATATGGTTCATCTTTCTTCTATATGAGCACAGTGTGCTTGGTATAAACCAAAGGGTCAGAAATTTGCTTTTTGTGGGGCAAACAGTTTATTGTATCCCCCCCCCCATTTTATCACCTGAGGTCTCTTGTACCACATGTACCACATTCAGGCAATATTTGAAACATACACACACATGCTCATGTCCACATACTCATGCACACAAACACAGATAGAAAAAGAGACAAAGAGAAAGAGCATGTCTATTATTTCATTATTCCATTCTCAGAGTTTTCAGAGCCAAACCTAAGACTATGGGCGCTTTTACATGACCCCTAAAATCCAGAGCAAAGGGCTCCCAGATCTGGAGCTAGAAAATTTTTTCCCACCAGCTCCGGACTTTAAAGAAAATTAAGTACGACCACGCCCACCAAAGCGCGTCCCTGTGTATTTTCCAAGTACCTGGTCTCCAAAGGTGAAAAATTTCTGATGCGGATGTAAAGCAGTGAGTGCCGGGCTCTCCTCGTCTTGTGTGTGGGGTTTTTTTTTTTTTGCCCCCGCCCTTTTATGAGACTGAAAGAGACTGGAATGGTTCCCGGAGCAGCTCGACAGCAGAGCGGAGGTGAGCCTGCATTCTTTTCTCCCTTTTTTCCTCCCTCCCCTCACGCAGACAGGAGCTGGGGGGATGCGGAGGGGTGGGAACACAGGAAGAGCAACAAACCCCCAAGATCTCTGGTCCAGTTGCCAGCGGATCTTAGGGGTTGTGTAAAAGCGCCCTATGAGTGTTTGTTTTGGGGCAAAATTTTCTTTGTGCTCTCCAAAGAAGGCTTGTAAGGGTTAGAGTTAGAGTTAGGGTTAGGGTTAGAGTTAGGGTTAGGGTTAGGTATAAGAGTGTTTTTATATAAGAGTGTTTTGGTTTACCAGCATGCTTCTGGAAAGCATGATGCTCATAGTAGACCAAGGTACAGCATTACTGTACTGTATATGCATTGTGGAGCTTTGGACTCCTTTCACATCTGTACACTCCAGCAGCTGAACATCCTTTTAAAGTTAGTCCTGTGGCGTTTTCATTCTTAGCTGTTCCCCAGTGACTAATTGAGTGCCATCTAACCTGGGGGTGTCATCTCCCAGCACTGTCCTCTTAAAATATTTCATTATTGGGGGTTTAAGGCAGATAATGCTTTCTGACGTGCTCTGCAGTTGCCTCCTTCTGCACAATACAGTACTAACAAGAGTTAGCTTCAATATCCCTGTCATTATTGTCTGTGAAAGATCCTCTGCCAGAGTCACCTTCTATTGCTGCTGCCACCCAGTTGCTGGCCTTCAACAATTTCCCTGCCCACATCACCACTGGAACTATCAATTCTCTTCTCCGGATGTGACCGTTAATTGCTAAAGAGGGTGGCTACATCTTAGTCTGGCGTATCAGCTTTGACCATAACCTCCTGGGTTGAACCTTAGGTGCAGACTTTTAAAGAAGCCTAGCTTTCTGTCAGATTCCCTGATATACTCAAACCTTCTCGCCACATTAGGGTATTCAGTACTTCCAAAGGGAGGTGGGTAGTAAAGGCAACTGACAAATAATTAATTAGTAGTTAACAAATAAACTAAAACTGAGCAAGTTGCCAGGATTTGGCAGCTGTAGCATGCATATCTACAGAAACAACAGAGCAAGAGAGCATTAGGCCAAGGAATGAGATGTAAATGGATAAATAGATAATTATAAATATTTCTTTTAATACTAACCAAATTGTAGCTCTGGAAGCGATCCCATACAGCTCCTGTCCTAAGCAATGAATTAATGCAATTGCTTTTTCTCTCTCTTTCTAGCTCTCTGAGTTAAATAGCATTGCAAACAGCTGGCATCTGCACCAACTAATTCATAAATTGGGAAAGGAGAATGGTTGAGTTGGGCCATCTCTAGAGAATCCTCGCAAGCTGAAAATAAAATTGACACAATAAAGTGGGCATCACAATTAAGAGTGTTAGGAAACATTGGTTTGTCCTCAGGAAGTTTTTCATTTATTTAAATGCTTCTCTCTTATACCACCTTCTTGTAAATATTGTAAATAAACAAATCTATGCTCCCAAACAGATCATCAACATGGGAAGATACTCCTCAATTCTAATTAGTCTCATGGAATATACCCACTCCCCAATAAACAGCACTTTGGCATGTAATTTTTAAAAAATGTTTGACCAGAATTGTTCAACCTTCCTGCTGCACAGTTTAAGTGCCAGCCTTGTTTAAGTCTGCCTCCTGACGTCGCAGACCCTTTTGTACTCAGGATAAAGCCCATACCGTACTTATACAGTAGTACCTCAACTTACAAATTTAATCCATTCCGAATGCATGCTCTTAACTTGAACTACTCTTAAGTTGGGGTACCTATCTAAAAAATTGAAAAAATAAGTTAAAAATTAAAAAAAGGAAAAAATATTTGTAAGTTGAGCAGACCATATCTAAAATTTGTAAGGTGGCAGTTGAAATGCCAACAGTTTTCCGCTCTTAAGTCGAGCTGCTCTTAAGTCGAGCTGCTCTTAAGTTGGGGTACCACTGTATATAAAGCTGTCCTGCCAAGGCCAACCATACCACTAGCTTGACTGAGGCAATTGTCTCATAGAGCAGATGTGAGGCACCATGAAAAGGCAATAACCAGTGAGTTGGTAATGTTCCTAAATTTTACTGCCAAGTTTAATTTTTTAAAAAAAAGAAAAATAACTGGCAGAAGAAAGCCTAGTCAACATCTATTGCTGCTATGGGATGCGAGCTTATTTCTCTTTGCACCCCCCTCCCAAAAATGATTCTAAGAGAAATTTCTTCATATACAGTGGAACCTTGACTTACATGCTGCTTGACTTACAGCATATTTGACATACAGCAAGAAGGGGCCTGTTTGACTTGAGTCGCAGGCTTTGACTGACAGCACGGAGCCCTGGCGCAAGGCAC
Source organism: Phrynocephalus versicolor (assembly GCA_023846285.1). Classification (NCBI taxonomy): domain Eukaryota; kingdom Metazoa; phylum Chordata; class Lepidosauria; order Squamata; family Agamidae; genus Phrynocephalus; species Phrynocephalus versicolor. The sequence goes on along the minus strand of JAHTLZ010003468.1, from coordinate 4,668,594 downwards.
CTGAATCTGGCGGCAGCCACGACCCAGCGTCACGGCTGCTGTCTCCAAACTGCTCCTGCCTTCTTCCGGCAGTGGTGGCTTCGGCGAGGCCAGCTCCGAGCACCTGGAGCTGGTCCTCAGCCTCGCCGAAGCTGTCGCCGCTACCGGAGGAGAAGAAGGGCCAGGAGTTTGGGGGCTGGCCTTGCTGGTTAGACAGTCGGCTCAGTCTTGTAAAAAATCTGGCTGCAGAAGTCTGGTCCACAATGGAAGCATTTTAGTTGGGGAGCTGTACAGTTGTGGGACTCTAATGGTAAGCATAGAGTTGTTCAGAACTTGGAACGTCAGGTTAAAATCAGTAAAACTTAAATGTTAGACATTGTTGCTATGACCATTAAAAAGTAGAGGCGTATAACTTGTGGACTATAATTCCACTGCCTCCTCCTCTCTTTGAAGAGACATTTCATTTACATCCCTGGAAGGAATCTCCTATCCCAGCCAAATTTTGTGTTAAATTGCTGTTTTCGGGGGTCTTTTTCATTATCTGGAACGGATTAATCCACTTTCCCATTACATTCTATGGGAAAAGTTTGTGTGACTTAAGTCATGTTTGACTTATGTCTAGACCTCCGGAACGGATTAATGATGTAAGTCAAGGTTCCACTGTAACAGGATTCGGCCCAGGAAGGATGCTTCCGTTGGCACAAGATTCAACTCTGTAAAGCAGCAGGTATGTTACGGAATGAGAAACGGCAGCCACCCAGATATTTTGGACTGCAATTCACATCAGAAGCAAGACAGGATTTATACTCAGGACATTGTGTAACTAATATACAGTACTGTATGTTGTAAATATCAAACAAAACAGAGGTTCCTGCACCATCTTGCAGCTGACAGTTGCCAACTTATTAACTAGTTGGTGCTGCTCCTATGCCTTTAACACCAATTCATAGGGCATATCTCCATGGCATGAAAACAAGGGTTGATCTATGTAAGAATTCAGTTCCAGCCTCTGTTGGTGAGGTTCAGTACTAGAACAGATGAAACAAGCACAGATCCATATGGCTCGGTGCAGCTGTAGAGTGCCTCTCCCTAACTAGTCCCACAAGATAAACAAGAGTGAGCACTTTGGGTCCTTTTCCAAGGAGAAAGGTGGGGTAAAAATAATCTGAAAGAAAGAAAGAAAGAAAGAAAGAAAGAAAGAAAAGGAAGGGAGGGAGGGAAAGAGGGAGGGGTGAAGGGCTTCAAAATTAGAGGTAAACATTTCAGGTCGGCTTCATCACAGTATCTCTCCCGCCCTCTAGAACAGTGGTTCGCAAACTGATCATCTCAACAGTTTCATTCATTGCATTAAAGTCAACCGAGCATTACATTTACACTGTTTTTTCTTCTTCTTTTCCTAAGTATTCAAGCCACTTTAAGGGTAGCTGTGCTGTGAATTTTTTTTTTTAGCCCAACAAGGGCTGCCACGGTGAAAAAAGTTTGAGAACCACTGCTCCAGAAAATTAATTCTGCACTGAAAAATTCACAGCTGGTTTCAGAGCAGGGAGCCGTCGGTAAAGACACAAGAAGAAACCAAGCCATTTATTTTCTGGATCGGTCGGCAACCCTCCTTGCTACTGATGGACTGGTATTTGCTGCTTCTCCTGCTCCAGTTCATCCCAGTGGATCCTTATCACCTTTTCTGTTTCTCCACCCCATAATACAGGCCAGCATGTTGGTTGGCCCCCAACAGATAACCTTCGTCATCTCTCAGCAGAAAGCAAAACCTAAAGGCTGCAGGCTAGAGATGGAGAAAGAGAGGGGGGAGGGAGAAAGGAGGAGAGTTAAATAATAGGTTCTTAAAAAGTCATCCGCCACATCTTTCCCTAATCCGCTTCCTCTTGCCCAGGGCACCTGAAGCAAGAGCACTGAGAAAAAGTGAAAGAAAAGCAGAGAAGAGAGAAATGGTCAAAACAGTAATCACAGAGTCGGAGGAAATGGAAATGAGGGTGGGGGTGGGCAGAAGAAGTGATGCTGGAAGTTGCAAGGACAGAAAAAGATACCCCCTTGTCCTTTTGTTTTAAAGCTAAAAGTGTAAAGGCCATCAATTCCTTCCACTTTGCATCCCCTCCGCATGTTTGTTGAGGAATAAAACCCTATGGGGGCTGAACAGGACCAATACATATGCATCAGCTTGCATCCTTAAAACCCTAGGTGGCAAGTGTCCAGGAAGCAAGGATGTCATCAGAAGAAAAGTGTGCACTTGAACACACCAGAAAGGGTTCCTTTTGTTGGGAACCATCTCTCTTATAGGATTGCTCCATTAATAATTGGGAATGAATGCTAGCCCTGGAAAAGCATGTACTGCCCAGACAACCAACCTCTTATAAGAGAACTACATCAAAAGAACTACAGCAAAACAGGGAAGCAAAATGGGACTCAAACATGTCTGTGTCACCATCACCAGCACACACACGCCAACGGTTCAAATCTGGCACAGTTCAAATCACATCAAGGATTCCTCCCCTTTTCATAGAGGTATATAGATTCATTGGAGGCAGAAGGCTGGACAGCTAGTTTGGATGACAAACGGAGCCAGGGACAAAAATGAGTATTCTCTCTCTCCCCCCACCCTCTCTCTCTCATACATACACACTGTGAAGCAGGCATCCACAGCACCATCCATTCATTCCTTCGGTCTAGAGAGAGAGAGAAGCTTCCAATTATACTTGCCCTTGATCCACCCTAAATCAGCACTGTGGCAAGTGAAAAAAATGTTCGCACATTTAGCAGTAAGGCTACTGACATCCCAGATCTCAACAAGCCTGTGGATAGCGGTAAAATAGAAGACACTGAGTGGAACACTACTGGTGTTTGCATATGTTATGGATAACTTCTTCTTCTTCTTCTTCTTCTTCTTCTTCTTCTTCTTCTTCTTCTTCTTCTTCTTCTTCTTCTTCACTTTTGTCCCATTTAGGTCTGCTGTTCTGTTTTTTTGCCTTCCACTTGGCATGATTGTGGGCTATGTCTGGGTGAACCTGGGACAACTTCATGTCATTGTCGAGGGTGTTCATCCAGTGCTGTTTTGGTTGCCCCTCAGCCAGGATCGTCTGACCTCCAGGGTGAGATCCTTTTTGGCCAGAGTTTCCTCATAGGCATGAAATACGTGTCCATGCCAATGCAATCGGGCTTCATGCATCTTGTCTGCAATTGATGTAATGCCATATTTATGTCGGTTGTCATCACGGTACGCATGATCATCTTGTGTGAGGCTGGAGGTCAATTGCAGCATCTTTGTCTCCACAACACCAAGGTGACGTTCGACTTCTTGTAGATACATTATGGATAACTGTCATGACCAATTGCAGCAAATTGACAAGCTGCTGAGGCACATCACAGTTGCACAAGATCACGCATAGAACAGAGATATCCCTCAACACAATAATCAATAAGGGGTGGCAACTTGCACAGACTTGCACATAACACTATCAGGATCCTGGCCTTGATGTGCCCAGAGCACTTTTGACAACTTCCCTACACAATACTCCTCTTTGGAGTCATGTGATAAGAGGGGACATCTTGAGTGTATCGACACTATACAGTTGTATCAGTTTGATACTACCACATGTGCCGGGGTCCCATCCTATGGAATCTTCGGATTCATAGTTTGATTAGGGATTTAGAATTCTCCATTGTAGTTTAGAGGAATCTGTTAGGGCTGTCTAGCCAATAACTTGATGTTATCTCTACCAGCTCCAGTTCTATGATTCCATTAAAGCTAAAGCAGTAACAAGTCATTGTAATAGTGTAGCTACAGCCATTCCCTTAAAATAATGGTTGAACTTTGAGTCTCCAAATATTCATGGACTAAAACTCACAGAAACCTTCACTACAAGCTGTATTGGACAGGCTTTCTGGGAGTTGCAATCTAAGAACATCTGAGGAAACAAATTTGAGAACTCTGCCCGAAAAGGACTAGTGAGTGACTCCTTAAAGAATAGGAAAGAGAGTTTTGGGATAAATGTCTCACAGTGAAAGGATAGAAGAAACCAAGCCCTCCAAAAGGGCTCACAAATCTTGAGACTATATACGTTACAGAAGGCACCACAACGGACTCAAGCCAAGAGCCTTAACCCCCTCCAGTCTGTGGTGAGCAGTTGCGTTTTAATTTTGTGACACAATTAAGACCAACTTGGTGCCAACTGAGTTTCCAAGAGGAAAGCATGCCACAGCCAAAGTACTGCAGACCACAAAGCCCTCTTCTGTGCATCCATTCTTAATGATGGGATACAGAGGAGGGCCTTCTTCATGATCCCGCAGAAATATACAGGGAGAGGAAGTCCCTCAGCTGTCCTGGTCTGAGAATGTTCAAAGCTTATTAAGTCAACATCATCAGCTTGAATGCAGACCAGAATCAGATTGGCAACCAATGCAATTATTTCCTAACAGGTATCATACGGCTTCCAAAAGGTATGCCTGTCAGCTATCTTCCTGCAGCATTCGGGTGATTGGGTTTCGGTTTTAGCATTGGCAGTGTCCTCTCATGTAGCCCCAAATTAGGAGTTTATTGAACAAACTTGTCAACCGATCATTTATAACTTTGTCTGATTTAAAAGTCCCAGCAACTTCAACGCTAACTCAGGTAAGTCAATCAGATTCTTTAGTCATCAGGCACCCTGAAGCGCTCCCTGTCCATTGGTTTCCTGAGGCGTCCCATTCCACCATGATGTGGATGTCTTGCCCATTGAGGTTCATCCATCCCTGCTTGGTGGACATCTTCCCTTTGGGGTACATAGGAACTCTCCATTCCACTGGCTCTGTATCTCCAAGTTGGACTTGAGCCCTGCTCTCCTTCAGCTCAGCCTTCTCCTCCCTTATATCCTCCTCCCATCATTCTGTCCCCTCCTCCATTACCAGAACCACCTCAGCTATTGGTTCCTTCTTTCCCTTCCTTCCTGCCTTAAGAGTCTTGCTGTCAGTCACTCTTTCCCCACTCCTTAGCTCCCTTATGAATGTTCATTTTCTCTATTCCCGGCAACACAGTATACATTGCTTGACATTCAGCACTCTGGTCTGAGGGAGGGGACTGCACACTACCAGTTTTCCTTCTGGCATTGGGACCTTCTGCACAACTCACTAGAGCATCCATATTGTCTTCAAGGGCAGCCCCACACAAAGTGTACTGCAGTAGTCTTACCGGTGCCTGAACTGCTGGGGATAAGTTGTCCCTGTCCAGGAATGGTTGTCGCTGGTGGGAGCTCAAAGGCATGCTGGGCCACCAAATTCATCTGGACCTCTGGTGACAGAGATGGATCCAGGACTACTTTGAATCTATGCACCTGCTCCTTCAGGGCATGCAACCCCATTTAGAACAGGTTGCCTGTCCACCTCCTGATCATGGCTACTGCATAACCACACAGAGCCTGTGTCTCATTAGAAGTCAGCTGTGGCTTATTGGCCCTCATTCAGCCCATTGGAAGCTCCAGATATAACAACCTAGCACCTACACAATCTCAGCTGGCTGTGCTGATAAAGAGAGAGACCAGCAGGTGGACGGCAATCCCAAATCTATTGCTGAACTCTCTCAGTGGCTTCATTTGGATATTAAACAGCAATGAGAGAACAGAGCAGCATCTGTGACCACGGGCACCTTAATCACTGTGGGGCTGAACAGAAGTCTCCTAATGTCACACTCTGGAATTGTAGGATTTTTTTTTGTCTCAGGAATCAGAACATCTTTGTAACTGCACACCTTTATTAGGTCGGGGGGGATTCATGTATTCCAACTCAGGGAACAAAATTTATTCAGGCAGTGATCTTAACCCAAATGCACCTGGTCCCACTCAAGTAAGGATGCACTTGCTGTACGACGGTCCTTTCTTTGCCCACTCTGGAGCCCAAGAAGCCTACGATCAATAGAGAAGTTCAGGTGAAGCTGTCTAGCTGGCCCCAAGCTGAGGACCTTGCCCCAAAAGGGGACATTTGCAATCCAACAGTGTAGCTGTCCCAATCCAGTGAGATCCTCTTCAGGGAAGGATGCCCCATCATCACGTCATTCAAAGCTCCAGGCATTGCCCTCCTCTCATGGAGCCACCAGATGAGATTTTAGAGATTAAGTTGAGCCAAGGGTCAAGCTTACCTGTGACGAGACAGGCTGATTCACGCGTTGTTTCTGAAACAGGGTGTGATGTTCAGGAAAAAAAGTGTAAGCATAATATATTTGTTCTCCCTCTCTTGTAACCATATGCACCCTCATTGCCAAGGCAGAGATATGTTCCCTAGGCTAGGTGGGCAAACCACTCATATCCCACTTAGTCCAAGAGCCCACCTTAGCTCATAATGCTGTAACAAAGAGTTATTAAAAGGAGCTGACCATGAAGGGAGATTGGGGACGGAAGCATTTCTTTGTCCACACAGCACGTATTTAAACTGTGATGTTTGACGCTGCAAGATATGATGGCTGCTGCCAACCCAGGCAGTTTTAAAAGGGACCCAGGCATATTCACAGGGGATAAGTCTGTTGATGGGTACTAGTCATCATGGCAATATATTGCCTCCAGTCTCAAAGGTACCATGACTTTGAATGCACGGAAAACTGCCCTGATGTTCTTCCCCTTGGCTGCTAGCAGGATTTGTTGACTGAGTGCAAAGGGATACAGGGACACAGGGATAAAAAGGCAACCTCGCACAATTAAACATTGCTTAGAAAACCGCCTCCTGCATTGCATGACGTCAAGAGTCCATCCGTACCCATAGCAAGTACCCATGGGGTACTACTTTAGTTTCACCACAACAGATTGAATGTCTGGCTGGAGAAAAAAAAATGTGCAAAGATGCCAGCCTAAATCCGATCGGTAGGCCCAAACAGAGTAGATTCTCTAAGTCAACAGCTGGAACTGTAAGATGACACATAAGGTAAATCCTGTTAAGCCAATGGCCCTACTCAAAACAGAGACTAACCATGGGATAGAGACCACTACGGAGGAGTTGTAGGCCTTGAGCTGAGACACATTCTCCTTGATCTCAATAAAGATGCATTGTTGCAAAGTGATTTTGCTTCCTGAGATTTAAAAAAATTCCCTACAAGTGCCTCTCCCACCCCCAACTCCCAGTATTTAAACGCAACAATCACACTTTTTAAAAAATGCACACTATTGACTGCCCTTTCCTGACACCCAGCAATAGTTCCCTGAGGCTGCTGCCTCCCCTTACCTAATGGTAGGGCCGATCCCTGATGGGGCATAATCTCCCCACCCGCACCCCAAGCCCCCTGAGAAAGGTGTTTATATGTGGCGCGTGGCCCCTGTTTCCCATCCTCTGTGCCAACCTGAGCTTAGTCGTGTTTGGGGAGTGGGGGGGGGTGGGTGGGGATGGAGTGGCAGCAAACGGGGAAAGGAAAGGCGGGACGGAGAGGGCCATAGGGCAGAATTTAAAAGAAAGAGGAAAAAAAGAAAGAAATCTGTGAGGGCGCATGTGATGAGCAAAGAGCGAGTGGGGAGTCGGAACTCGCGAAGGGTAGAAAAGAAAGAATCCGAATCAGCAGATCCGATCCGACTGTTAATGGATGGATTGGGGGCGGCGAGGGGGGGGGCTCGCGGACGGGCGGAGCTGCCTGTCCTGGGCGCTCCCTCGCCGCCACCACGCTACCCGCCTCCTGCTTGCACTCCAATCCCCTCCAAAGCCGGGTGCATTAAAGCGCCAGGATTTTCCGAGCGGATTTCCCTGCCCGCCGTTTCGCTGCCCTCTCTAATTCCAGCGGGCGCCCAGCGGCTGGGCTGACGGGGCGCCAAGCCGCCACCCCCACCCTCAAACTCCACTTCTCTTCCCCCCCCACCTCCCCTCCTCCCCATACCTTTCCGCCCCCCGCCCCCCTGAGACGGGGCTAGGGGACATCGGCGCGCCAGGAGGGGGAAGCCGGAGATGCCGGGCAGAGGCACGGTCGTCCTCGAGCCCCTGGGATCCCGAAGGAAGGCGAGAGCGACGAGGGACCCGGGCGTCAGGTAGGTCGCACAGAGAGAGAGAGAGAGAGAGAGAGAGAGAGAGAATGGATGGATGGATGGATGGATGGATGGATGGATGGATGCACGCGGGTGTTGTGCAGCGGGGAGGGAGTCTGAGGCTCCAGACAGGGGGGCACCACATGCAAAAAAAGAAAAAAGGTGGGATGTGCACGGAGCAAGATGACAGTGTCTCTGAGCATTTGCAGAGTGGTGCCCCATGCCTTCCCGCTGGCATCCATGCAACCCATTCCGGGCGCAATGACCCCCCCCTATGAGCCCCGGGAGAGAGCTCTCCCGCTCCAGGCTGCAGGCGTGTAAGAAGGTCAGGGCAACTATATACTGTACAGTAATTCCCACCGGCGGGATGAGGCTCCCAGCGCTTGAAAAGTGCCTCTCCCGCAGCCGACCGCCCACCTGCTCCTTCAACCGGCTGGCCGCCTTTTTTCTCTTGGTTGATGAGGAGATGGTGCCTCTGAACATGCGTGGAGTGCTTCTTCTCACCTCCTCTCTCACACACACGTCCCCGCAGCTCCTTGGACCGCGAGTTCCCGCCCAAGATGTGGAGGAGGACAAGCGGGGCTTAGTTTCTAGAGACAAAAGAGGTGGAGGACATGGTGGCCGCACCCTTCTGAGGAGAGTGGAGACCCTTCCCTCCCTGATGACTGATGAGAGAGGAGGAACAGACGCTCAAAGGGTTCTTCCTGGCGGCCCAGTTTGAGCAAGCTTCCCAGAAGGTGAAATGGGGGGTTTCATGTGTGTGGGGGGGAAGGTTCACAGCTCCCAGTAGAGGTTGTGTTCCTCAAACAATCGTGTGTAGAGCTCTGTGGTTTGGTTTGTTCCAAAGCAGATGTCCTGTAAAGGGGAGAGGAGGGTGGGTGGGTTTCACTCTCCTGTCCAGATGGGAGAAGGAAATGGGTGGGCTAGCTTGCAGGATGGAAAGGCGGGGAGGGGGCTTACAAGTTTTAGGGACAGAGAAAATTCTGGTGATGCCGGCCCCATCCCCTAATGGCACCCTCCTGATGTGTCCAACTACAGTTCCATCATCACTAGTCAGCTGGGCATTGTAGTCCACCGCTTTTGCAAGGGAGAATCAGCCACTGGATGAAGTGAGGACTAGAACGAATCACCAGGGGTGGGAGAGAAGGAGAGGAAGGTAGTTGTCGGCAGAGGCACAATCCACAGTGGTAACTCTCTTTTCGGGGTGGGGTGGGGGTTCCAGCTGATTTTTGTGAGCAATTGGGAAGTTGCCATGTGAAACCAGCTGCCACCACCTCCGACTGGCTGCAACTCTACAGGATTTTACACCAGAGGTTTTCCAAGCCTTACCTTGGGCTCCCTGGTGTTCCCCGATGGTCTCCCATCCACCCACTCACTCAGTGGTTCTCAACCTGTGGGTCCCCAGATGTTCCTGGACGGCAACTCCCAGAAGTCTTCATCACTCGCTGAGCTGGCCAGGATTTCTGGGAGTTGCAGTCCAGGAACATCTGGAGACCCACAAGTTGAGAACCACAGCACTAACTGGTCCTGACCCTCCTTAGCTTCTTTCTACAAGCAAGATGAGAACAGCAAGTTTAGGATGGTATTGCAGACCATTATGCTAGGCTGAGCTCCAGGAAAATATATGACCTGAAAAGCCATGTGGATGATATCAGGTCAGATGTAGGGACTCCATTAGCTCAGGGCTCTGGGACAAATTTGAAACCAATGCCTATTCCACGAAAGAGGAAGCTGGAGACAGAGATTTTGAGGTGGTCTCCATCTGTCACAACGAGAAGCATCTCATATAGTCACACAAATTAACCCCTCCTTTTGTTGGCTGAAATCCTATTGCTTAAATTGCACTAGAGTAGGCAGGTCTATTGAATCAGGGAGGATTTGATGAGTCAACTCCTCAAGTAATTTCCATTGATTCAAATGGATCACCTCTAGTGCCGAGCCACTGGATTTCAGCCACCGTGTGGCTCATACTCTGCGGATGGGTAAATTGAGGGACAATGAACAATTTCCTACTGGATTCTTCTGATTGAGTAAGTGGAGGGAAGACATGTCGCCACTTTTGAGACACAAAGTCTCCAGCAAGGCAACAAGACGAAAAGAATGAGCCGGTCACCGGTGCAGTGGAGGTACCAGCAAAACGTAGAAGAATCCATCCCATTCAGACACGCTGAGTGAAAGGGGCAGCCATGGTGGCCTCTGGCTTCCAGTGGGTCAGACTACTTGCTCAACAAGAAACAAGCAAGCGGTCTCCAGTGGTGACATGAGCTTTAGGGGTCTGTATGGAGCAGGAGGTGCCACAAGAGGCAAACCTTTGGGTCTCTTTTGAAATCACAAGGGCAGGGCTGGCCCTACCATTAGGCAATTGGGGGCAGTTCTCCTTGGGTTTTAATGAAGGGCCAGCAAATGATTAATCATTTGATTTTTAATATATACTATATACTGTATATCATTATTACATTTGCCCTACAAGGCTAGGGAGAGGTGTTTGTTTGTTTGTTTGTTTGTTTGTTTGTTTGTTTGTTTATACATACATACATACATACATACATACATACATACATACATACATACATACATACATACATACATACATCTTATATGCCACCCAATTTATACATCTTATATGCCACCCAATTTTATCACAATTATGCATCATGTGTGATAAAAAGTGGTCATTATGTACTTTGGTGAAAGTGTGTTTGACTAAGGTACACTTCAGGAACAAACCCTCCCAGCCTGGCTAAGCACAGACCATTTCTGGCATGCCATGACACACCTTGTCCCACCACCATCCTCTCTGCAACTTTACCAGGGATCCTCTGGGGCTGCCCTCATACCTCTCACAACCAGGGCATTGCACTGACCATTGGCTGAAAAGTTTTGATTTGGGTCGAAGGTCTTAAGAAAACAGAATGCTGGACTTCAGTCCGATCCAGTGTAGCTCTTCTTTGGATTTTGACAAGAGTAGATGTGACACCTGCTCGGTTTGTCATTGCTGATGCCCTATGGTGTGGTGGGGAACATAGGGGCTCTGGAGGGCAGTGGAGTCCCACTAAGATAAAGGCTATAAAGGTGTGCCATTCATGGATGAGAGATGGGCATGCAATCCAGGTTGTCTGGATCCCTTCCTAGTGGTGACTTACATGCTGGCAGCCCATGGATTCACTAGAAGTAGCCAAAGAACACAGAACTTGGGTTGTAATCCCATGGCGAGTAGTAGTAACTCCCAACTAGAGTCGGCTTTCTGAATCCATTTGCATCAAAGCCCCACAGATTCAGTGGGCCAACTCTAAGGTGACTTGCTATGCTAAGCAAGAGGATTTCAGGCATTCATCTCTCTGTTGCTCCACACGCCAGTCATACTGGCTGTCATCTGAGAAGCAGAGAAGGACCGGAGGAGTGGTGCTCTTTGGAAAGCAGCAGGAAGGGCACGTTTCAGTGAGCGGTGCCATCTGTTAGCTACAGGGGACTTCTTGCCTCTCGCTGTGCTCCATTGACAAATGGCAGGCTATGAGCTCCCTGCAGGAGGTCCATTGAGAAGTCGCAGAACTGTTGCAAATACCTGTACTTGGGCAGGCATTTTCTCTTTGCTTTTCTGCTAATGACCAAGATCAAGGCTGTTTGGACCAGGGTCGGATGAAGCCAAACTGGTCCACAAAGCTCCAGCTGAGGGTCCCTGATATTCAGTATAGGGTAAAAATAACATATATACAAAGCCCATTTATTAAATGTTCCACTGAGACCCCAGTGATTTTCAGACAATCGGCAGGAGAAAATAATTTGAGAGTCATTCTTCCAAAGGATTCATTTTTAATTCTAGACTGTGAAGTTTTCTTTTCTCTTCCTTTTCATTTTTCATTTAATGGACACAAAAGGCTTAATTCTCATGGAGCAGTGTCTGGACTATTCTACTTTACACTACAGGTAGGAACTCACATAAATGAATGCCAGACATTGAACAAAATAATCATCCCCATAGAACATGCATATATGTATAGGTTCCCCCCAACCTGCTAGGGTTTTGGAAGGAGGGAGGCAAAATGACTTTATTCTCTCTCTCTCTCTCTCTCTCTCTCTCTCAAGATACGTACATACATACAGTATGTATCGTTCTTTTAACGAATCATTCAGTCGTTTGAGTCCATCCTTTCTCTAACCAGCAGCCTGAATTATTCACCTCCAAGCACATTTTCACCAATTCACAGGGAACAAAGAGGTAAGGTATAGAGCAGGGGGGGGAACCTTCAGTCCTCCAGATGTTTTGGATTGCGACTCCCAGAATCCCAAAGCCTATATTGCCAACGATAAAGGACTGTGGGGGTTGGGGACCAAAACATCTGGAGGACCAAAGGTTCTCAACCCTGGTTTAGAGCCTGAAAGCTGTTGTCTTTGGCAGCTCTTGGTCAAGTTGCTGAACCTCAGGGTTTTTTTGCTCCAGAGGTTTGGTCTCCTCAGAGTATCTCGGGAGCAGACAAAAATCTCAAAGCGAGAGAGCAGAAAAGAGAGCAGGTTCTAACCTTAGGGAGACTTAAGGAGCCACCTTGGGAGGCAGATTCTAAGTGCAGTGAAAGAGCAGCAAATATTTAGCTATTTCTCATCATTCTATGGCTACTGCTGGGGATCTGCAAACCACCCTTTCTCCTTTTTAATCCTGTTTAGAAGGAAGGGACCCTCCATTTCGTCTCCTGCCCCCAGCTTGATCCCTACAGAGGCTTTCTCTTCTCCCTGCCTAATGCACGGAGCTCTTATCCCAGCAGCCCGGACTTTGGCAGCAATCCCCTTTCTCTGCAGAGTGAGACACACGACTTCCAGCTTTAATCGGCAGCATTTCAGCTGCTGCCAGAGTCACAGAGGGAGGTAAATAAAATCATACAGACACTCAGAAATCACAGCCTGGTGCCCAGGATGCTCAAGCAGAGTAGCTTTTTCCAGCTTTCTGCCAATGTCCTCCAGGGCCATCCCCAGTTACACTTCTCTTCCATGTTCCCTTTTCCCATTCTATAGCGCGTGCCCCCAACTATCCCAAACTTCTCTTTGCTCTACTTCTCCTTGCATTCTGCTCCACTCTAAAATCCAGATGCATGCTTCCACTCAATAAAAATGGCATTCTGTCAGGTTGGTTCTGACTGACGGCAACCCTTGTCATGATTTTCTGGGTAGAGAGTAATCCAAAATGGTTTCCCATTTGCTTTTTTCTGGGGTTGCTCTCGGAGTGTGCATCTTGCCCAAGGTTACGGAGGCTGGCTCTTCTCCTGTGTCATGTGGAATCAAAATTCCAACCTCTGGCTGCACGGCCAGAGACTGAACTCACTGGGCTATCCAGCCAACACACACACACACACACACACACACACACACACACACACAGAGAGAGAGAGAGAGAGAGAGAGAGAGAGAGAGAGAGAGAGAGTCTACTGGTTTTACATTTCATCTGAATATTTTTATACACAAAATCCCAGTTTCCATGTTTATAAGGAGACAAAAGCTTCTAGACCTTTATGTTTTCAGAGGAAAACATGAAAATAAATCAACAGATCCTTGGAAGATGCGTCAGATACCCCTTTCTGCCAGGCCACAGGACTTTGGGTGGTCAGGTTCAGCACTCAGAGGTCTGAACAGCTCCCTGCTGCTCCACTTTTCCTCAGCCTTGTTCTTTTCCTCAAAAACACCTCCACGCAGATATCACCTCCCCCCCACACATACACCATGCCTGTTTCTTGTATTCCTTTATGCCTCAGCCCTTGTCATATTCCATATCCTTAGGAAACCTGGCCCTTCTACAAAGAGGCTTTAAAATGATTCTGTGAGCCTGTTTTATGTCGCTCCCTACAGGGACGACTTCTTGATAGAAAACTTTTATTTAGAGGTAGGATAGGAGAGACGAGATACCATGAAGGCAGAGCTGCCAACAGGCACTGGAATAGACTACTTGGATGTTGGGGCTTGGATTCCTTGAGATATTTTGCCTCTGTCCGTTTACATGTATCCCCCGTGACTCAGAACACAAGCAGTGAGACCAGCTGAAAATAGATGCTTAAATGTCATACAGTTGGGGTCATAACGTCCACAACAGGGAAGCTCCAGACATGCCTTCTGCTGACTAGAGCAGCCTTCTCTTCCCCACCCAGTCTTTTCCATAGGGGGTTGGGCAGCACCATTGTTCCTACCCAGGCAGGACTGAGCATTACGAGGGCATCACCCGGATGCAGAGAGTTACTGGACAGGCACTTTTCTTCCAGAAGGGGCCCAGAGGGCAGCCTGGGCAGAGATTGACAGAAGGGGCGAGGGGGATTGCACTGCTAGCAAAGTTTTCTAGCTGGCTATCTGGATGAGAGATACCTTTTTGGAGAATTGTTGTGGCACAGAGATGGGGCAGACTCGAGGCTTGTTGGATCTACTTGGGTTCTCCTCACCCCCCCCCCCCCATGGTACCTCTGGGTTTGCTATCTGGAGTCGGCAGCAATGGACATAAGTTTAAAATGTAAAAGAGGTTAGCCCAAGGATGAGTTTTGATGGACAGAACTGAAGACAGCCCACAGTCTTTCCATGCACGGATCCATTTCTGGTTGCTTCCAAGCTCTCTTTAACAATGTACATTGGGGGCGGTGGTGGTGGTCATTGTGATGATATTTTAAGAGCAAATCTATGAGGAAGTTAGTATTTTACTTCCGATCAACTCCACCAGTAAGAGACACATTGGTGGTTCCATCATGCCTGATTTCTTCACTTTTATCTTACTCTTCTTTTAAAACAAAAATCACAGAAGGAACAGATGACAAAACTATTCCTTGCTGAGCTCTACCCTCCTAGGCAGCATGACTAATCAGAGTCGTGGTCAAGTTGTTCACCGGTATTTTCTACAATTGTTCATACATCTCATAAACTGTATATCAAGGACAACTGACAGTCTGTTTACATGTAGCCTTATTTTAACTATACTGTATATATGCTACGCTACACATATTGTTCTAAACAGTGCCATATTTTAGTCTTTGCTAACATTTTAGAATGTGAACGCAACTCATTTTTCACACTTTGCTTTTTGCAAAGTTGCTTCTATACCCCTTTCAGATATTTATAATAGTCAAAACAGTTCCCCCACTTTTTTCAAATTCTCTAACTGAGCGTCTGTTTTGATAGGTTTTTTTAAAGGATAAAAAACAAATAGGATTTTTTTAAAGGATAAAAAACAAATAGGGTTGTAATGCATTTTAATCATTCACACTCCTGATATAAGACATTATGCTATGTCCAATTTCAAATCATTTCAATGGGATCTGTACAGGAAGACCTGTAAGTAGATTATATCTTTCTGTTTTCCACCTTTAATGGGTCTCAAAATTTTGGCCTCTTGGTAGGGTTACCCTGGACAAAAGGTGATCATATAGCTGCCTCAGTCAGTCTGTTAGAGAGAAAAGGCTTTTTTTTTGAAGTTATAATTCATTTTCTTTTGCAGCAACAACTAAAAACCTGCCCACACTGTGAAATCTGGTATGACCCAGGTAGTGTTTTCTTTTTTAAAAAATCCTTCTCTTCAGTGCAATATATTTTAACTCTTGGGGCCCATCCACAAAGGCAGAACAAAGAACTTTTTTTGCATCTCAGTGAATCGCCCCCCAAAAAGATTGCATGCCTTAGTCCTGTGCCCGAAAGATACAGCACTTAAAGGGGAAGAATGGAGAGTCTTAACTAGAAACATAAGCAGACAAAATCTCCCCACCCCCGCCATGCCAAACAGTGCTATCAGGGAACCACACATCATATCTATATGTCAGTGTGGGGAGGCTCTAAGTTACTATGCCAGAATCCTATTTCCTCCTGGCAGAGGTGAAATATTGTAAGTCTTGGTGGAAAACTGCTGCTTTTGAATAAGGTGTTAGCTACATTCCTGGGTTCATGACTATTCATGTGACTGGCCACCCAGGAATGCAACCAGGATTCTGTTAAAGTGGACGGTTTGCATCAATATTTGTACAACTTTCGTTAAACAAAGGTAAATCAGCAATAGCATTCTGGCCATTAGGACTGTAGCATAACAGGGGTTAACATTGGTCCTTTTATGGAGTAACTGCAATTAAGTGTGTTTGCTTCCTTGTTTTATGTACAGGATGTTTGTAGTTTCATTGTTACGGTACTTTGTGCACCATAGGCCAACATCTCATGGCATTCCAAGGCTTTAAATGTAATTGAAAAGTAACTATTGTTGGCAACTCTGAATGATAAGAAAGCAAAGATTTCAGAAGTGGCCTTTTTATTCTGCAGATAAAAACAGAAATGGAAGTATTGTGGAACTTTTAAGACTAGCAAATTGAATTGAATGTGTTAATCTTAAAGGTGCTACAATACTTTTGTTTTTGCTAATAAAACAAAACAGATATCCCTTTAAAATATATAATTATAATGATAAGTTACTGCTTGAGGAATGGGTTTTGCATTGGTAACTCCCCCCAATACCTTTCCAAAGTGCATAACTCTAATGAAGAGGGCTGTGGACTTTGTTTCTTATATTAAAGTCCACAGCCCTCTTCATTAGAGTTATGCACTTTCCATTGTACAGTATATCACAGAAGTGAGTACACCCCCTAACATTTCATAAAAATTTTAGTATATCTTTTCATGTGACAACACTGAAGAAATGACACTTGGTTACAATGTTAAGCAGTGAATATACAGCTTGTATAACAGTGTAAATGTGTTGTCCCATCAAAATAAGGCAACACACAGCCATTAATGTCTAAACTGCTGGCAACAAAAGTGAGTACAACCCTAAATGACAATGTCCAAACTGGGCACAACGTGTCAGTTGTTGTGAACAGAACATAGCCAAACAGCCCAAAAAAACTCACAACAACTATCAGATCCCGACCATGAAAGCCTTCAAGAATACATTGTCAATATTTTGTGTGGCCACCATTATTTTCCAGCACTGCCTTAACACTCCTGGGCACAGAATTCACCAGAGCTTCAGAGCTTGCCACTGGAGTCCTCTTCCACTTCCCTATGATGACATCACAGAGCTGGTGGATGCTAGAGACCTTGCGCACTTCCACCTTCCATTTCAGGATACCCCATAGATGCTCAATAGGGTTTAGGTCTGGAGACATGCTTGGCCTGTCCATCAGCTTTACTCTCAGCTTCTTTCACAAAGCAGTGGCCATTTTGGAGGTGTGTTTGGGGTCATTATCATGTTGGAATCTGCCCTGCAGCCCAGTCTCTGAAGGAAGGGGATCATGCTCTGCTTCAGTATGTCATGGTAAATGTTGGCATTCATGGTTCCCTCAATTAACTGTAGCTATCCAGTGCCAGCAGCAATCATGTAACCCCAGACCATGATACCCTTACCACAATGCTTGACTGTAGACACAACACGCTTCTTTGTACTCCTCACCTGGTGGCCACCACAAACACTTGACACCATCTGAACCTAATAAGTTTATCTTGGTCTCATCAGACCACAAGACATCATTCAGAAATCCATGTCCTTA
>JAHTLZ010003468.1:4618015-4645883 GCA_023846285.1 Phrynocephalus versicolor | reverse complement strand
ACACACACACACACACACACACACACACACACACACACACACACACACACACACACACACACACACGAGTTTCCATGGCTCCTGAGTCCTGGTCCATCACTTTATCCACTCTATCACACTGGGCATCTTGGTATCTTTGGGCTGCAAATCTAAGCATCCTACACTACTGCCTATGTTGGCCAGTTGGATCAATGGGTGTTGCCTTGGGGCCAACATCCAGTTAGCCATCTTTGTTTTAATCTAATCTGTATGTTTAATTATTTATACCCCCAAGTTCTTAACCTAGAATTTTTTTTGTAGCTCCTGCCATTGCATGACAGGACCTCTTGTGCTGTTTTCACAGAGGCGAATTTGGGTTTCTCTGAGTCTTCCCAGTAAGGACAGCTGTCCCCTTAGGGCCAACAGGACATTGCCCCTCCTCAACCTTAAGCAACCCCGCCGGAGTCAGCCTACTCTTGGCCACCTTTTAAACAGTGGCTGAGAGTCAGAGTCCCATCTCTTTTTTCCTCCTGCTGAACTCCCATTCTGAAGAATTTTTTAAAAAAAAAACATTTGTTGACCTTTTACTGACCTCTAATGCATGCCCTACCCTACTGCAAATTTCCCAACCTCTTCCCTTCACATGTGTTGGCCATCCTTGCTGGAGGTGATGGGAGATGCAATCAGACTGAGCAGTTCAGTGGATTGGGACCCTGGAGATGCAGGTACGCATTCCCGTTCAGGCATGTAATTTTCAGAATGACATTGGAAGCCCCATTCTCTCTTTCTGGCCCTCCTTCATTGGGCGGTAGGGAGAATAAAGTAGAAAGGAGGAAGGCTTGATTCACAACCTTGCAGCTACTGAATGTAAAGTGGGATGTAAATGTACTAACCGGCAAATAGTCTGTCACATCTGGAAGAGCCCAAGTTTAGAGGAACTCCTTAGTCAGGCATGTCCAAACTTTGGCCCTCCAGATGTTTTGAACCGCAACTCCCACAGTCCTTTGCCATTGGCAATCTAAACTGGGAGTTGTGGTCCAAAACATCAGGAGAGCTGAAGTTTGGACATGCCTGTCCTTAGTTGTGACTGTCAGGTAATGAGGCTCAATACCAAAGACAGCTTGGTCTTAATTACATGAAAGCAATATATGTGCATGTGCTCTTGTTTCGTTTTTGAATTAAAATCACTGTCTTCCCCTCTGCATTTTCAAGGTTTCATGGCTCAGGGAGAGGGAAGTGAATACACACATGGAAGTGTGCCTTGCCACTCCCTGTAGCTTACATGTTTAATTTGACATGTAATGCAGTTTTAAAAGAACATCCGGGACCGGGACACAGAGAAGGATGTGCAGATATGTCTGATGAAAAACAGCGGACTGGGAGATATAATCTTCCTCCTCCATCTCCAAGGAATACATTTGTTAAAAGAATACATGTATTTTTTCATTATGTTAAGTGGGAAATGCCTCTTTAAACACCTGTTTCACCCATGGCTGAGTGGCATTCACCAGTTACTATTATACTGTACATAACATGGGCATTGAACAGAACAGGGTGAATAGAAGGTGCAAAGAGATACTGTATCTTTCCACGTAGAAGATGTCCCCCATGTATAAGACGACTGTTCCAGACACAAGATGTGGGCAGTTTTGCAACCACATGGTTCTCTCCTTGGCTTACTTCAATGTATAACACGACCCTCAATTTTTAGTCTCAGTATTTTAGGCATAAATATAGTCTTATACATGGAAAAATAGGGTAACTAGTTTGTGTTAAGGTTACTTGAGTTGTTCCAGACAGCTGGAGATGGTCCCCCTTGAGAAGCCACCATGCCCGTGGGGGAATCAGCTTGCTTTCTTATTCCCTGTGAGTTCCCAGACATATAAAGGATCCATTGGTGGAAGGAAACACTGAAAGGGACCTAGTCAAGAACAACTACAGACAGACATATAGAGGAGAGCCACAGATGTGAACCTGCCTTCCTGGGACCCATTCGACTGCACCGTGCTAGCTCAGCTGTCGCTTGCACATGCATGCATGGTGCTGAGCAGCTGCAAAGACTGGCAGGCTCCCTCACCCCCCCCCCCAGCCTCAGCTGCTCCCGACCGGAGCTGCTGCTCATTTTGCTTAAAAACCCCTAATCCCCATCACTAATCGCTTTAATGGGGCTTCTCACAGACCTAGCCAGGGCAAGCAGGGAAAGAAAGAGAGAGAGAGATTGCAGCTGGGGGAAGGCAAATGCAGTGGTTTGGTGCCTCCTATATATCTGGGGTTGGTGGTGGCAAAAGAGGAGGGTGGGTTTCCAGGGATGTGGACCCAGGAGCCTTGGTTCTCAGAGAGAGAGAGAAAGGATCTACTTGGGAAAGAATCAGAGCAGGCAGTTACATCTTGTTGCATGTGCTTTGACCTCTGTTTCTAGTGTCTCCCCTTTCATCAGTGTGAATTTCTTAGCTATATGTCTCAAGGTGTCCCCCAATTTAAAGGGGTAACTTAAAACAACACCCCAGCCCCTGTATTCCACTTCCTGATTTGCACCTCTGTTGTTACGTTCAGTGTACAAACACCAGAATGCAGGACACAGTTGTGAGAGAGGCACTCGCCATTGCAGAAAAGGCTTTGGATGTCCTTTTGGTGTCTTTCATCTAAACCAGTCACTCCCTCCGTTTTTACCCTGGTGACCCCAGAAGCTGTTCTGTTCTTCTTGTTTGGGGCCTCTCAGACCTGCAGGCCTTGCACACTGCCCAGCAGGTTGCTTCCACACCATAATGCTTTAGCCTTATTAAGGCACTGTTTTTCTGCAGTTGACTGGAATAAAAATTTAACTGATAGTTCCAGAGCCTACTGTAGAGTTCCAACATCTGGAAAAGTTACTCGTTGGACTAGAGATCCCATAATCCCACCCTACCCGTGATGCGGGCTGGAAAGTGTCTTAACTTTGTAACCTCTGAATAAAATACAGAAATAAATTATGGCAATGTCCTTTCTTAGGACCAAGCCATTCCAAGAACCAGTGCCCTATTCAGACTTGAGGGAATTACAGTTTGTCAACATGTTTCAATTCGCAAATGTCAGTAAGAAACCCAGTTTCACTGCTATTTTTCACATGCAGTCACTGACACGTCTGAGGGGAGGGAGGTTCCTCTTCATATGGAGGCTTTTTGTGTGAAAAAGAGCCGTAGAAAACAGTGGCTTTTGCTCACACAGAAAGTGTTCACACGAGCAAGAACCCTCTGCTCATTGTCCAACACATGTGGAAAGCGACAAGAGGTGGCATGGTGCTCCCATCTAATAAGTGTGTAAACAATTCAGACATCTCTAGCCTTTACAAAGGGCTACTGCCATAGGTTCCACCAGCAACCGTGTACTAAAATGTTAATCGTTCACTTCCTGTTGTAAGGTTCTGCTGGCTTTATCCTTTCCCATTCAGTGCAGATATGGGCTTCCACATAAATTTGCCCTTCAGTTTCTCAGTTTTAATTAAAGTAAGGGGGGAACTTTTTAACCAATTGGATTCCTTTTGCTATTCTTTCCCTTCTCTCTCTTTTTAAAATATTAAAATACTTTACTTAAAAGGAAAAGTAATGGAAAGAAATGAATAATTTAAAAAAATCCAATCCTTTAGGCGGAACACAGAAGATGACTGATTAAGGAACTTTTAAGGCACAGTTCTCCTGAATCCTTCTAACAGAACTGAACTAAAAGTTTGAGTATTTTTCACCACTCCCCTGGGTTCATTTTGACAATACAGTATTTATTTGTGTGGACAGCACTGCATTTCCCCCCATCTAGTAATCCAGCCCATTAGTTTCTGTGCCTATGAACACACCGAGGACTGGGCTCCATCTATGCCTGCCTAATAAGCTGGACCAGAAACCGCTTGCTCTTACTCTGCCACGCTTAGGTGTTTCAAAACGTGTAGACTTTCACCTTAGTTATGTATAGTGCCTAGGGTGGGACTTTGAGGTTAGAAGAAATGAAAACAAATAGAAACATTTGTTTTTGTCTTGTTTTGTTGCCCGGCAAATGAGAGGGATGTGGATCATCCATGTTTATCTATTTCCCTGAGTTGTTGTCTTCCTTCATTCCCTGCCCATAAAATCACATCACACTGATCTTCCAAGAGAATCTCCGCCCTGTCCCCTCCCGCTCCTTCTCTGTGCCTCCCTACAGCTGATGGTGCACATCACTTTGCCCAGACAGCATTTTCCAAATGGGAAGAAACAAACCAAAAGGACCTTAAGTTGTCTTCCTCGACCTCCTTTGTGTGGCCAGTATGGATGGGCAAAAAAACCACTAGTTCAGAGGTTCAGCCCAGTTCGTTTCCACTGCAACAATGGTTCCTGCTGCCTCCAGTGGATACCCACGTGGGGGCAGCATCTTGGGTTCCCTGACCTGCCTCCTCCGGGCGCTGCTTCTGAGTGGGTGCCTCCTGGAGAGGGGTGTGTGTGCCAGACTGCCAAACACCTGTTGCAGTGGTCCATTAACTGGGGAGAACCGCTGATCCATGTCATGCCCATCCCTAGTGATCAATGAAAGAGAGGTGCACGGAATTGCTGATAATTGGAGAGGCACCCCTGGGAATAAACGAAACAAAACCAAAATTAACATCCCTGTCATGCACAGCTCTAACAGTAACTTCACATCTAAGAAGAGGAATGAGGATTTAGATAGCCTTTGGTTAACACCGTTGTCCTCTTTCAATAGCTACACAGTATTTTCTGCCAAAGCTTTTTCCACATGGTGGCCTTCCACATGGGATTACTGTATATACTCCAAGCCCCATCAAACCGACCCAGTCTTACTTCATGGCTGTGCTAAAGAAGGGTGATGGGGATTGGGTTCCAGTCTGTGGGAAAGGAGCCGCAGGCAAAAAGATGTCCTAACACAAGACAGCCAGTGAAAATACTGGAACATCCACCAGTAACATATGAGGGTCAGTCTATATTTCCTACTGTTATATTGCTTTCCTTCCAAATACATAGAGAGAAGCAAGCAAATGATAAAATAAACATATTTTCCACTTTTAATGTACTAACAGCTTGCCCCTAATAATCTCCTGACATATAGTATTTTGTACTTAAGAACCCATTCTTAAACGCTGGCTAAAACTCATATATTAGTGGCAGCTACAGATGTTGGTTACCTTATTTGTCTAGCACGACGATTCAGTTGGTATAAGTACCCCTACAAGTTCAAAACAAGAATTATTTTTATGTAGAAGGGAAACATGTTATAAATAAATATTTAGTATAGTCTTTTACTTTGCATGCTCTTTTTCTTGATGTCTCGGAAGAGCATTCAGCATGCATATCTGCTAAACCTCAGGACAAAAGCACTGCTTGTTTCTACAGTGAGTGTCTAAACTGCAAATCACTCAGTTTACCAGGAAAATCCACAGCAGAGATGGCAAAAAAGAGGTCCCAACCTGTATGTATTCTGCACGCCCAAGAATGTCCTTAGGGGGATAGGGCAAAGTTTCCCCTTTCACTAGGTCTGCCAGGGGTTCCCGAGAAGAGATTTATTGAAATACTATATAGACTAGAAACCAATACCATGAATGGAAGCGCATTAATTACTTCTGACGAAAAGATAAGCAACAGAAAGGGCTGTGTGTCCTGATAAAACCTGCAACTTGCTTACACTCACACACGCACAAAATGCATTTTGCAGATTGTGCTCTGTGCTTGCATCCCATATTCAGGGATCTGTTCCCTGGCACAAAATGCAATCTATGAAGTGCTTTAATAACTTTACCTAATTCAGGGCTGGCAACTGTGGCCCTTGAGAGGTCGTTTTAGATTTCAAAATCTGTTACCACTAGCTATGATAGCTAAGGCTGGTGGGAGTTTCAGAAGGAAAAAAAATCCAGGAGACCACAGTTGTCCAACCTTGAACTAATGAGATAAACTGTATGGTAGCTGAAACCCTGTTCAGGCAACTACATTGCATAAGATTGGGGGCATCATCAGCTGTAGCGCTATGTCAGACCTCTCATGGACTGCAAACACCAATATGGTTGTGAAGAAGGCACAGAAGAGGCTGTATTTCCTGAGAATGCTCAGGAAGATGAATTTATCTCAGCATCTACTTTAGTCTTACTATCACAGCACCATTGAGAGTGTCCTAACTTATGGCATGCTATCATGGTATGGGAGCAGCTCTGTAGCGGACAATAAAGCTCTACGAAGAATAATTAAAATTGCCCAGAATGTTACCGGGCTCCAACTACCAACCCTGGATAACATCTTCACATCTCGCTGTTTGAGGAAGTCACACAACATTCTGAGAGACTCTACTCATCCTGCTCACAATTTCTTCGAACTGTTGCGTTCTGGCAGAAGATACAGAACAATTAAAACTCGGACCACACGTCTTCTGAACAGTTTTTATCCCAGAGCTATAATTGCACTTAATAATGAACTCAAGGACCACCAGCAGTGAGCACTTGGACAGGATTACCTAGCCTGTTGTGTAGATGCTTGTGTTTTTAGCGTGGGGGAGTGTTCGGGGATTTTTATGTGTGTGTGTTGAAGGGTTTTTTATTGTGTGTGAGAGTGTCTGAGGATTTGTGTGTGTGTTTGTGTGTGTTTGTAATCTGGTCTCTGGGTGTCTGAATTTCGTTGTATGTGTATACTGTGTATACACACACAATGACAATAAATTAATTTTTTAAATTTTAAATTTCTGATTTCCCCCACCCCAGAAGGTCCCAATGCTTCTGTGGGATCCCTTGTGTGTGTGTGTGTGTGTGTGTGTGTGTGTGTGTGTAGGGAAACCATTGGAGAGGGCAGAGAGACTTAAATTTTGAAGACTCACTTTTGCTGGGCTTCTCCTTCCCACACCACCTCAACAGCTTACTCACAGCAAAAACATATCCCATTCTACAAGACCTTGGAAACTTAGGAGAGGAGAGAGTAAAAAAAAAATTCCAAAAAAAGAACAATGGCTGATGATGCCGTTAGCCTTACGCAGCATATCTGCATCAACAGGATTCCATCCAATGTATTCCAACCACTTGGTAGTGGCGCGGCTAATTTTTTTTGTAAATAAATAAATAAATAAAACAGAGTAGTCACTTCAAAAACCATTATTTGAGGGGACTTTCATTTCCCAGAAGCTTGAATAGAAACACAACATTATCACATCTTACAGGCTAGGGTTTTGTTAGCTAAAGAAAATGCTAAGCAGAAGAACAGAGAAAAAAGTGTTTAGAAGTTAGCTGTTCTACAATTATCTAAACAAAGCTCATCAGATGTCTTCTTTGCAGGAATTTCAGTACCTCATGAAGTCTGTTTTTAAAAAAATAATTACCAGTTCTTTTAACTCTTGCAATCAACTTTTAATTCGCTGATGGTCTGTTTTCTTCTGTTGCATTTTGTTCTTTATTTAATACTTTTTTACGTTTCCAAGGCAACCAAAAAAGGTTATTGAGTGCACTGTATAAATGCCATAAATAAATGTGCAGTACTATAACTCCATCCCTATTTAGAAATCATTACATGCCTAAAGCCCCTCAAAACTTTGGTTACTTCACACTACTCTAATCTGCCACTGAAGGACCATAATTTGATGTTTGCATTGGAACAACCACCTGCTAGGTCAGGGCTGGGGAATGTATAGTCGTTGTTGTCGTTTCGGTGTATTCTGGAGGTTTTTCTTCCACCTAATGCTTTGCCAGTCTCTGTGGCTGTCACAGAATTCTAGCTCCCTCTACTTCTGCCCTCTGAAGATGCCAGCCACAGAGACTGATGAAATGTAGGAAGAAGAAAAACCTCCAGAACAGGCCAAACAGCCTGAAAAACCAACTACCATCAGATCCCGGCTGTGAAAGCCTTTGAGAACACAAATGTATGGTCCTCAAGTGGGCATTAAACTGTACCTTTTCTTCAGCCTAATGGATTTATGTGGCCTTGCTGCCAGATGGGCATTATAAAAATATAATAAATACATAAATACATAAATACATAAATAAATAAATAAATAAATAAATAAATAAATAAATAAATAAATAAATAAATAAATATTCAAAGACAGCTGCAATCCAGCAATGTATCTTCATTAAGGAGGATATTTTGTTGACTGCCTTTTACCTAAGAGATGCCATAAATTCATCTCTGTGGTGACCATACAATCTAGATGTGAGAGGAGCAGAATGGAAGGAAAGATGGAAGGAAGGACAGATGAACGGGCAGATGGACCTACAGACTTGGGAACTAGGTAGAGAAGAAGAGACAGATGCACTTCTGTTGGCCCAGGGGACTCACTGCAGAAGGAACAGGCACCGAGAAGATTTACTAACTGGAGGCCTGGTGTCAGCCAGAACATCACAAGCTTACATTTTGTATGTGTACACGTATATTCTAATGAATAGAGCCTGCCATTGATGCAACAGGTTTATTCTGTAGACAGCTGTCAGGGATGCATCACAATACCATGGATAGAACAATGTGAAGGAAACACCCTTGCTTGCTGGAGAGCTCTTGAATCTGTGGTCCTGTGGCACTGAGACCTCATCCCTAACAGATGGCGAACCATCCTTCCCTTAGTAGTAGGGCTATAATGAGTCAGGATACTCAAAGGGTTTTGATTGTTTTTGTTATTTGTTTTGTTGTTTTTGTTGTTGCTGTTGTCATCTCACTTGATGAAACTGGCAGAGATGAATGGAATAATAATAGCTGTCCAGGGAAAAGAAAACTGTTAATGTTTTAACCAGATGAATGGGTTATCGCCTTGAGAAGATAAGCTACTCTTAAGCTACTGTTAGAACAAAAGGTTTCTAAGGGGGCATTCAGACAGGCGTTTAGCCACTATTTGGTCTGCTGTGGAGACAGGATGATTTGCTCCTTTTTCATAATTTGTGGAACAAACAAGCACATCACCAGTGTTTTCACCTTCACCTTTCTGTGCCCTGTCAGGGACTTCTACTTTTTGTGGGGTTAAGATTGCTCTATTTTGGTTTGTTTCCAGTACAGTACTCACTTTTGGTTAAGTGAGCAGCAGATTGACTCAACCTTTAAGACAGGTCTGGAAAGGAAAAAAGATACCTCAATGCCCTCATCTGTCTCCTCCCACTTCTGGGAGAAAGTGTTCTCGTTTGCTAATATATAATACAGTCCCCCCCCCACCATTTTGCGGTTCAGGTACTGCGGTCCCACTACATCGCGGGATTGCAGTACCTGCACCTTGGAGCCACGCGAGGGGCAATCGGGTCGCTCCGCGCCACCCCCCTGCGCTCCTCCGAGAAGCCTCGGAGCTGCATGGGGGGTGGGGGGGCGATCAGGTCGCTCCGCCGCATACCCCCGCGCTCCTCCGAGAAGCCTCGGAGCCGCAGGAGGGTGGCGGGGGGCGATTGGGTCGCTCCACACCATCCCCTGCGCTCTTCAGAGAAGCCTCGGAGCCGCATGGGGGAGCAGCAGGGGGGATCGGGTCGCTCTGCGCCGCCCCCGCGCTCCTCAGAGAAGCCTTGGAGCCACGTGGGGGTAGCGGGAGGCTATCAGGTCACTCCGCGCCGTCCCTGCGCTCTTCCGAGAAGCCTCGGACAGGTGCGCGATCGCTCCCCCAGGCTCCACCCCACCCGCTTCCGGATATCGTCGATTTTCATGCATCGCGTGTGGGGTGGGTCCCTAATCCCCGCGATCGGCGGGGGGTGACTGTAATGCAGCACATTAGAACTGCTCCAATACAGTCTAAAATTCTTCTTCATTTCCTCTGCCACTCTATGGAGCAGGTGAAGTATTTACAAATACAGTAATACCTTGGTTTACAAGTATTTCACAAGATGTGCAAACATTTCTGATCAAATTTTGCCTTGATCAACTAGCAATGTCTTGCAATATGAGCACTGGAGCAGGTCACATGATCAAAAGTGAGCCAATGGTCTCTCCCCCACCCCCCGGGTTTGTGGGGGGTTGTCTGCAATATTCCATCTCAGGCAAGTCTCCAAAGCAGAGGGAGGAGAGACGAATGGAGGATTCCCTTGCACCAGTTAATTTGTTTTCTACATTCTTATTTTTCAAATCATTTCTAGTCGTGGGGCAGCTAGTCTGTGTATAGGGCTACAAATTGCACTTTGTTATTGTCAAAAACACACAGAGTAAAATCCAGTTGTTAGTCCCAAGTAGAGCTGTTTCCACAGCCAGGTACCTAAACCATGATGTGGACGTGGACTGTTAGCCAATTTCTTTTGTGAGTGTTGGCATTTTGTGTGTACAGTATGTAGTCTATGGGCCCCCAGAATGAATCATCTGATTTTTCATAATTTCTTATGGGGAAATTTGCTTTGATATAAGACTTCTGGTTTACATACATGTTTCTGCAACAAATTACTGTATTTTTCCATCTATAAGACACCCCCATGTTTGACCCCCAGTTTTCCAACCCCAAATTGCAGTTTCTCAACCACACGGTTCTGTCCTTGGCTTTCTCCATGTATAAGACGACCCTCAATTTTAGTCTAGCTGTTTTGTACAAAAATATAGTCTTATACATGAAAAATACTGTATGCTCACAAACCAAGATATCCTGAAGTGGCCATCTTAAGCTGTTTCAGGATATGTGGAATTCCTGATGGACATTTGGATGCAAAGATCACACCAAATGGAATAGCCCTGGCATGTCCAAACTTTGGCCCTCCAGATGTTTTGGACCACAACTCCCAGAATTCCAAGCCTGTATTTCCAATGGCAAAGGACTGTGGGAGTTGTGGTCCAAAACATTTGGAGGGCCAAAGTTTGGACATGCCTGGAATAGCCCCAGGCAAACTCTATTGAGTCTGATCCAGCCCACTCCAAAAGAGCTCATGTAGACAATTGCTATGTTCAGGATTCTATGTGATGCTTCTTTCTGTGCTCAACGTGACCTTCATAAAATAGGATATGACTATTTTATATAATGAATTTCCCCTCTAGTACAGAAGAAATGAACATTCTAGGCCGAGAGAGGCTGAAGGTCACAAATGTGTATTTATTTATTTTATTGGATTTTATACCGCCTTTATAGCATCCAGGGCACTGTGGGTGATTACACCAAAATAATCAATCAAATACCTGTAAATAAAATAAATAACATTCAACAAAACAGCTAAAACCCATATAGAACCATTGAAAACAATGGAATAATTTGGCATAAGGTAATAATAGAAGGAATAATTTTTGGCATATTGTTCTCTTTATTTACCAATGAGAATGAGAATTTAACCAGTAAAGTGTTGTTGGATATCCTTACAAAAGCCACAAGAATAGAAATAGCTTGTACTTGAAAAGATGCACAAAGACTCTCTTTCCAAAAATACCCAGACAGGATCAGGAACATAGCATTAATGGACAAAAGCAACCACACAGGCCGGATTTTATAGAGAAGAATTAAAAGTACATATTTTCAGCAAAATTTGGCACCCCGACTGGCTGCAGACACAATTAAACCCCGAGGTGAATATGCTGGGAAGGGAAGCCATTTAGTGTATTGATCTGCCATCTATTAAGTCGAACAAACTTTTTTGTAACTTTATATAATGAATTATGGGAAAGACCGTGAAATAGAGACACAAGTATGGGTGTGTATAAGGCAAAAATGAGGAGATATGATTATGCAGGTCTATACATTTTGGAAATTATTAATTAGTTTTTCTTGTTATTCCTATGGACTGTCAATAAAACCACTGTGAAAACTAAAAAGAAACAGAGGAAACAAAATAATACATCAACTCCTCCATTTTTTTTTTGGCCATGGCCATCTAGACTATATGAAGGATATATATATGCCAAATCAAGATAACATAATCATGACCAAACCTTAAGCCGTAAGGTGCAGAAATTTTGTACTCACATTTTTCACTCCTGCTCCTACAAAGTGGCCAGTGAAATGAAGGCTTTCTGGCTACCGGCTACTGGAGTCAGTGGTCATTGTGAATGCAGGATATGTCACAATGATGCAGCAACGCCATGGCAGCCCTGTTGCTACTGAGGGCCCTGCTTGCCAGGGATGAGCAGCCTTCTTGTTGGCTTTCACTTACATCTGCTTTTGGGCTTGAATGAAGGATAGCTTTCAATGAGAAAATATCGCCTCTGTTTGCCAAGCAAGGGGCTTTACAATGTCCTTGGTTGAGAAATAAAATGTCAGAAAATGGAAATGTGCACCTTGTGTTGCCTCCTTTGTGGTTCCTCACACTCAAGGACCTCCCAAACACCCAAAATGGTATCAGGCACAGAAGGCCGCATCCCAAGAACCTCAGCTTTGTTTTAAGAAGAAAACTGAGATTCTAGGCCACATGGATGTAAAGGCAGTGATGGGCTGGGATTTTAGAGGCCCTGTTGCTCAAATTGTTATGGGGACCCCTTCACCACTAGGAACAGGGCCTTAGGAAACACTGCCGTATCCTTCGATAGGAATGTTCCATAACAGATTACCACAAGTATTGTTTGTTTGTTTTTAACCTGTGGTCTGAAGTTAGTTCTGGGGGCCCTGGGTGTGTTTGTGTAATACAGTGGCATCTAACACATTTTTCCCCACTGACCCAACAGATCCCCCAGATCAGCTATGCCTCCACGGCACCTGAGCTCAGCGACAGCAACCGCTATGATTACTTCTCCCGCGTGGTACCTCCTGACTCCTATCAGGCCCAAACCATGGTGGACATTGTCAAAGCCCTAGGGTGGAACTATGTCTCCACGCTGGCCTCCGAGGGCAACTATGGTGAAAGTGGTGTCGATGCTTTTGTGCAGATCTCCCGTGAGGCTGGTAAGTAGGACTGCCAAGACTCAGGGGGGCTGCCTTAAGTCTTGGGAAATTGCTCTGCTTCTTTTCGGGGTCCAGGTAGAGACTAGTATGAAGGCAACCAATGCTGGGAGGAGAAAGTTTTGTTCATGAGGAAGGAGGCTCAGGTGCTGAGGTCCTTTCGATATATCACTTTACTGAGGTTTATGGCCCATCATCTCTTATACTCACTAAGTGGAGAAATCAAGCCACTCACTGGTCAAGTGGGAAATGCCTTCATACTGCATCAGGCCTATGGGCCAGATGGTTCATGGCCCGGTTTTAGAGACCAATTTCCAGCTTGACCTGTTGTCATGAACTTAGGTTTTAAATACCGTCACCAAAAAAATTACTTGTAGTTAGTTATTCATGAATTAAGAATGGGGTCTGAAACAAGGTAAAGTTCAAAAAGTAGATTTGCTTATTTGTTATAGGAAGATGAATAAACATTGAGAACTTGTTCTTTAAACCAGCTTAGAACATCTTAGATTTTTTTAAACTGTCTTTATTATATATTCTCACAGTCCTTATACCATTTCTACGAGACTCTAAACAGTTTCTCTCTTTAGACCCTAACCGGTCCCTAGCCAATCCCTATCTGGCCCTATCTCTAAACCACCAGTCATCACAGCCCTATCTGCCAGTTATCCCAGTAGGCACACATTTTTATATGCTTTAGCCCTGCTCACGGACTATTCCACTGGTTACCCAGTTCTCAACATTTGAATATTTATGAGGTACCTGTCAGGTTTCACCACACTTGTCTCCCATAAAATTCATATGAGCATCACACAGGATTCTGGAGTTGAGATAGGACGTGACTTCAGAACATTCCTAATCCTCCGTGATTTTTCTGAGTCTTGGCATGACAGGACTTTGTGCTAGTACATCCCACCACTCATCACTGATTCCTGGGATTCTTGTAATCTTACTATTTATTTATTTTATTTATTTCTATTCTATTCAGATATAGGCTTCCATATAAATTGCCCTTCAGTTTCTCAGTTTTAATTGAAGTAAGGGAGGAACTTTTTAACTAATTGGATTACTTTGGCTTTTCTTTCCCTTTTCTCTCTTTTTAAAATATTTAAATACCTTGCTTAAAAGGAAAAGTAGTGGAAAGAAATGAATAATTAAAAAACAATCCTTTAGATGGGACACAGAAGCTGACTGATTAAGGAACTTTTAAGGAGCAAGTAATCTCAATCCCTCTAAACAGAATTGAACTAAAAGTTTGACTATTTTTCTCCACTCTTCTGGGTTCATTTTGACAATACAGTATTTATTAGTGTGGATGGCATTGATTTTTTCCCCATGTAGTAGTTCATCCCTTTAGTTTCTGTGCCTATGAACACACAAAGGGCAAGGCTCCATCTATACCTGTCTAAGCTGGACCCAGAAACCACTTGCTCATACCACACTTAGGGCCTTTTTACACGACCCCTAAGATCCGCTGGCCCCTTACATTCGGACCAGAGATCTTAGGGGTTTGTCGCTCTTTGTGCGTCTCCACCCCTCCGTACTTCCTGGCTGCTGGCTGCGTGAGGGGAGGGAGGAAAAAAAGGGACAGAAGAATAAAGCCTTACCTCCCAGTGTTGGTGGAAGCTGCCGGGGGGAGCCCCGGTCACTTCCTGGTTCCTCTTAAAGGGGCGGGAGGCAAAAAACAAAAACAAAAAGAAGCGAGGAGAGCCCAGCACATCCGCATCAAATATTTTTCACTTCCCAAGAGCAGGTACAAGAAAAGTGCGCTGGGTCGCGCTTAGGTGGGCGGGGTCGCACTTAATTGTCTGCAAACTCCGGAGCTGGTGGGGAAACATTTTTAAGCTCCGGAGCTTGCAGCCATTTGCGGCGGAGTTTAGGGGTCGTGTATAAACGCCCTTTAGGTGTTTTGATAGATTTTCACCATAGTTATGTATAGTGTCTAGGATGGGACTTTGAGGTTAGAAGAAAACAAACAGAAACATTCCTTTTTGTCTTCTTTTGTCATCACTTTCTCGAATGAACTAATGGCCCATTTGGATCATCCATGTTCATCTGTGATCTTCCTGTTTATTTATTTGTTTGTTTTCCCTTTTTGCCTGTTTTGCGCAGTAAAGTGCCAAAGCTTAGTGCCCTTTCTGTTGAACTCTGTTCTGGAACAATGCCCTTTCAGTACCACTTCTGTGTAGCTTGATATTGTTCAGTCATTTCGGAAAAATCCCTTTCAGGAAACGATGCCATCCTGCATAGGAACTGCAACGATCCTGTGCAGCTTGGAGTTTCTTCTGCTCTTTTCCAGTGCTTCCTCCACAACAATTGGAACGACCCTGCATAACTTGACTTTTCTTCCAGAATTCCCCCTCCTCCCACTGGCAAAAAAAAATGTTTAAAAGGTTTAAGGTTTCCCACCCGATTTCTTAGAAGGAGGGGAAGCCCGCAGAAAGAAATCTCACCCTGAAAAGAAACGAGTGACTTGTTTCTTTGTTTCTATTTTAATGAGAGTGAGAAGCTGTGAGATTCACAGCCCTGTATTTTGCAGGCATACTCTAAGTGAGGGGTTTCCAACCTTGAGTAAGCCAGGTGTTCTTAGACTGCAGCTCCCAGAAACCTTGATCAGTACAACCGGTGTTGAAGACTTCTTGCAGTCCAAAAACACCTAGGTTACCAAGTTTGGAAACAACTGCTGTATAATTCATGCAAAATGCTATAGAGGCATTGGAGGGGGGTCTCTATGGTCTCCCACGAACATAGAGTACCACACATCCATCTAGGACAGTATTTGCTACTCTGCCATAGGCTCGCAAGGACCCAAGAGAGCGGGGCAGGGATCTGTTCTGTCATTGGCTAGTCTGTCCTTGAGAATTAAACGTTATGGTTTTGATAAGCAAAGGGTGTGTTCCATTCAACAAGCCGTGGGTTCTCCTGGTCACTTCCAACAGCCCTCTTGCATTTCTTAGGTGGAGTATGCATTGCCCAGTCCATAAAGATCCCACGAGAACCCAAACCAGGAGAGTTTGACAAACTGATCAAGAGGCTGATGGAGACCCCCAATGCCCGGGGCATCATCATCTTTGCCAACGAGGATGACATCAAGTGAGTGTGCCATTGGCTGCCACCATGTCCCAAACAATCTATTGTCTAGAGCAGGGATCCACAAACTATGGCCTGTGGGCCAGATTTGGCCTGCCAGGGTCCTGAATCCAGCACGCTAGCCATCGCAGTACGCCCCCACCCCCCACCCCCTTGATCTGAACAGGAATCTGGTGGCTGCTGCACAGCAGGACTGCCCCCTCACTGCTACAAGGGTGCATGCATGGCTTGGCTTCTCCATAGGCCCTCATGTGCAGCGGTGAGGCCGAAAGCAACAGGAGGAAAGCAAAACCTCTTAGACCAGAGCCGAGAAGTTGGCCTTGTGCACCTGCGCACCGACTCCTAGAATAATTACTGTGCAAGCGGGGAGTTTGGGTGGGTGGGTGGGAAATGGCCTCAGTTTTGGGGGGGAGCTTTGATTCGAATGTGCATCAATCATCCCTATAGTCCAGCCCTTAACAGTGTCTGAGGGACAGTGAACCGTCCCCCTGTTTTAAAAGTTTGAGGACCCCTGGTCATAGGGAGAAGGGTTGTGGGAAAGGGACCCTGACTTCTTGTTACACCCTTCTGCCCTCTACAGGAGAGTGTTGGAGGCCGCACGACTTGCCAATCTGACCGGGCAGTTCTTGTGGGTCGGTTCTGACAGCTGGGGCTCCAAGATCTCGCCCATTCAGAAGAACGAGGAGGTGGCGGAAGGAGCTGTGACGATCTTACCCAAACGAGCCTCTATTGAGGGTAAGAAGGGCACTGAGCTGCTAAGGTCAGCCATAGTGATGGGTGGGGAGAAGGGAGGGAGGGAAGGAGGGAGGGAAGGGAAAGTGTGCCTATACTCTTTCCTAAGCAGGAGGTTTTGGGAAAGGGAACCTCAGATGAACCGCAGGTATTTCTGCTTGTTTATTTTCCCTCAGGGAGGCCTCCTGATGGCCTTTATTTATAAAGGGAGTATTCACTCTTAAACACTGCTCCTTAACTACCCTGGTTGTAAATAGGAAGGGCTATTACAGGGTATTACCGTGGCATTTAATCCATTTTAAGGGAATCCTGAATCCACAATTTAATACACTTAATGCAACTTTTCATAGCTGAAGAAAATGGCTCTACCTTTTTAATGCCTACAGGTCTAGCTCCTGTTAAAGGCACTGGTCGGGAGGCAACCTCCCAGAACTAGGCCTTGGCTTCATTTGCATGCTCTCTCCTATCTTCTTTCTCTTCTGCCTTTAAGGTTTCGACCAATATTTCACCACACGCTCCTTGGAGAACAATCGGCGCAACCTCTGGTTTGCCGAGTATTGGGAGGAAGACTTCAAATGCAAACTGACCCGTCCCGGGATGCAACCTGAAGAAGGGATACGGAAGTGCACTGGTACGGATGTTCTGGATGTGAGAGGCCACCAGGGGTGGCAGGAGGGTTAGAAGTTGGAGACAAGGAAGGAATGTTGCAAGCAGGTTCATGCTGGGCCAGACCCTCGATCGTTCCAGCCCAGTATGATCAGCTCTGGCTGGCAGAAGATGCTGTCCAGGTCTTTAGCTAGCTCTACCTGGGAATCTCTGGTGGGCTCCCATCCAAATAATATCCAGACGGGACCATGCTTAGGTTCTGAAGCTGCTACAATATTGCTGTGTTTGGGGTAATGCAGCATGATAGTGCAGCATCTACCACCTACACATCCCAGCCTATTTTATCTTGCCTAGTTCTTCCCATTCTGGAAGAGCCAGTCTCACCATTAGGCTGATCGAGGCAACAGTTGCAGAGCTTTAAGTCACCTTTAAAGGGTAATTTATCCCTATTACCTCTTAGAGTGCCTATCAAGCGATCAATAAGCTTTACTACTTCCAGTGTTTAAAAAAATTATTTGTTCTGTTGCTTATTTGTTTGTGTTGTTGGTCCTTTAAAAAACGGGATTTCTAAGACAATAACAAACAAAATTGAAAAGGTTCCGACAAGTCATTTTTAAACATGTCCTTTAATACAATCAAAGGAAAATAATTGGAAAACATTGCTTGCTACACTCTGCTTATTAGGTCATTTTTGAGATGTGGTTTTCCTCTGCCATAAACTTTGGACTTGTCTTTCTGATTCTCCGGACTTATGTTCCGGGAGGTGTAATACTTACAAATTGTGTGTTCCCAGGATGTGCTGTGCACCCCTTAAATTATCCTGCTACTCTCTACTTTTATGTTACCAGTGCGTTTGACTGTCAGCCGGTAGCCTTGCTGGCGACTGTACCTAGAATTGAGGGCAAGAGCAGAGTGGCGGGGTGGAAGGATGTGTGTGTGTCTTGGGGTGGGGTGGGGGGGAAGAACACCAGATAACTCTGTGCCTCAGGCAACAAAGTATCTTGAGCCAACCCTGTATACCCTGGCTGCCTACTAATCCGGTGGTACCGAACCTTCGGTACTCCAGATGTTTTGGACCACAACTCCCAGAATTCCGAGTCTAGATTGCCAATGACAAAGGACTGTGGGAGTTGTGGTCCAAAATATCTGGAGTGCCGAAAGTTCGCCATCACTGTACTAACCCTTCATTTTGGGAGAAGGCGGGTGAAAAATGTTATCAGGGAGCTGCAGGGCCCGGGTTCATTTCACAGCTCCGCAGGGAACAGAGAAGATTAGGCTTTCAAGTCCCTCCCCGTAACAAGACCGACAGGAAAGCATCACTTGCACCCCTCTAAGCGACACATCCATTCCTCGGGAGGCAAACATGCCCCTTCACTCTCCTCCTTGCTGCCACTGTGCCACTTTTAAGCACTCTGGACTGACCCAGGGATATCCCGGATTTGAATCCAGGCATCCTGTTTCATTCCTCCAAGTCCCCATTTCTTCCCACATTCGGTTCAGTTGTTTTGAAGTGCCCCACTGCACGTTGTCAGACAGACAGAGAGTGAGTGTTGCTCACTCTAAATTCTAACGGCAGCTGAGATTGATCAGCCTAATGGATTCTGTACCCAAATTATGCATCTTTATTTTAAAGAAGGGATTATGTTAATACATTAAGGCAACCTGGCTAAATAAAAATCCAACTGGAATTGGTAACCAGCCAAAAACTTTACTTGTCCGCTTGCCCACTCGTCACTATAGGTGTGACTACACTGGAAATTTGATTTGATTTTTCAACCTCTATTGTGTTTCAAATAGTGATCAGTGCTCATGCAGGGGTTGCAGATGGATTTGGGAGTTCACGGGATGTGACACGATTTGCAATCCAGCTGATAGCCTCCCTTGTTTCCTTCCTTCCTCTGGTCCCACCCCTGCCATTCCTTTTATTGGATGAATGATGACCCAGAAATAAGGTGACAGGGTGATCCAATCTCATATGTATAAGACATTTTTAAGAATTAAAAAAAATGGGTGAACAGTCAGGGAAAAGGGAAAAAAGTAGGTCCTAAGCATCACATCCCTACTACTTAAATCACTGAAACATCACCTAGAGATTTGGTTTAGCTTATTTATGATTTATATACCGCCAGCTTGCACAAAGGCAACTCAAGGCAGTGAACAACAACAAAGCCAACAAAACAAAGTAAAATACAAAAACAAGAGACAATATAAATGGAAACAGTATATAAGATTTAAAAAACAAAACAAAATGCCAAGAATACCAAGGATATAGGTGCCCGGCAGATCTAAACACAATATAACAACTAGTGTCTGCAGGTGATGCATCATAACTAACCACATGGGGGGGAAACAGTTTGAATCATTCCAGCTTGAAATCCGAGCGGTTGGGGGGGGGAGCACTTTGGTAACAAAAAGGATGGAGTGATTCAAATCCAATTTTGTGTCATATGATCAGTAAATATACTTTGAATTCACCCATTTTCTAAGCAGAACAAATCCAGCAGTATTTGATCATGTACTCTCAGCTCTGTTAGCTATTTGTAGCCTTAAAAAGGAAGGAGTAGAGCTTTCCTGACTGTCTTCCAGGAGGCAGTTCATGCTCAAAACAGGCAAAATGATGAAAGAAACATATTTTGAAGGACAATTCCCACAATTCCCTCTCTCTGAGCATGTTGCCAAGGCCTCAAGTCCAAAGCATCTGGATTATCAAAAGCTGTCCTTACTGTTGCTTCTTGATCCCAATACTGTAATCGAAGATGAAAGGGAAAAACTTGGATTTGCGACTCAGCGGCAAGAAAACAAAAATGATGACAACAGCAGGGCACGTGCAAGTTAGTGTTAAGATGAACAAAGAGGTAATGGGTGCAGTAAAGGGGTTTAACTTCCTTGGCTCTAAAATTAATCCAAATGGTGACTCCGGCCTAGAGATCAGAAGATGGATAGCACTTGGGAGAACAGCAATGATCAGTATGCATAACAATCTGGGAAAAATAATCAAATTCAGACTAGTTCATACAGTCATATTTCTAGTAGCTTCAAATGGTGGGGAAACTTGGACTTTGAGGAAGGCAGCTCGGAAAAAGATAGATGTAATGGATTTGTGATGCTGGGAACGACTACTCTGCATCTAACAGACAGGGAGGATTACCAACAAGGAAGTCCTACTAGAGAGAGTCAAGCCAAATATACTGTATATCTGGAAGCTAAGATCACCAAACAACAGCTGTCGTACTTCGGCCATCTTATACAAGCCATCTTGCTCAAAAAGATAATTATGCTGGGATTGATCAGGAGGTTCACTGGCTTGACACCATCAAAAGGAACACTGGAATGACTTGGATGGAACGCAAAGAAGCTGTAAGAGATAGAAGGGCGTGGAGGGAATTGATCCACAAAGTGATCAAGAGTCAGACAGATATGAACAGATAAAAGAAGACTGCAGATCATGAGAAATGAGATGCTGCTATGTATCATGAGGAAGTCCTGGATTGATAAAATATTGCAGCATATGATCATTTTTAGTGCCGTCTCTGTACAAAACCCTTAAAACCCGTAAACCAAGGAAATGATACACGTGTCTATAAGCCAGATCATTTCCTCTGCAATCAACAACACTGGGAGCAAAATGAATTCTAAGTGGATGGGTTTGGGGGTAAAATAGAAAACAGATTCAACTATAACTGTAGATGTTGATTCACAAACCAATGTGTGGTATATATGACTTTCAAATGAAATTAAATAAAATCGTCATCCAGCCCTTGTCAGGGAGGCACAGTGGGGAATTGAACTCCCAGCTTCTATATCCAAACTGTTAAGTTATCCAGCAATTTTATATAGTAAGTTTCCACATTAGGGCTAAATCTGTTATCTCAGTCAGTTTTATTTTGTAGCAAGATGGTAGATGCAGATTGGGCAGCTGCTCAGCTAGGTTTCTGCAAAATAAAACTGGCATAGTTAAGATAATGGGTAATTTGCTACTGGTGAGGTAACATATTATTTTGCTTAGAAGTTAAATATATTATCCTTTGGTTTATAAATTCCCCAGCATACTTATAATTGAATTTATTTTCTATTTTCTTGGTTGCTGTGTTTTTGCTCTGTTTTATACCTGTAAGCTGCTTTGAGCCCTATTGTACTCTGGAAAAGCAGGTTAGGAAAATAAGGAAAAATAAAATCATAATTTTCAGAACAGCATGAATAAAATAGGCACTAAAGCAACAAGCAATAAAACTCGAATTGACAGCAGTGTTTAACACTGAAGCCACCAGCTAAGATAAAAGAAGGTCTTAGCCTTCCTTGGTTCTTAGTCCAAAGAGAGCCTTCTTTTGTTCTTCAGTGGCACAGTGTTTAAATGCCTGTACTGCAGGTAAAACTGTGCTCATGACCTGGGGTTCAATCCCAGGTAGCCAGCTCATGGTTGACTCAGCCTTCCATCCTTCCAAGGTCGCTAAAATGAGTAACCAGCTTGCTTGGGGTTGGGGGGATGTGTAGCCTGCATACTGTAATTAAAAATGTAAACCACCCAGAGACTACTTGAAGTGGTATGGGGTGGTATATAAGCAGAACACTTTGCTTTTGCTTTTTGCTTTCAGTACCTTTACAAGTGCATTTGACAGAGGCCTATGAGAATGCCTTCTCAGTGGTTGCCCCCAAGATATGAAATGGCCTCCCTATTAACACTAGGTTGACCTGCTCTCTCATCTCATTTTGGAGGCAAGGGGAAACATTCTTATTCCAACAGGATTGTGGTACTTAATATCTGATTTTAACATAACTAGTTGCCCTGCATTTATTGCTAATACTGTATATACTTTTAACACATTTCTACATGTGTTTCACATTTTTAATCTTTTTTATATGATGAATTCTCTGGTTAATAATTTTTTTAATTACCGTGTCTATGTTATTTCGAAGTCTTGAGTCCCACTGTCAACAGAAAGACAGCATGCAAAGGCAATGCACGAGTGACTAAAATATTTTCAAACGCACCAAAAATCTTGATCTGCCAGCTAGTAAGTACCAACATCTATGCCAGTCTCAGTGCTGAAGGAATTGCTGTTAATGAAAACATGGCAAGGAGAGTTTCCTAAGAGATAGTAGGGAGTATTCAGATCTGCGAGAAACAGCCCCAAATTCATTAATTTTGTTCTGTATTTCTTTGGCAACCACTTCTACTCCCCCTGCTAACCTATAAGGAGAGGAACGGATTGGGCGAGATTCATCGTATGAACAGGAAGGAAAGGTGCAGTTTGTCATCGATGCTGTCTATGCCATGGCCCACGCTTTGCATAACATGCACATGGACCTCTGTCCAGGCCATACTGGGGTGTGTGACAAGATGGACCCCATTCACGGACGTACCCTGCTGAACTACATCCTTGCTGTCAACTTCAATGGTAAGACTGGCAGACCATCTGTCTGACTGGGGAAGCTTTGGATTGTTTAACCTGGCGTTTCATGGAAAGGGAATTGCATTGAAATGAAATAAGTAACAGTCACAGGACTGCTAGAACTATAACCAAGGTACCTGGTGACAGTGGGAACAGTTTGTGAACTGAGCAGTGGGAGTCTCTCACCACAGATTTGCAAGGGCACTCTCTGGCTAAGTCATGAGGTGGCTATGAAGTGACCAGGCAGACCTTCCTTCCTTCCTTCCTTCCTTCCTTCCTTCCTTCCTTCCTTCCTTCCTTCCTTGTCATGTTAGGAGCCCACAGCTGTAGTATAGACTGCTTCAGACTCATAACTTATGGCCCCCCACCTGTTGACCTGCGATCCCCATCAGCAATCATTATTGTCTATACAGGAGAATGATGCGGGGAGGGGGGGATGTTGTCCACCTTTGTTTTACATCTTTAGGTCACAGGGGTGGCATTGGCTATATGGTCAAATGCAAGAAAGCAGCCTTTGAGTATGAGTGTGAGTAACCCTTCTGTTCCAGAAATCTACTTAATCTTCTTTGAAAAGTACCATGAGTCCAGAGAGGTTCCATTATACCTGTTGTCACCCTTCTCCACCTCTTACAGGCAGTGCTGGAACTCCTGTGATGTTCAATGAGAATGGAGATGCACCCGGCCGCTATGACATTTTCCAGTATCAACTGACAAACACCACAACGCCAGGGTATAAGGCTATTGGTCAGTGGACGGAGTACCTGCGCCTCAGTGTGAGTGCCAGCACTGCTGGTTGCCATGGTGACCCAAAATGGAGAGGGAACAAATGGGTGGAAAGCTTGTATCCTCTTCAGGCCTCTGGGCTGCCAGGATGAGCTTGGGCCTGAGCACTTACTGTTAAAGCACTTCCATCTGTAAACTGAGGCAGCCTCATCCCACTAGCGTCCTAGGGCATCTGACCAGAGCAAAAGTACCCGTAGATGGGCCCACCAATGTGGGCCCCACCACAGCCTGGCTGACCATGGGACCTCTCTGCCGTTCTGAATTTAGAATGATTTGCATTACTTTGAGGATATGGAAACTTTGCGGGGAATTTAAAATCATGTCTCTTCAGGCAGGCTTTTCCTTAGTAGGCTTTCTAAGAGGGGATTCCTAAGAATCAGGCTGCATTTTTTTAATTTGTTTGTTTTGTTTTGTAAAGTGGTTTGTATTGTTTGTTACGGGATTGCTCCCATGAAAGCAACACGTTCCAGTGTGGTCAGGCGCACGGCTTCCTAGCCATCTGATCACATCCTTGCCTACACAGCCAAAGCCACGAACAGCAAAAAATTATTATCCATTGGATAATGTATTAATTCTCCTCATGTATTTCCACAATGGAGCTGACATGTCAGTTGTGGATGCTCTCCTTTGATTACCATCCAAAGAGATTACCATCCCAAAGTATTCTGACCTCACAGCCGCACAGCGACAGCCTGTTTTTCAATAAAGCACTCGAGTTGGGCTGGTTTTTTTTGGGGGGGGGGTTGTGGCTGCATTTAAATCATTAAAAGGAGGATCAAATAAGATAAAAAGAGGCTGTCGACAGCAGCTGTACTGAGTAACAGTCCACAGCACATTATTTA
This sequence comes from Phrynocephalus versicolor, assembly GCA_023846285.1. Classification (NCBI taxonomy): domain Eukaryota; kingdom Metazoa; phylum Chordata; class Lepidosauria; order Squamata; family Agamidae; genus Phrynocephalus; species Phrynocephalus versicolor. The sequence goes on along the minus strand of JAHTLZ010003468.1, from coordinate 4,621,732 downwards.
AAAAATCATCAAAGAGTATGTTATGTTGTTGATTTCATTTTTTAAATAAGTAAAATCAACTTCCACCAAAATCAAAAATCCTTCACCCCCTGCACCCTGAGGTACTATATAATATGCCAGGGATACCTGTACTGAGCACAACCCTGATAGAGGTCAGCGTAGGTGCAGATTATGTAACATATTGGTAGTAATTAACATTAATTATGTAAGATTCTTTTGCTCAGAGGCTTAGTGTGAAAGCAGGCAGCTAGGTTAGATGGCACAGTTGCCCCGTCTGTTTGACTCGACACACATCTAAGGCAATAACGCTCATTATTAATTTGATGTTTTTCTCATGGATAAATTTTAAAAAAAATTAAATAGTTCATAGGCCAGGATCCACTTGCTTAAGTATAGAGCAGGGAGGAAATTGTCTTTATGTCCCCAACAGTAGGCTTTCTATTGTTTGATTTGTTTTGCAACCAATTTGTGTCACCAGTGCAAGAACCATCATGAACGAAGGAGCTTTTTAAAGCCAGGGAGCAGGGGTACGAGACATTTTGTATTATGGACCTTCTATTCCACCTTTAGGCAGGAGGATCCTGGTTAAAGTATTGTACTTCAATATTTAAAACTCATCTCTGCAGAATAATATATATTGATATTTGTTCCATGTTTGTTGCAAAAGACCTTAATATAATGATGAGCAAAGTTGTGATTTGTCGGCTTGTGCCTTGTTATTGTGCCCAAACTATCCTCCTAACAAACTATGAGCCAGCACAAAGCCCAATTCATTTCCATGGTTTACTGCTGGATTATACTATGGCTTGATGTTATGTCCGAAGAGAGAAACATAGCTTGTCTCTGATTTGTTTTTCTTCCCTGAAACAAGAACTTCAGAAAAGGTGGGGGAAAGCTAAATTGAGAAAACATATTTGCCATTTGTTTGGCTGTCTAGGAGTCAGTTTGTGGCTAAAGCAACAAAAGGTGACTAACATAAACCATGGCTTTTATCATGGGACCTCCAGAATTGTGCCTCTGACCATCCATGCTTGAGGGACATCAAGTCCTTCAGAAAAGGGTCATAAAATGTGAGCCCAGTTGTGATAAGGTAAGAGAATGCATATGCTTCTGAGTTACCAGTGTTGGTATGGTATAGTGTCAATTATTTACTATATTTGAACAGGGCTGTTAGGTTTTGCATCAGCTATAAGTGTTACTAAGTGACTTTTGTACAGTTGCTAGCTTAACCTAAATTACCTCACAAGAACATTGTAAACATACAGTGGGTGTGTATCTAAGAACACATCCAAGGATCAGAGACCTCTAATGTGATCAATGAAAACAGGAGGTATGAAATAATCCACATCATTTTCACAACTGTGCTCTGGAAATCTCTAACACAGAATTTTTCAAATTCCTTACCACGTCCGAGTAATAAGTTGGCCCAAATCCTGTTGCTTAGCATAGTAAATTGCACTAGAGTAGACCCATTGAATCCGAGTGTATTCCACCATAGGGTCTGTGACCTGTTTTGGCATGGTAGCCACAGTTGGAGTAGGTCCATCTGAACAAATGGAACAAATCCCCATTGATTCCGTGGCCCTACTCGAATTTGCTTTGCTATGTTAGGTAACGAGATCTTGGCCAGAGTCTTCTGTCACCTTTAAAATACTAAAATGTTTTATTTGACATTGGTTTTTGTGGGAAACATCCTGCTTCTTCAGAGGCATAGAGTACAATATTTACACAACAAGCTAATATATATATCTATATATCTATATAAATAGATAGATAGAGATAGATAGATAGAGATATAGATATAGATATAGATATGCTGGGAGTATATATATCAGCAAAAGGGGTGTGACAGAGTGTAACAGGGTACAGAAAAGCCTTTCATTAAATCTGGTTGTAAGCTTTCAATGGACTGTGGAGCACAAGCACCTAGGTCAGTGGTTCCAACCTTGAGTAATTCAGGAGTTCCTGGACTGCAGCTCCCAGAAACCTTGGCCAGCATGGCTGATGGTGAAGGCTTCTGGGAACTGCACTCCAAGAACACCTGGGTTACCCAAGGTTGGGAACCACTGATCTAGATAATCCAGGATCTCACAGGTCAATTAGGGTTAACGCAACAATACAGGCATCTGCTTGGCAGGGACTATTGGCTGAGGCCGAGCTTATTTGCTTTGTTTCACAGTCCCACTTGAAAAATAATTTGTGCTATATAGAGGCAAGTCTGCACAAATGTTTCAGGAGGACTTGTTAAGATACCATGTTGTGTGTCTTATCTGCCATGCCTTGCTCCTCCCTGGGTGTTATAAAGAATTCTGGAGCACATTCTGTGATGCCTTCCATTCTGTGATGGCCAACCCATTTGCAAGGAAAATAAATTGAAAGCAATGTTCACACATCCTGAAATGATAAGGAATGAAGCAATATTTGATCAGTACATTTTAAAACAACCCTGCTGGAGAGCCCGGGGAGGGGGGATCTGATTGGCTGGCCAAATGAATCGATCTTATCTGTGTCCATAGACTTATAAAAGGATTTTAAAAACAGCAGAATTTATATAATTGGAGTTCTTTTGTTACTTGTGATGGGGTCCTAAGACTCCCCTGAGGCTACGTATTGTAGAGGAAGCTCAGTCTCTCTGGACACAAGCTGTCCCAGGGAAGCATTGCCCTCAGGACTGATCTTCCCACCAAGGGCCCCCAGGTCAGCTCAAGGGAACTGGTGAGGTCCCTTGCCACCCTCTGAGAACCCTCTGCTCTGTCTCCTTTAGATTGAGGAGATGCAGTGGTCTGGGGGAGAGAAGGAGATCCCCACTTCCGTCTGCAGCCTGCCCTGCAATTCGGGCGAGAGGAAGAAAATGGTGAAAGGGGTGCCTTGCTGCTGGCACTGTGAGTTGTGCGATGGCTACCAGTTCCAGCTGGACGAGTTCAACTGCGAAATGTGCCCTTTTGACATGCGGCCCAACCTCAACCGCACAGCCTGCCGTCCCACGCCCATCGTCAAGCTCGAGTGGAGCTCCCCCTGGGCGGTGCTGCCCATCTTCTTGGCCATCCTGGGCATTCTTGGCACCACCTTCATCATCATCACCTTCATCCGATTCAACGACACGCCCATCGTTCGAGCGTCCGGTCGCGAGCTGAGCTACGTCCTGCTGACCGGGATCTTCCTCATCTACTCCATCACATTCCTGATGATCGCCGAGCCCGGCGTCGCTGTCTGTGCGCTCCGGCGTCTTTTCTTGGGCTTGGGCATGGCTATCAGTTATTCAGCCTTGCTAACCAAGACCAACCGCATCTACCGCATCTTCGAGCAAGGCAAGAAGTCCGTGACTCCCCCCAAATTCATCAGCCCCACCTCCCAGCTGGTCATCACCTTCAGCCTCATCTCGGTGCAGATCTTGGCCGTGATCATCTGGCTGGGAGTCCAGCCCCCCCACAGCATCATCGACTACGAAGAGCAGCGCACACCCAACCCCGAGTTTGCCCAGGGAGTGTTGAAGTGCGACATGTCCGACCTGTCCATCATCTCTTGCCTCAGCTACAGCATCATCCTTATGGTCACTTGCACTGTCTACGCCATCAAGGCCCGAGGCGTCCCTGAGACCTTCAACGAGGCCAAGCCCATTGGCTTCACCATGTACACCACCTGCATCGTCTGGCTGGCCTTTGTGCCCATCTTCTTTGGCACCGCCCAGTCGGCAGAGAAGGTGGGGGGAACTGGGCC
>JAHTLZ010003468.1:4603730-4616458 GCA_023846285.1 Phrynocephalus versicolor | reverse complement strand
AGGTGTGTTGCTTTTACATTACTTTTAAGAAAACAGTAGAAAAAACAGTACAAGAATGCCCCTAAAATGTTCCACCCCAAACCTACATGTTAGACGTCATGTTCTTCATTCCACTTTTTTTTACCATTTAGAAGTGAATGGCTAAAAATCAGGAAATCATAAAATGCGAAGGCTTCCTCACATCATTAGAAACAAAACATGCAGAGTATTATAGTTTGTCTTCACAGTTATGTTGAAATTCAGGAAGGAGAATACCAAAGGAGACTTTCCATATGGGTTTGGGTGCAACACAAGCATTTTGTTTACAGCTGGCCCCTCCAAAACCAAAGGAACTTGTTAGTTAATTTTTTAAAAATCTATGTTATGACCTGCAGGTAAATGTAATGCCTATAATACACTATGTCCAAGTATTTCGAGAAGTTTTTTCTCTGCTATGATATTTTGGCTCTGTGCAGATTTTCCTTTAAAAAGCTGAGAGACGGGGGTGGGGGGTAAATCAAATGCTCAAAAGTTCCTTTTCGGTGATCGTTTAAGCAGCTTCTCTGGACTGACAGCTGATCATCACCTGTTTTAGTCCTTAGGAAGGGGTAGATTTCAACAATCCATTATTGAGGAGGTGGCTGCAGCAGGTTCATCTCTCGTCTTGGAGGCATTCTGATCACCCAGCATGTTTGCCCGGCCATATCACCACCTGACGCGATCAGGCAAAGTTCATTTGCTCTTGGCTTCTTGCACATTTGGGAAGTATTCAAGGGGAAAAGGCTGAGCTGCTGTATCGCCCGCTTATTTTTGGCACATCAGACTAGGCTGGCAAGCTGCTGGCTGCCTGCAGCAAATATACAAATTGCTCTGAGGGGAGTATTTGAATGGAAACCCTGAGTGTCTAGGGAGACATGCCTGGTTCCCAGCTCTGCCAGGTCCTTGGAAGAAGGAGTTGCTCCAGTCACATCAGGCTGCCTCACGTGTACATGAGCCATTTCCCATCTGAGCACACAGGTGGGGAACCCTTGGTCCTCTCAGTGGTGCTGAGCTCCAGACCCCATCAAGGCTTCCCAGACTGGCCAGCAATGAGGCATCTCTGGGTGGTCATTTTACTGACCTCAGAAGGATGGAAGGCTGAATCAGCCATGAGCCTGGCTACCTGGTATTGAACCTCAGGTTGTGAGCACAGTTTTAGCTGTAGTACACAGTCATTTAACCACTGTGCCAGCATTTTACATTAAAAAGGAGGTATATTTACTTACAGGAGAGCAACTGGAAAATTGAGTCTCTACACATGGGAGAGGCTCTGCCATGCTCCCTGCATACTCAGAGGTTAGGAATGGAGAGACAGAGAGATTATGAAATAAAGGAAGCAAAGTAAACAAATAGGAAGAGGCGAGGGATAAACCAGGGCCGAGAGAAATAACTTTACCAATAGGTTACTGGCAGAGGACAATTACCTTAGGTTGTGAATAGCCCCCTCCTACAGATATTGATTGTTAGTGCATGCAAGATTGTTATTATATCAAGAGATACTCCCTTTATCTTTTGCCTGTTCTCCACATTTTCCACCCTCACAAGCAGCTTCTTCCTTTCACTGGTGATAAGTTGAATTGTTAGAAAAACAGGACAGGGGACCACAGGATTGGAAGGCCCCAGAGAGAGCAGTCAAGCGAATGGCACATGGATTTCACATCACAGGTCACCAACATATGCTATAGTTTATTGTAGGCGTGTCATAAACAGCCATCTTACACCTATGGTCATAGGACACAGAGAAGGGGGAGTGGCTTGGCTGAGACAAGAATTTTCAGGAGGGGAAAACAACCAGTAGAAAAAAGAGTGAAGCATTTCCCTCTTTTCCCCCCAACTCAAAATGGCCATCTCCCAACACAGCCACTTTTCATTTTAAAGGGCTTGCAAGGACATACTCTCTAGAGGTTTCCTTCCTACTTGCCCCTTAGCCTATCTTACCTGCCAGGATTGTTGTGAAGGAAGAAACTGGAGAATAATAGCCATAGGTAACCTGCTGACCTAAGCCTTTTTTGAAAGGAGAATGGCGTATGGACTCAGCCAACAGTAGCATTCTGTCTGATGCTGATGCATCTGACCCTGCAGAGTTAAACCTGCCTGATTCTATTTGAACTTGTCTGGCTCTATCGTAAGGAATTGGAAATATGTGCAGTAGTTGATAAGGAAGTGCATTAGAGCTCTTTAGCAGAGAATGCTAAGAACCTCACCAAAGCTTTGGGGATCATTTTGCCTTCAGGGTGGCAGGGTAAGCAGGCTTCCACTATCAGATGTGTGAGGATTGAATGAAGGAAATCAAGAGTGGAAAGCTTTCCCTGCCTTGCTTGCATTGGTGTGCTGCTCACACCATTGGCCCTACTACTTGCCATGGCCAACGGTAAGGAATAATGGAAGTTACTAGGTCTCTTGGGGGCATGCAGGTCACGTGGGGTACCTGCTCCTCCTTGCCTCACTTTATGGTCCTGGAGACACTCCACAAGTGAAGGACATGTTTGGACAGGTGCATTTCTGCTATGTCTCTTGGTCCAATTGGAGACCAAGAAACACAGCTGATCATTTTGCTGGACTTGCCTCCTCTCAGGCTCACTCTGCTATCTCCTTTTGAAAATTCAGTAAGTTTCACCAGTTACATACACAAACTTTTTAGAGCAAGGCTCATTGATCCCCTTGACATGTTGGTCTGAGGCTCCCATCAGGTTCATCGCGCATGGGTGATGGGTAAGGAGTTGTAGATGATGAACTCTTAACATCTTGAGGGGCAATGGTTCCTTGACCTGGCTGCAGATTCATTAAAGGACCCTGCACATGTGGGCAGCCCGATTGGCTGCTGAATTCAGGCGTGCTGAAGAGTCCACAGAACCCAACAACCTTGGACAGACCAAAGTTCACAGAGGACTACAGCCTTGCTTAGAAGTGCCATAGAAACAACAAGGCCCGTATACCTTAAATAAATGTGCGCAGGGTCAGAGATGAAAGAGCATGCTGTCCACCCACCTTTCTGTTTAATCTGTTTTCAAGGGGCTAATCTAGATAATTGCCATAACCAAAATAATGAAGCACTTCTTAAGAATGTGCCACTTCAGATTACAGGTGTTTCTTGCAAAATAAACCCCCACCCCTGTAGACAAACAGTCCATCAGGAGAGAAAACTCAGTGAAATCTTTTCTGAAAAACTGGCTTTTTAGATGCAGAGCTTTTTTATAGATAGTACAGTATTGGGAATAATATGATGAAATATGTTGTCTTCCATTTTGTGCCTGAAAATATGTACACAAAAATAAGGCTGACAACCACCGATAGATAGATAGGTCGGTCAGTCGGTTGACCAACCGATTGACTGATTGACTTGAACCTTCTACCACTCTCATCTCCAGATCTACATTCAGACCACAACGTTGACCGTCTCCATGAGTCTGAGCGCTTCCGTTTCCCTTGGAATGCTGTATGTGCCCAAGGTCTACGTCATCATCTTCCATCCAGAGCAGAATGTGCAGAAACGCAAGCGCAGCTTTAAGGCGGCCGCCACGGCAGTCAATGCTTCCACAAGGCTCTCGCAGAAAGGCGCCCAAAATGGCGAGAGCAAGGATGAGAAGCCGGACAGTAAGTAGCCAAAAAGTAGGTATCACTGTCTTATTTCCTCTTTGAAGACCCCTCTGCCCGACGTGCCTCTGACTGACCTTCACCTGCCCTGTAAGTACCATTCCCTCCCAACCTTCTGCTGTGCCCACAAATATCCCACAACTTTCCCCTGATGCCACTGTGCCTTATATTAGAGTGCAAGCATTTCAGTTGTTCAAACCACAGACCTTTTAACCTATGAAGTTGTTTCATGAAATATGCACATCCCTATAACTGGAAGATCAGCATGCTTTACCATATGGCAAAAAGAAGGTGGTTCACACTGGATGGAAGGAAAGGTCATTTTTATTAGGGTTTGGGGTATTTGATTATTTATCCAATCAAACAAATAAATAATATAGATATAGATATAGCTGACTGGATAGCCCAGTGTGTTGGGTATCTTGCTGCAAAGCCAGAAAGGTGCAGGTAGAGATGCTCTTTGGGACAAACTGGTCCACTCTGGCACTTAAGTCTGCTCGTTGTTGGAGAAAGGAATGAAGCAGACTGTCCCCAGAGCAGACCAAACAGTGGAACACATGCCCGTGTAGTCAGGCACTAAGACATTGGCCAGAATCTCTCAAGTCTTTAATTAAAAGTTTCTTATCCCTTCCTCACATTCCAAGGCTCCCTAAAAATTCCTTATGACTCCGTGAAGCATTTAGGGACCCTTGAAGGTCCAAAAAAATCACTGCTGCTGGTCCCAACACCAGAATCAGGACTAGTGGTGGCAATTTTCAGATGTTAAAGCTCCCTCCCCATCCAGTTTCCAAAGCCTTCCGCGCATCAAGAGTGATGTGTTGGGAGCCTCATATGGCACAGGAAATGCTAAGTTGAAGTCCAAGATTGATGAGGTCATCAGCTTACCCTCAGAGAGCTGTGCAAATAGGATTGGGGCCATTAAGTAGAGCTGCAATCAATACTCAACAATCCTGACTCTTTAGAGTGGGTTTAGCCAATACATAGCCAATGCACCCTGCTTCTCAGTTTAATCAGGCTTACTTTGACTCCAAAGAGTACGTGAGATCATTTGAATCCATGGAACATGGCAATGCAAGGTTTCATTGGCCTTCAGTCCTGATGTACCCTCCCTATTTCTGCCCTATGTTTAGCTCCCAACACTGATTGCTCCTATATTTACTAGTCGTCTATGACATATTTACTAGTTGTCTATGACTTTCTTTATACTATTAGTGGCTCACATGTATCTAGCCCTGGTGTTTCTTGGAGACCCCAGAGCTGTTTTCTAGCTGTGCGTGAGATCACTTCATTTTGTCTTCATTCGAGTGTGTGTGATCACTGAGATCAATGCACAACAACTGGCAGGTAGGCTGGCCACCCCTTTGTAGAAGCTGCTTAATTGAAATTTCTGCTTTTCCCTCCTTTGGAGGCAGGTCAGGATCAACCTTTTCCATTTCTTTTTCCTTGTTACTAAAGGCATCAGCTATGCTTTTAAAGATTTTTCTTCCAAGTCCCATCCAAACATCACTGATTCACTACATCAGTTAGTGACCACTAACAGGAAATGCAAAACCTTTTCTCCCCATTTCTCAATATTGCTACAGATAGGATTTTTTGGGGTAATACTGCCAGCCTTGCTAAGGCATATTTTTATAAACCAACCCCAAAGCATTTGATTCTCCTGTAGATTTTGCCCTAGGCATTTTAGCTTTAGAATGATTAGATTTATCTTCCAGTTCCTCGTTGAATTGTGGCATAACGCTTTACAAACCTGCAATCAATGTGCTTCCATCTCATAATAGCCTTCAATCCAAAGAAACCCTTTCCCCAGAAGTTTACTCATCCCTGCCTTCAAAACTGAGATCAGAAGGCATGTTATTTTGCCCTCTTTTTAAGATATCCACCAGTATCTGGTTTGTTACGAATTGCATGCAGAGTTATTTTTGCTAATGGAAAGCCCAGTGGCTTCCAGCAGGGCCATCTCTGGTTTATGCAATTGATCTCTGGAGATCTTACGGAAGAAACATGGAGTCATCACATGCCATGTTTGTGAGCAAGACTCTGGTAATCCACATTTTATTATTTTGGGATAAAGCAGAGAAATAAAATAAGTAAGTGCAGGCAGATCCAGGTCCTGCACTTTACATGCTGAAGGTCAATGCAACCCCCTTGGAAGCCAAATGCACGACACCTTCTTCCTTGCTCTGCCTTGTACTTGCCAAGCCTTTGCAAAGAGGATGCACTTCACTCCGCTTCGGCAGTCGGCAGCTGCAGGCAGCCTGGAGACTTGTCGCACACTGGCCCTCTAGGGGGAAACCGGTCGGCGGCTCTGGAATATTATTAATAGCCTCTGTGGGTGAGAAGGTCCCAGAGCAGAGAGAGCCAGTGACCCAGCATCTTGTGCTCTGACCGCAAGCAGTGGTAGAAAGGTGGGAAGATGCAGGGATGTTGCCTCTTTGTGCTACCTACTTCACATGGTCCCATGAGATGCCACCCAGGGTGTGACACATAAGCATCTTTTACTCACATAAAATGGTCACCCCACCACCATTCTGTATTTTCCAACACCAGCATCAGCATCGATCTGAACCCTTGTTCATAACACATCAGTTGAAAGAGTGCCAACTGCCAAGAAACCACCTCCCTCCACCCCCGACCAACTTATTTCTCATTCAGCATCTCTCTAGCCCGTCTGTTAAGAACAAAGATCGTAGATGAAATCTACCTTGGTCTGATCTAGCAAGAGAATGGCCATTTCAAAAGCAGGTGGCCAAATGAAGTCTTCGGTTGCCCACTAATGGCATGAACTTAAGAATCTTCCTTGTTGGTTCTTCTCCAGGATCAAGCATTGTTAGATATGATTGTTCTTTTAAACATGACTCGTTGAACTACCCAATGGACAACCTTCTCTTCCATGAACAGATCTGTTGACAATTTGCAGTTGTGGTGCAGCCCCAGGCTCTAGTGTTAAGGGGACGGGCAGACACGCTGTACCTCTTTCCCCTACATTGAACTACAGTTCCCACAATTCCTTAGAGACCATGGAACTATAAAACTATGGTCTAAGAGAGCTGGTCAGCATCAAATAGGACAGTGTTGGCGAACCTATGGCATGGGTGCCAAAGGTGGCACTCGGAACCCTTTCTATGGGCACCCGATATCATCCCTTCACAGCCATCTGTATTCAGATTAAATTGCTGTATTGGCACTTTGTGAATTGTGAATTGTGTTTTGTGAATTGTGTTTTGTATTGGCACAATTGTGAATTGTGTTTTGAATTGCAGTTTGGGCACTTGGTCTCTAAAAGGCTCACCATCACTGAAACAGGAGAAGGCTGGCCAACACTATCCATACTGCTCGTGCTGGGTGGGGTTACTGGGGGATTTTGGGGATTGTGGTTGTAAAAGCAACAATTTATTTCAGGACCTGATGATCCTCCAAACTTTCCTCCTCCTCCTCTCCCCCCTCAAAAAATCAACACCAGGGAAAATCCCAAACGATTTAGCCTTTAAATTAGCCTTTCCATCTGTGTGGCTGTTATTTTATTCCACCTCTCCCAGCTCATCTTTTGCATTTAAATCAGGTTGAATGTTGCTTCTTATAAGCCACCCAGAGCAACATAACTGTATATGTATTGGATATAAGTGGGGCCTAAATGCAACAAAGTGAAAAGGGGGGAAACAAGTTACTATTTTGAACCAGAGTTCCCAGAATTCCCTCAAGCAGTCCAGTCACTGGCCATGATAACAAGGGAGAGCCACAAACCTGTTGCTGGATCTGTGTAAGAGGAGGGCTAGAGAAATGTGGGGTGACCATGGGATTGAGCCAAGTTGTTCTTAAGAGTCTTCCTCTCTGGGTCCCAGCGTGACCCCTGCAGTCATAATTATACCTGTACACCTCTCTGGCTTCCTAATACCTCTTTCATTTCGTCTCCTTTACAGGCATCCCTAAGGTGATGTACATCAGCTACACAGAACTGACAATGGCGCCCACATAACCGAAGAAAAAGCTGGGTGGGTGTGGAGAGCTTTTTTTAAAGGGTGAAGGTCATACCAAGGGGCTAAGGTGGACATATATTGGGGAATAAACCTGTATTTTTTACAACACCTGTCTGGTTTGTTTGTCTCCCCTCCACCCACCCAAGCCTGGCTTTGACTGCAGACATCTTGGGAAGGGATGAGAAAGATGTCCCCTTTGAAATATTGTTGGGCTCTAGCTTCCCTTGTTCTTTATCATTGGCCATGCTGGCTGAATGGAATGGGGGGTTCCAGACACATCTGGAGGACCATGGAATCCCCAACTATGGTCTAGTGCAGGGGTTCCCACCCAACCATGGGTCCCCAGATGTTCTTGGAATAAAACTCCCAGAAATCCTGGCCAGCACAGCAAGTGGTAATGTGCTGCTTATATGCCAACCCATAGTGCATTAAGCACTCTCAGGGCGATTTACAAGTAATTATGCAGACTACACATTGCCCCCAGCAACTGGGCACTCAGAAGGATGGAAGGATGGAAGGCTGAGTGATCCTTGAGCCAGCTACCAGGTTGTGAGCAGGGTTATAGTACAGCAGTTTAACGACTGCACCATGAGGCGCTATAGTCCAAGAACATCAGGGGATTCAAGATTGGGCACCACTGATAGAGTGCTTTTGGAGCCTTCATGTTATGAAGTAAAGCCCTGAAATGAGCACCATATCAATAGCAATTGATTCCATTAGCCTTCCTCCATATAGGTATACCAAAGTGAACAGAGGGCATTCACAGTAGGCACACTTTTAACACCAGAATAATCCAATGCTGTTTGAAGGGGATATGGGGTAGGTAATGTGAATATGGACGTTGGAAGACTTGATGTCACTGTCAAAACCCTTGGGGTCTTTGCCATAAGAGGGAGATGCTACAGAACCAGTTCCAATTTAGAAACATCACCTTTGAGGAGGTGAGGTTCTTTCTTTGATCCTCTCAAAAGTGTCAGAAACAGAATCTGTGCTGCAGCAGCTGCTCCACTGTATTGGCAGCTAAGGTTAGCCGCTTGGGTATTATTTATAACAGATGAAAAAAACAAACAAACAACTACAACGGGATCAGACATCTCCCTGCTACACTTGTCATTTCTGTGCCCAGAGGGGTGCATGGATTTGGCTCTGTGCTCCGAGCATTCCTTGAACCTCACAGGGTGACAGGCAAAGGAATGAATCTGACCACAGTTGTCTTGTGGCAATCTTCTAAATCAGGCTGTTCCTCTGCTCCTTCCCCTTCTTCTATTCCTGGGCCCAGTCTTTTTGTTGTCTGGGGGAAAAAAAACAGAAATGTATCCTCCTCTACTCGAGCCCCAACGTCAACGTGGTTTGTAGCATCATTCAGACCAGTGGTTCTCAACCTGTGGGTCCCCAGATGTTCTTGGACTGCAACTCCCAGAAGCCTCTACCACTCACTGTGCTGGAAAGGGTTTCTGGGAGTTGCAGCCCAGGAACATCTGGGGACCCACAGGTGGAGAACCACTGATTCAGACCAATCAGCCACTGCTGAGTGGCTTAGGTTTCTGGCCGTGGAACCAGAGGTTAACTTAGAAGTTAGGCGTTCAGTTCCCCAATATGCCCCACCCCCATCCTGGACTCAATCCGGAGTCCCTTCCAGCTCTAGAGTCCTAAGATGACTACTGTATACAGCAAATTCCCTAATTACCTCATACACGTCTACCTATGTTTAGATAAAGGTCTAGGTTGGCTCCTGGCAACTGTGATGCATATCTTCTGTACATTAGCAATATTGTGGGATGTACAAACAACTTTGCTGTCAACACAAGAAAGTCAGCTTTCTTTGCAGATATTTCATATGGCTGAAATGAGTGATGGTCACATATATGAATTACAGTCTAGTCATGTATATAACAGCACTATACAGTACTGTAAACTAGCTAGATAGCTCAGTGGTTTAGATATCTGGCTGTGGAGCCAGAGGCTGGGAGTTCAATTCCCGCCTGAGCCTTCTGTGAGTAGAGCCAGCCTGTGCTCCTTCGGGCAAGCTACACGGTTCTGGAAAAAAGGAATGGGAAAGCACTTCTGAGTATATTCTACCTGGAAAACCCTGAAAATATTTTCCATAAGTCAGAACTGACTTGACAGCACATCATCATCATCATCATTTAAAGTAAACAAAATTCCATCTACAGGATTTTGGAATTCCATCAACATTGCAGTGAACTGTCTCAAGAACCAGAGCAAAGAAACTGAACTCCCAGTGATGACAAAAATAAAACTTGAGTGCTCCATGCACAAAACTCATTTGTGAGTCTCTAGACACTGTTTGTATAACCTGATGCCCCTTAAATTTGGTACCTACCCAGATCTTTCCAGACCTGCCCAGCAAATTCCCAAAACTAGACAAATGTGCATTGCAGAACCAAAATACATTTTGCAAAACAAATATATACGACATGGACATTTCACTGCAAAATTAAGCTAGTATGCTAATCAGCAGTAAAAGAAGCCATAAACCTCTGTTTGATGGCCAAAAATGACACAACCCATAAGACACAGGTCCTACTTACCCTGTGGAGTTTTCACAATGAAAATGAACATTATACCTCTGATAATATATAGTATAAGGGATACACTCTTCATATCCTGCAAATGTTTTAATACAACTTAAATCCTGTCCTTTCTCTAAAACAGCGGTGGGGTACCTTCAGCCCTCCAGATGTTTTGGACCATAACACCCACCAATGGTGGGTGTTGCGGTCCAAAACATCTGGAGGGGCCATGCTGTAAAGCATTGTTTCCTAACCTTGGATGACCCAAGTGTTCTTGGATTGCAACTCCCAGAAATCCCAGCCAACACAGCTGGTGTGAAGCCTTCTGGGAACTGTAGCCCAAGAACACCTGGGTCAGTCAATGCTGGGAACTGCTGGCCTAAGGAATCATGGACAGTGATTATGGTTCTCCTAATCTTCCAATGTTTTGCTGCCCTTGTGATAAGGTAGACTAAGCTAAGAGTCAGTAGGTGAAGGCCACTTGAGTGAGTTCCACGGCTGAGTGAGGGGGCGGGTCTGCTTGGATCACCTTGGTTTCCATGCTGGCTATTCTGCCAAGAGATGACTGCTGGCTTCCACTCACACTAAAAGCAGAATAATCTATTAATAACAAGCAAGTTGTTCAGTGAGAACACGAATGCGGGGCTTGTGAGCAATTGCTGTTTTATTGCTAGAATAATGTGGAATAAAAATGAGAGGAATATTCAACCACTACTAGGAAAATAAGCAAAAAAAATGTTTGGTTGGGGGGAGGAATAAAGATTCTCTTAGTAAGGGATATTTTTATTTTTTTGTTGGGGGAGAGTTGAGCAGTACAGCATTGTGATGCCTGTGTTTGTCAGCTGCTTTTTGACTGCTTCCCTGTTTTATTAAATCTCTCCCTTCTCATTACTCTTTCCCTGTTGGGCCATTCCTAAGTTTACTGATGTGTTGTGGATGTTTCCACATCTGCATCCTGCCTCAGTCCTATATCGCTCCATAAACCTAATAGACCCCTTAGGAGGGAAGGAAGATACCACCTAGGGCTGAAGGAAGTGATAGTGAAATGGTAGTTCTTGATCAGGAGGTCTGGAAACTGAAGTTCAAAACACAAACATCCCCCATCTCTAGGGTTAACATGATAAATAAGATGGAGGGAAAGTGTTCTGCAGAGGCTGGACCTAATGGAAAACCCTATTGGCAGCACATGACTGAGGGGAAAGGTTGAAGGCAGCTGCCAAGAGCAGTGGAAAGAACCTCAGAGGTATTCCTGAAGGTTGATAGGAATGAAAAAGCAATCATTACAAGGCCAAGATAATCCTTTTGTTCTCCTGATCACCATGAAGTGAAAGCTGGATAACAGGGGGGGGAAAACCAACAACATACACACCCAACCTGACAGGAGAAAATTTATTCATTCAAAATATGGTGCTGGAGGAGACCTTTGTGGATCTAGTGAGTCCTAGATCAGATCAAGCCTGAACTCTCTCTGGCAGCAAAATTGATGAAACTGAGGCTGTCCTACTTTGGGCAGATCATGAGAAGGCAAGATTCATTGGGGAGTAATAATGCTGGGAAAAGTTGGAGACAGTAGGAAAAGAGAAAAGCCAAAGAAAAGATGGACTGACTTTCTTAAAGGAAGCCACAGCCTTGAGGTTACAAGAGCTGAGCAAGGCTGTTGAGGAGAGGCCATTTTGGAGATCTCTCAGGAGCCCCGCACTGACCAGATTAAATCCGGACCTGGGGATTTTCACCCTCCTCGAGCAGGTACAAGAAAAGTGCGCTGGGACACACTTAGGTGGGCGTGGTCGCACTTAATTTCCTGCAAACTCCAGAGCTGGTGGGGCATCCCAGCATCCTGAGGGTCCCCGTTCCAGATGTTACTTCAGACGCATGTGAATGAAGGGCTTCAGAAGCCTTTTATATCATGACCTGCCAGTCTGGGAGTTGAGTCATGGCTACTGGACTTCTTTTTTGAGAGATAGAAACGTTTCGCTGTTCATCCAAACAGCTTCATCGGTCTGTGACCTGCCAGCTTCAAAACACGATCCCAGCACAGTGAGAAAGAACCCTGGAGAAGCAGCCCTCCAAAACCATACCTGTAAGGAGAAACGTTTACCCTCCCTCTGTTTAACTCCAGTACATTAGTTTCTAGTCAACCCTCTGTTTCCCCATAAGCACACCCTGAGGACATGAAAGCAAATGTGGCTCGTTTGAAGGCCCTCTCTAATTAATTCCTGAAAAGTGCTAGGGCCAGCAACCGATTCAAGTTGGCTTTTTAAATTGATCACACACCCCTCCTTTGTTTTCAAAGGTTGCCTATGATTAAAAGCTCATTACAGCTGCCTTTTTGAGATAACTGCATGGATGTTATTCCTGATTTAATAAATATCATTTATCATTAAAAAGAAAAGCCAGCTTTAAGGTCAGTCCTTGTTGCTCCTTATGATTATCAAGTTGCTGCTACAAAACTAATATGAGGGCACATTTACGCATTTACATCAGGCGTCGCACAACTGAAATTCATTAAAAAATCTGTTTCCATAATGTAGAACTGATTGCATTATTACATCATCATCATCATCATCATCATCATCATCATCATCATCATCATCATCATCATCAT
>JAHTLZ010003468.1:4567008-4593530 GCA_023846285.1 Phrynocephalus versicolor | reverse complement strand
CACACAACATCTTTTTTCCTTGGGCGGCTGGTCCCTCCTTGCCTATTTGATACGGTCGCCATGGAGACCCTGGTTTCTCCCGGCTTCTTCCCCATCCCAAAAACGGCAGCCACATCTCGGGTTCCCCTTCCCTCCTCCTCCTCCTCCTCCTCCTCCTCCTCCTCCTCCTCCTTCTGTTGCCATAGAAATAAGCCCAAGGGAAGACATCCAGGCGAAGCTTCTCCCACCCCCTTCCTTCTCTCTTCTCCCCCTCTCCTATAATAGAATTGCCACCATTCATTTTCCTCCGAAGAACATTGGCAATCTTGCCTTCTCCCGGTTTGGGAACTGTCATTGGATTTTATTTATTTATTTATTTATTTTATTTAGAATGTTTTTACCCCACTTTTCTTCTTGCAAAAGGACCCGAGGTGTCTTACAATAATGAGGGACAATATACAGCCTAGAACATTTAAGACATATTCAAGATTAAGAACAGGGAATCAGAAGAGGCATCTTAGAACATTAAAAGGTAACATTAAAGCTACAAAGAATAGGCCAAAAGAAAAGAAAAATCCATTATGAGGGGTGGAAAGTAAACCTGGAAAACACTGGTGTTCTTATGAAATCAGTCAGTGCAGCCATGTGTGGTAAATCCATCTAAAAAGTCACATAACAGGTAGTCCTCTCATTCAGGGAAAGCTTGCCTGAAGAGGAAGGTCTTGGCCTGCTTCCGGAAAGACAGCACAGATGGGGCTGTCCTGGGCATCCATCAGGGCATTCATCCTTTTTCTCTTCCACCCCCCCCCCACCCGCTCGCAACCCCAGTTTGAGACTCCTTTATGGGAACGTTGACTCCTCCCATAAAAGAATCAAACCATGGGGGAAAATGGCCTCTTTGGAGGTGGGGGTGGAGGTAGCAGAGGGAAGAGTCGAAAACCAACTGAGAACTGGATTTATCTTGAGATCACAGGTGGCTGATCTCTCATGGGGGATGCTCCAGTGTAGGAATCGCCAACTTCCAAAGCTTAGGGGCTTGGTTATTCATTTGTGCGTGTGTAATCCTCTTTGGGCAAAACTGCTAAAAATAAATAACACAGATAAGTTGATGGAGGGGAGATATATATCCATGTTGTGGATCTCAGTATTTGTAACTTGAGTGTGGGAGATTCTGTGGCTTACATCCACTCCTGCCTGCATTGCTGCCTGTATATGAAGCAAGCATCCCAACCTCTCTGTGTAAAACTCTGCTTATTCCTTTTTTCTGTCTCTCAGCAAAACAAGCTGATGGAATACAGGGGGATATAAAGGGCATGCAATTCCTTCTCTCCTATAGTCTGAAGAAATTAATATACAGTACTTTCATCCATCTTGTGAAGACCTGCCCCCTTCACAGTGATCTGTATTTTGCTGAATATTTGGTGTGGGGATTTCTCACTCCCCACTTGGTGCCTGTGCTGAATGTAACTGAAATCTCAAATGAAATGCAGTGTCATAGTCAGCAGTACGACCCTTGGCTTTGCAGGTGCATGCTGATGAACAGAGCATCAGACTGTATTTTTCTGAAACAATACCAAGAGAGAAACCGTCATTTCACGTTTCCTGTGTTAAAAAGAGAGAAAGAGAGAGAGACATAATTCTAATAAATTGGTGCGTGGTGAAATTATGTGTGGAAGGAGGGGTTTAAAATCCATCTCCCAGAATCCCTCAGCTATCATGGCCCCACAGGCACACTCTTGAGATCCTTGCTTCTTAAAGAACTCTTCCCACCTACCTCTCGACACTGACTTTTCTGTAACCGTCCAATTGCAGACACCCCCTTACAAGTTCCCCGGAGCAGCCAGTGGCAGTGTGGGGTATGGCAGCAGTGTGGCAGCAGGTGCTGGCTGTAGATGCACGGTAAGTTTAATGGGCCTAGACCTACTGGTGGCTTGGGCACAGTTCCTCTTGGCCTGGGAAGCAAAGGTCCAGAGGAAGGACCAGGTGGGATGCAGTTTTATTGTTCAGACAGGCAAAATGTTTTAAGATAACTCTGCATTATTAAAAATGTGAACTGCCCGGAGAGTGATTTAACTGTTATAGGGTGGTATGTAAGCAGCACACACTTTGCTTTGGCTTTCCTTGGTATGAGAACTGAAGGTCCAGGTTTGTTGCTGGAGTCACCGATACAGACACCTGTTTGTAAATATAATTTCATATTTATTCTTGATACTTCCTGTAAGACAGGCATGTCCAAACTTTGGCCCTCCAGATGTTTTGGACCACAACTCCCACAGTCCTTTGCCATTGGAAATACAGGCTTGGAATTCTGGGAGTTGTGGTCCAAAACATCAGGGAGGGACGAAGTTTGGTCATGCCTGCTCTAAGATCAATGGTTCCCATATTGGGTTTCCAGATACCAGCTTTCAGTCCCCAGAAACCCCTGCCAGCACAGCTGTGAGTTTTAGTCCAATAACACCTGGGCACCCAAGGTCAGGAACCCTTGGTTAGATGAATCAGTTCACCTTTGATGATATAGTTGCAGTCAGTGCACAAATAAAAAAAAGCCTTCTCAAAAGAGAAGAAAATCTCTTACTGTCTTGATTTTGTGTGTGTGCCGGGGGGAAGTGCTAGCATTTTGTGTGCTGTGCACCATTAAAATTCATATCCAACTTACGATGGTCTGAATATGGTTATTCATGCATGTGAGATACTTAAGAAGTGGTTTTACCTGGGCCACCACCCTCTGTGAGTTTTCATACTCAAGGGGAGTCAAACACAGGTCTCTGACTCCTAGTTGGACATTTTATCCACTGTATTACACAGGCTGTCACAACCGTAACATTTCAAGCTACACAATCCATGAGTTTAAAGTCTTAATACATGTGTGTCTTCCCACTGAAATAATTCTCTCCCAGGTATTTGAACCTAGGTCAGGCATGTCCAAACTTCAGCCCTCCTGATGTTTTGGACCGCAACTCCCAGAATCCTTAGCTTAAGCCTTAGATTGCCAATGACAAAGGACTGTGGGAGTTGTGGTCCAAAATATCTGGAGGGCTGAAGTTTAGACATGTCTGACCAAGGTAGTGTCAAAACACATTGGCCCAAATCTCACCTCATTATGAATGTGCAGCACAAGCAGTACAACTTTTGGAGATGAATTGCCATAAGTTTAGCCATTACTACAAACTAGTGGTGTCCAAACTTTGGCCCTCCAGATGTTTTAGATGACAACTCCCATAGTCCTTTGCCATTGGCAATACAGGCTTGCAATTCTGGGAGTTGTGGTCCAAAATATCTTGAGGGCTGAAGTTTGAACATCCCTACTAGAAACATTCCCTGTTGCAGTCTAAATGGCATGATAGCATACAACTGATAATGTTTACATCAGTTTCTTAACTTGGGAGTTTGTCTCCAGTGGTGGCATCATCTTCAGGGCTGTCCAGGAGGATTTAGGCCACCGACATACCACTGCAGTACTGCTGCTACCTGAGGATTGCCCCCAGTTTACTAATACAGGCCACTGTGCTGCAGGGAATCTTACAGGTGCTGGAAGACGGGATATATGATGCAGGAGATTCTCTCCTCCCAGTTGGTGCTGACCCAGCAAGATGCTGATGAGTGTGGGGGAGGTGGGCTCTGCAGAGTTGCTGCCAGCTGACCCGTCAAGCACCTGATGCACCCACCCCGTTGCAGGTACAACGCTTATCGCACCCCAAACTTCCCGCAGTTCCGCACGCAGTATATCCGCCGGCGCAGCCAGCTGCTGCGGGACAACGCCAAAGCCGGCTACGACCCCTCGCTTCGCAAGCAGTACCTGCGGCTGCGCAGCCAGCTCCTGGCCCAGCGCTACGGCCCTCTCTCAGAGCAGAGCAGCTTCCGGGCCTACAGCAACAGCATTGTCCGAAGCAGTCGCACCACGCTCGACCGCATGGAGGTAACCGTGGGCGCTTGTGTAAGAGGGCAAGCCAAGGAACGGCCACAACGTCAGCCCAGTGTATTTTCACAGGAGGGCATTGTACTGTAACAGGTTCTGGTGGGGAAAGAGGCCTGCAGATCCTTGGGGAGCTAGGAAGATCAACACTTGCTGTGAGGAGAGAATGATTCCTCTTAAGGACGCTGCTCTTGTTGCAGCACAGGACTTGAAAAGCACCTACTCCATTCAGCACAGCATCCTTTGCCGTCATCCGAGCCCGTGTGTACTCTGCCCATTAAGAAACCCAAACTGGGTACTGTTAAATCCAGTTGATAGTCCTGTCTAGAGTGAATCTATAAAATCAACTGTGTATGGGTACGTTAACATATAAGCCTCATGGATCCAATAGTCTACTGCAGTTGGGATTGTCCATTGGATTTAGGCCTATACACCCAATGTGCGTGTTCACATTAAGCACATAGCCGTTTTCACAGTTCTGATCCCAAGGTTCAAAATGTGAGGAATTAGGAACTTTTGCCAAGATTTAGAAGAGGGCAATCTACAGAGAGAAACAAGAGAAAGCAAGCCAAGAGCAAAGTAACTTCTGGAAAGGTAACAAGAAGCAGCACCTCCCATTTCAGAGCCTTATTTAGAAGTGGCTGCATGCTAGTGATTATGAGGACTAGAGATTGGGGCACAAAAAGAAAAGCAAAACATTGAGTCAAGTATACACCTTTTATCTTGAAGTACTGTTCCACTGAGTGCTGCTACTTCTTCCTCTCCTGCTTCTTGACCTTGGAAATCTGCCTCGTTTCTGCTCTTCCCCTTCATTATGCCCTCCAGTTCCATGCTGCTTTCGCAGGTAATGATTTCTTGTTCCGTAGGACTTTGATGACGACCCAAGAGCACTGGGTGCCCGTGGCCACCGCCGCTCTGTCAGCCGAGGGTCCTACCAGCTGCAGGCTCAAATGAACCGAGCTGCCTACGATGAGAGGTATAAGGACAACACGGACTTGATCGGGAGATGAAAGTGGGCGTGGGGTTTCATGTTGCTCACAGGCTGCATGCCAGTGACCTGGTTGGCTTGGATCAGGATAGACTGGTGGAAACTGTGATCTAGGATTGCTGTTCTGACCGCATTAGGGGCGACGCAGTCATAACAAAGTCTGCTTCCTGTCTGAAATGCACTTTGGGGGTGTGTGATCTCATTTCGCTTTTATCTTTCTTTAGACCTCCTGGCAGCGTTGTCCCCACTTCGGTGGCAGAAGCGAGCCGAGCCATGGCCGGAGATACAACGCTAAGTGAGAACTATGCCTTTGCTGGCATGTACCATATATTTGACCAGCATGTGGATGAGGCTGGTGAGTAGCACAGGCTTGGCTGGCTCCATCCATCCTGTTGCTTAGCTGCCATTCAGATGTCCTTCTGCTCAATCAAGCTTTTGACCGCTTATCAAGTTACAGGGGATGCTCTGCTTCTCTTCCTCTTTGATCTAATTTTGTTCCGTATGCCTTTTGCTGGAAGAGAACCTAGGGATCATTGAGTCCAGACCCTGTCAAGGAGGCACAGTAAGGAATCCAACTCCCAAACTCTGGCCCCACAGCCAGAGATCTAAACCACTGAGTTATGGTCCTAATATTATTACAGGTTTTGTAAAAAAAAATTTTTTACCGGTCCCGTCCAAGCACTGTTGAAGCAAGAACCGAGCTCTCTAAAATTTGATGATATTTTAATGTACAGTGGTGCTCCTAAAACAAATGTAATTGGTTCCAGGGTTCCATTCGTTTTATGAAAAATTGGTCTTAAGAAGCGCGGCTTCCCATAGGAATGCACTGAAAACCAATTAATTTGGTCCAGAAGAACGGATTACATTGGTTTTCAATGCATTCCTATGGGAAGGCTGTCCCAAACCCCCTTCGATCAACCGGCAGCCGAGGGCTGTGGAGCTGCCTTCTGCTGCCGGTTGATTGAGGGTGTTTACCCCCAATCCAGCAAAGGGGGAATCTTTTCCCCTTCTTTGTTGTTTTGGGGCAGGGGAAAAGCTTCCCTCCTTTTGCTAGCTGCCCCAACCTGGGGGGGGGGGGAGCAGGTGAGGGGGGACTCACCCGCTTGTCCCTGTATCGGGGCAGCCACCACTCCTTTGTGCATGCAAAATTCAGATGCTTGCCCTATAAGACAGATTTTTCGCAAGACATCCCGTAACCCAGTGGTCAACCCAGACCGAAGTCCACCATCCCGACGTGCACCCGCCGACACGCACCCTGCTGACATGCACTGAGGGCGGCAACAGCGGGGTTCCTTCCTCCAGCTCCGGAGATAAGAACCAACCCGCCTCGTGGCTGAGGATCCTGACTGCCCCCCAGCTCCTCCATGGATAGTGCCCTGTGAGAGAAAAGAGAAAAGAGGAACCAGGGCAGGGGATGGAGGAAACACACACCTCACCACATTCGGGTGGCCTGTGGCAGAGGCCAGAGGCGGAAGACAGCCCCAGCGGAGTGCGGCGCTTGGACCTGCACGCAGCCGCCTCTGCCAGCAGTGGGAGCGGAGCTGGCCTCGGCATGAGGTGGCATGAGTTGAGGCAACAAGGACTGGGGAGGGCCTTCCTTCCTTCTTTCCTTCCATCCGACTCCTTCCCTCCCTCAGAGGAGAGATTAAATAAAAACAAAAAAAGGCATTGGGGGTTTCTTGCTCAGAGAGAGAGAGAGAGACTCTGTCACTCTGGGTTGGATCTGCCCCTCCTCGCGAGGAAGGGAAATGCCCTCTGCACATCCTATGGCACCGTGGCCACCCCCTTACCCAATCGGTGCCCTCCCGTTGTTACGGCGTGGCTGGGTGTGAGCAGCAGTTTGGCTTCCCGGAGCATCAGCCATTTGTGCTTTTTTCTTTGTCAGCTTGCAGCGACCCCTGTGAAAGGGTCATTTGACCCTCAAAGGCGTCCCGACCCCTAGGTTGAGAACCGCTGCCGTAGGCAAACTGTCATCTTGTGAAAAATGCCTATACCCAGAAATGTCATTTGTCTTATGAAAATTTCGTCTTACGGGGCATTTGTCTTGCGAGTTACCACTGTATACAGTATATCCCTGAATTGGGAGAAAGGTGGGATTTCAATTAAATACTGTACATTCAGTAGGAAGGATCTTTATTAGCTGACTACTAAAGTCTCCCTGTTGTGTAATATATAAGAGCTACGATGAAAGTCATGATTTGCAAAGGAACTACACAACAAGGTGATGTCCAAGGCCCCAGACTGAGAGCAGCGGTTAGTATTAGTATTTTCTTTAGATGATATTCCTGGAGGAGGAAATGGGAAAAGATTGACAGCCTGCAGTTGGGGATTTTGTTGAGGACCATGGTTAAGTGTTATTAAATACTCTTCCATAGCCTAGCACAATTCCTCCCTCCTCCCACACGACTCCAGTCATCCTAAGAGAACCGGCTGTGTTGAAAGAGGGAGATGACCATATTCTGAGTAAGGCCTGTCACTTGGGCTTCTTGTAGCCACGTGGAAACATCAATTAATAATCTTTTAAGATGGCCAGGCTCATACCTATGTGTTGCATTTGCTGCCACTATTTCTCTCCAACCTCTTCGTTCTAGTGCCCAAGGTTCAGTTTGCCAATGATGACAAACACCTCCTGGCCTGCTGCTCGTTAGATGGCACCATCTCAGTCTGCCAGTTAGTGCCTACTCCTCCTGTGGTGCTGCGGGTCCTGAAGGGACACAGCCGGGGTGTTTCTGACTTTGCCTGGTCCCTCTCCAATGACATTATCGTTTCTACTTCACTCGATGCCACAATGCGTATTTGGGCCACAGAAGATGGCAAGTGCATCCGGGAAATTCCAGATCCAGATACTTCTGAACTGCTCTGCTGCATTTTCCAGCCAATGAACAATAATCTCACTGTGGTGAGTGAAGGATGGTGTCTTGGATATGCTGTTCACTTTCATCTCTGAGTAAGAGATCTAAGATATGTGGGGTTTTCCCCTTACAGGAAACACAGGCTTCTATAGGATTGCCCATTCTCATATAGTGCAGGAAAAGAAGGAATTGGTAAATGCAAAAGGTGTGGGAGGAAGAGTTGTTACTAGTTTCTCCCCTCTTTTTTGCAGAAGAAAGGCAATCTGGTTACACAGAATGAGGGAGTTAATATTCGCAGAAACTTGAATGCTTCCTTACCTCCAGGTGTACAAAATATATGCCAGAGGCTGTGTGTGATTCTACTCACGCTGTTTTTGCAGTGTTGGAAAGCCCAGAATTTCTTGTTTCATTTTACTTACTGGAAAACAATTACACTTTAAAAAAGATACATACATGTCTGACTGGTGGGTTCTGGGCATGGGAAATTGTTGGCCCTTCTGCATGTTCCAGCTCCTTAGGGAATCTCCAAGGTGGGAAATCCAAAAGCGAGGAAGAGGACTTGCCAGTGTGCTTTGCTGAATGGCTTTGCAAAATATGACTCTGATGTCACCATCTGTCCTTAAGGTGGGAAATGGAAAGCACAATCTCCATGTCGTGAACATCTCAACCGGGAAAAAAGTGAAAGGCGGCTCAAGCAAGCTCACGGGCCGCGTCCTCTCTCTCTCCTTTGATTCGTCGGGTCGCATCCTCTGGGCAGGAGATGACAAAGGAAGCATCTTTTCTTTCCTCTTTGACATGGCCACAGGTGAGAGTCTGGGATGAGATGGGCAATCTAGTAGGAACGAGGAGATGAGATCTACTGTGGCTCAAGAGAGTGCTTTCTGACCGTCCTGCAGGAAAACTGAATAAGGCCAAACGGCTGGTGGTCAATGAGGGTAGCTCAATCACAAGTATCTCCGCCCGTTCCTGGATCAGCAGAGAAGCACGGGACCCCTCGCTCCTCATCAATGCATGTATTAACAAGCTACTCCTGTATAGGTAAAGGTTTTTAAATGGCTGGGGTATCCTCGGAGAACACAAGTTAAGCTCCCTTGGTGTACACAACACATTCTGTTTACTCAGAGCTGTTCTCGCTGCTTTTCTTGACAGGGTAGTAGATAATGAAGGGACACTCCAGCTTAAGAGAAGTTTCCAGATACAGCAGAGCTCACATCCTGTCCGCAGCATTTTCTGCCCTCTGATGTCCTTCCGCCAGGGAGCGTGTGTTGGTATGATATCCTTAGGACCTCACACTGATTGCAGAGGGGATGCAGGGGTCTTGTGGGTTGTCACTTCTGTGCCTGCAGTGGTCCCATATTGTGTGGCTGGCTCCTAACTATTATATGAACCAGGGAACTGGGTGGCATATTCTCTACAGGGTATAGGGAATTTTTGTCCCATAATAATACATCATTTTTCCTTTTTAGTGACCGGCAGTGAGGATATGTGTGTCTACTTCTTTGACGTGGAACGCGCCACCAAGGCCATTGTTAACAAACTACAAGGACATAGTGCAGCTGTGCTGGGTGTCAGCTTTAACTGTGATGAGAGCTTGTTGGCATCCAGTGATGCCAAAGGCATGGTTATTGTCTGGAAGCGAGAACAGAAGTAGCATTGCTTTCCTTGACAAATGAGGAATATACTTTTGAGATTGCTGCAGGAGGCAACCTAAGTGGAAGTCAGGAGCCTTGAAAAAAACACACGAGAGGAGCCTGCTTTTTCCTCTTCTTGCTAAGTAGCTTCACATCTTCTGCAGCTCGGATGGTACCTGAAGACACCTCGGCAGCACGGCAGCTTCCATTGCTTCCCTACTTTTCTATTAGTGTGTGTATGTGGGGGGTTGTATAGCAGATAAAGGAGTCAGGTTACCCTATGAAAAGTTTTGTTTCCTTCTGTTGTGGTTTATGGTGTTTGATGTTGTGTCCTATTGATGACAGCGGCTGAAAGCAAAAGGTACTTTTAGCTGCTTTTTAATTGGCAAAGTAGGTTTGGGGATTTCTGGACTCCCCCCCCCCCTTGACTTATGAGTACAGAACCTCGTTTTCCCAGTTCCATGTAGTAGTAGCGTAATCCTTGCTGGTGCAAAACTACTTCACTGCACTAACAATGCCCTCTTCCCATATGGAAGTAATGGGATTTGTAATATTTAACACAGTACAGCCAACGTCTTATTAGGGGAAAGGACAAATATTAGGGCAAACTATTCCGCGGTTTTGCTCTTGTTAGCTGCCAGGAGTCACACAAGTAAGCCTGCAACTGCGTCTCTGTGGGGAGAAAGCTGAGAAACACGACAGCTATCTGACAACACAAGCAGGTCCATGTGATGACCTTGTTACTCCATGCAAGACCAGTAGGGTTTGGGTCTGTGAGTCAAGTGATGGTGCTTAGCGCTACATCACACCAGGAAGCAAGACCTTTACTTGTCCCTCTTAAGCACCAGACTAAGCGGTCAACTTTCATTATTAGTCTACGTGTTTAACTCGTGAACTCTTGGGCCTCACCTTTGTGCACCGACTCCCCATCAGTGTGATGGGATTCCAGTGGATCCTTTCCCGATTGGACTCGGGTCTGTTTCTTAGGAGAAATTTCCAATGGCTGATTGTCTTCCTAGCTTGTTGGGGAAGTGGAGGGGAGGAGGGAATGGCAGAAGCTGCATACAACGAACAGAGGATTTGTTTCTACAAATATTGACTGCTTCAAATGATACGAGTGTGTTTGGGATTTATAAAAAAGCTGGCATTTTAATGTCACCTGTAGGCAAAAACAGCTGCTCCTTGGAAGCCAAGCTCTACAAGCAAATGGCATCTGAACATGGCAGCCGGTTGATACATTTGCATTTTGCCACTTTACCATCTACAGCATGAATGGCTTTATAAGGAAATTGGGTGGGAGGAGCAGGTTATTAATGTATTAAATTTTTTTCTGTATTGTGGCTGTGATATTTCCCTTACCTTTGATTTTACTCTCTTTTTGCAAATTAGGATAGTTTCTAAATTCCCTGTCTTTGGAAATAATGACAGGTGGTATTTATCCACATAGGTTTCTCAGGCAAGTACTGTACCTGGAACATAGGAGCTGACTTGGGTGATGTTTCAAAGTCCCTTATTAGTATCATATGGTCACTTTATGAAGGAGCATGAGCAGAGCTAAATGAATCATCTCTCTGAAAGAGCAAGCCAGCTTGTATCTGTGCTTCAGACTACGCAACCTAACGCAGAACTGAGATATACAGTACGAATTAAAGAATTATGGGAATGCGTATTAGGAGTGGCTGAAAAATGCTTGCAACCTGTAATGCAGTTATTTCAATCTAGGTGAAGAATATTACATTAGATAAAGAACAATGAATTAGGATGAATCCCAAAAGCAGTCCTTGAGAAGATGGAGCATTCCAGCTGTTGGGACTCCAGTGCCACCTTGTCAGACCACAGGCCCTGTGAATGGGGGTGACAAGAACTGGAGTTCCAACAAACAAAATATGGAGTGCTGTAGTTTTATATCACTGCTGCAAAAAGGACAGGGACTGAATTTAAAGAAGCATAGGAACTTCAGATAGAAGCTTCCTACAGTCTGATATATTTAGGCAAAACTATTTGACTGCAGAGCTAATAAATAACATGGCTGTATTTCTCATGAACTGTTACTGCATCTTGTCTCACCCCAAGTTTTAAACAAATAAAGAATATCTAATATCTCTTACAGCTCGTGTGTGTGTGTGTGCATGTGTGTAATTGTGAGAGGACTGACTGTTGTTTTATATGTACACACCAGCTACTCTGTGCAGTTTGTTTCCAGAACATTAAAAAGCCTTACTGGATCAGAATAATAATCTTTCTAGTTCAGCATGCTCTTTTCTCAGCTGCCTTTGGATAGCCTAAAAGAACAAGGGTGGTAGTGGATCTTGCTATGGGACGCCAGCTGTGAGTGAAGTTAGTAATGCCTCTGAACTTGAGAAATAACATAACAATAGCCTTATCCTCCATGAATTTTCACAATTTGTTTCCCAACCCCTTTAAACTAGTGAGTGTTGTTATATCTAATCATAGCAGATTCCTTAAGTCAGTTTGGTCTTTGAAAACATACCTCTATGTGTTCTGTCACTCCCTTGTTTAGATTACCTTAGGTTCTAATGTTAGGAAGAAACTTTTTTCACCCTGTGTATGGTTGCATAGGAATTATACTTTCCACTTCCGAATCCCTTTTGTGGTCTTTGCCTAAGCAGGAGAGTTGCTCTAGCCCCTCATCATATTGGGTGCCCTTTTCTGCATCTTATCCAGCTTGACAGTATATTATTATTATTAATATTTGTTGCATTTATATACCACCGCATCTTCCTATAGGAACTCGGAGGAGTGAACAATAAAAAAAAACCCAAAGGAGACAAGGATAAAAATAAACAAAAGGCAATAAAAGCAAGAGGGGGACCATAACCCCCCACAACTGATGGCAATGGCGGTAAAGAAGAAAGAAGAAAAAATTAACTAAAAAGGTCGCCAAAACCCTCCCTGAATAGATGGGTTTTCAGGGCTTTCCTAAAGGCTGGTAGGTACACTGCAAAGCGCAGCTCACTGGGAAGATGGTTCCACATCGTAGGTCCCACCACAGAAAAGGCACGGTCACGCGTACGCGATTTCCGCGCCTCTCTGGGTGTGGCCACCCTCAGTGAGCGCGCCTGCGCCATTCTCGTGGGTCTGGACCCAGTTGACCTCTGGGAGATACGCTCCACCAGGTACTCGGGTCCCAAGCTGTGGAGGGCTTTGAAAGTCAAAACCAGGACCTTGAACCTGATCCGGAGGACAACGGGTAGCCAATGCAGACGAGCCAGAACTGGGGTGATGTGCTCAAATCTACGAGCACCCACCACCAGCCTGGCCGCCGCATTCTGCACCCGCTGGAGCCTCCAGAGGAGGGTCAGGGGCAACCCCAGGTAGAGGGCATTGCAATAGCCGATCCTCAAAATCACCAGGACCTGCACTACTGTGCTTTCTTAAATGTGGCAGCCAGAACTCTATATTTTCTTCCAATGTGAACTGCATCACGGATTAACAGAAAGGCATTCTAAGGCTGCAGCTGGATGATATACAGGTTTCAGGCCTAGCTATGGGACAGAGAAGGCACTGGTTGCATTGGCAGATGCAGGGAAATGAATATGGGAGCTGTGTCCTTTTTGGTTTTACTAGACATCTCAGCTGCTTTTGACACTATATAGACCATGGTATCCTCCTGACACGTCTCTCTGAAATGGGAACTGGGGGCACTGCATTAAAGTGGCTCTGGTCCTTCCTGCAGGAAGTGGTGTTCGGTGATTCATGTTCAACACCACGGCCGCTGACCTGTGGAGTCCCCCAGGGCTCTGTTCTGTCTCCTATGTTATTTAACATCTATATGAAACCACTGGGGGAGATTATCAGGACTTTTGTGGAGTTTAGTGCCACCAGTAAGTGGCACGTTAAATGCTAATGACACCCAGCAATACCTCTCATCACCTGCAGATTCTATCTCAACTTTACATGAATGTTTAGTTGCAGTAATTAACTGGATGAGGTGGCTTACAGTAATGAGGGACAATATACAGTCCAGTACAAATTGTAACTCCTTAAATGCTGTAGTTTAGACAGGTGGTGAGATAGGATGGTGATTACAGGAAATTGATGCTCTTACACTTAACTGACCTTTGAACTTCTGTATGTCCTATATAATTATTAATATAAGGGCAAGTTAATCCAATGTGAGCTTGCAAAAATGGGGAGAAAGCAAAACTAGAGCTATATAGTGTTCTGCTTCAGATCACTTCTGCTTATAAGATTCTGATATGGCCTTTGACCAAGATCTGGAGAGATCCACAGTTGCTGACATCTATTAAACTGATCTGGAGTTCTGGAATAACTTTCCTAAACTTTTTCAACTTCTAATTCCTCCTCTCCACATAGAATTACACCCGACATCAGTTCACGTTTTGTTTTGTTTTTCTTTAAAGAAGCAAGTATAAAATATATGTCAAATATAAGAAATCCAACCATCTAATTCAGTCATCAGTCATAATTTGACAACTTCATAGCAGATTCCAGAAACTAAATTCCTTCCCCAACCCACTGCCCAAAAAAGGTATTCTTAAAAACATTTTCATTTTAAAAATGCATTAGGGTTATTTAAAGGCAACATTGTAGCTTTTCTCTTTATATAGGGCTTAAAACCCATGAGTATTAAGTGCATCTTCAAGTAAAAATTCTGTGGCCCACTTTCTGTGACTATGTACAGCTGGTAACAGTCATATGGCATGTTGGGGTAATACAGAGAACGTGTAGACAAGCAAATCCATTAAAAGGGAAGTAGCTATGTTTCCTGCCAACCCACAAGGCAACTAGGGATGCACTGCTTATTAAAAACCAAGACTTTTTTCTCTTAGTAAATCACACAGAGAAAAAAGAATTAGCCATTTCCCCCTGGCCTGTTAGCAATCACATCTTTAAAATAGTACAAAGCCACAACAGTTTGTGATAAGACATGCATAGGTGTATGGTAGGAATTCTGTTCCATGTCAGTTGTTCCAGCCAGCAGCTCAGCAGCAAGTCTGATGAATTAAACAGTCCTCCTGCTTCCCAAAACTCCTCCAAATGCCATATGAAATACTCGGGTCTAGCAATAAGAAGTACTCAAGTCGACGTCAGTAGCCCAAAATGTGAATTACTGCCTTCTTTAGTGTCCACAGTCCTGGCAATTTGCTTTTCAAGCAGGTAAGTTCCTGACTCTTACCCTTTTGCTGGCAAATTTTCAGCAACAGCCAGGTTGTCTGCTGACTTCCAGTCCCAAATTGGCCAGACATTTTCCAATTAAAACTAGCAAATAACTAGAAGAGGTATTTCCGGCAGGATTCTGTGCCGCATTTACACTCAATGCGCATACGCTTCTTCGGTGAACCAGCCAGGCCTCCTGCTATGCCAAAATTAGAGTCCATCTTTGTGCTTTCTGCATTGACTGGATCCACTGTGAAAGAAATACATCGTTTATTCTTTCATGGTATTTATGGGCAGGAGAATCAGATCTTGATGCAATGACACTTATTTTGTAGCACACAGGGCATCAAATTGTCCCTGCTAATAATTGTCACCCACTTTCTCCATTGACAATAAGGATACTTACTGGCCCCAAAGGCTCAACCTTTAACTGCTAACTAAACATCCCCAAAACTAATACAATGGATTTCACTTACAGATAAAAGATAGCAACTATTCTCAGTCAAAGAGAGTATCTAATTGGATATTAATAGCTGAATCTTAATCTCTGCTTCCCAAATGCGCTGCACCACAGTGCAATAAGTTCCAATACTCGCCAAAATTTCTCCTGCCTTCCCCTGCTCACCTTGCATGTTGTAATCGAAGGTAAGTTCCTCGCCAACACGAATAGGTCGAGTCGCAAAGAAGGCAATGCGTGGCAGACGCTCGTCCAGATTTTCAATGAAGACATTGTACACTTGTAGGTTGGGGTTACACTGGGAGAAGAGAATATGGGTTTCAGATGTAAATAAGACAAACTTTATCTTGAGAATTGTGTTGCTAATATCTTTCTCTCTCTTCCCCCACACTTACACTATGATTAACAAAATGTGAAATGTTCCCATAATGGGCAGCGTCCACTGTGTATACATCTTCTACGTAGTCTAGGTCAAATAAGTAAGTGGCACCCTGCCGGTCATAAACTTGACCCCGTCGTTCAGCTTCCTCTGATGTGATGATCTGCAAGATAAGTGCAAAATGATGAGCTGTTTCTAAAAGAGTTATTTCTGACTGGTCCTCTACTGTAAACAGTCCCCCCAAGTTTCTGTAATGCTGGCTTCTTTTTCCTCTTCCTAATGATCTTCTGCTAGTATTAGATTTTGTACAACCTTCTGTGCTTATCTTTATAAGTGCTGTTTTTAATTATCATATTGATTTACCACAGAGGCTTGATGTATTCTAGAATTTCACAGCAAACAGATTCTTCATCCAGCATTTGAAAACCATTGTCAAAATGTTAAACAAGCCGCTGAAAGATTTCTTTCTTTTCAAAGAATCACTGAAGTTCAAATTAGCTAAGGCTTATTCTGAAATAATTATACGATGAATTAAATTACATTTATGCTGACCATCTCCCTTTTTTGTGCTACCTCTACCCTTGCAAGGGTCTTTATGTTATAGACATAACTAATAGATGACTCCAAAATATCCCTTCATTATAGTTAACCTTTTCATTGTATATAGCTGGTGCTTTCTACTTCAAACACATGTTGGTTTTATAAAATGTAAATCTTGCCCTTCAGTTGAAAGATCCTCAATGCGATTTACAATATAGAGTGAGAATAAACATATAAACAACCCAACAACCTTAGTCCCCTAGCCAATGGATTGAAACAAAATATGTATTATTACTATATGACAGAATGATTTACTGAGCGAAGCAAAATATTTCTCATATTGTGATTTCTATACAAAGAAAGAACTGTGCAAACCTGATAATGCAAAAGGAACTCTCATTTGAGAATGAGCTACAGCAGTTTCTAGGTTGACCAACAACAGTATGACACAAAGCTGAGAACAATACTATATGAATATCTGGGGCACACAGTATAAACTATATAATCTACACAATAACTATTTCTGGAACTCTCTATCTGTTTGCACTAATAGAATGAACAAATAATTCAGGCACCCTTTCCTTTTTGCTTTGGTCCTGAATAGAGAAGGGCACGAAACGGAAAAATTGTGTTTTGTTTTGTTCCATTTCGTCCCAATTTTTTTCCAAAAAAATTCATTTTTACTTGCAAAACAAAATAAGACGAAATGAATCCCTGTGGGGTATTCAAAAGCCTCCTTGCCTCCATCTCCCAGCTGATTTTAATGAAGGGAGGTGGGCAGCTAAGAGGAACAAAGCAGCCAGGCAGAAGTAAATTCCCTGCCTGACTGCTCCTTTCTCCCCTGCCACCCCCTCCTCCCAGGGGGTTGTTTTGGACAGAGAGTGCAGTGGGCCAGCCTCACTGCCCACAGCCCTCCCTGTCCAGAAAACTGCCCTGGGAGGAGCGGGGAGCACAGGATGAGGAAGGAGGCAGTGGTAAATTAGAACAGAGCTTCAGTTTAGTGCTGCTTCCTTCCTTCTTCCTTGTGACCCCCACCTACCAGCTGGGGCTTTTGGACAGGGAGACACTCCTCCCCCCAGAATTGTCAAAAAGCCCCAACGGGTACATGGAGGGAGGGTTGAAAGGCTGAACAAAGCAAGGTTTTTTTTCCTTCTATGCTCCGTTTTGTCTTTCACCCCTCCCCCGCCTACCAGCTAGGCTTTTTAACAGGTCAGTATGTGTGTGGGGAGGATTCAAGGGGTTTCCTAAAACTGCTTCAGGAAGATACCCCTGCTTACTTTGAAGCCCCAAGGTAAGTTAATTTTGATTGCAGTTTTTAAAAAATAATTTTCGAGTGTATTTTTTTAAAAAAATATGCACTCAAAAATTACTTACCTTGGGCCTCCAAAGTAGCAGGGGTACCTTCAGAAAGCGTTTTTAAGGAACTCCTTGAAATTTGGAAACTTTGGAGGTAAGGGGGCTGAGTTATGAAGCTCCAAAGGAGGTGCCCCTAGGAAAAAAACCTAATTGGAATCATGTAGGAAGTGGAGGCAGTGCTATCACTCGCCAGATCAGCTTCTGATTCCAATTAGAAGGTTTTTTTTTTCATAGGGGCACCCCCTTTGGAGCTTCATAACTCAGCTTCCTGAACCCCAAACCTTTCCAAATTTTGTGGGGCAGGCTAGAATTGCTTTCTGAAGGTACCCCTGTCATTTTCTCTAGAATGGTACCCTTGACATTTTCTCTGTCATTCTAGAGGGGAAAATGGTGTTTAGTTTCATTTGTAACAAAACACTGTTTCCCTGTTTCGTTAGCTAATGAAATGACCAAACAGCATTCCGTTTTTCGTTAGGTGCCCATCCCTAGTCCTGAATTCAAAGGATTTCCTTCCAGCTGTTGGGCTTAAAACAAAAGCAATGCTCACAACTGCACTATCTTGCTAAACTTACCTTATTTTTTTTTTTGCCTCAGCCCATATTTGTGTCTTGATTATTGAGGACTTTTGAGAACTTAGGCTGAAAGGCAGGGTACATTTCCACAAACAAATAAATAGTACAACCCTATATATGTGGATTCAAAATCAAATCCCACTGAATTTGAATAAGTATAGTAAACACCGGATTGAAATATAAATGCTTTTAACATATTGAGCAATTGTCTCTGCTTTTTCGACAATCCTCAAATATTATGCTACCTAAGTGCTGGAGCATGTGACATATATGTATCCCATTACTACTTCACCTCCTAAAATTCTAGAGCAGGTCACCCAACTTTCAGATTTATTTACTTCTGCATCCTGGATCACAACTAAGCTCTGCTTCTCCTACCTCTCCCACATATTCCATGACAAAGCTGTTCTTGCGGATCTTCTCCAGGGTGCGGACACCCCAGCCGCGTCCATTAGATGTCCGGAAAATGCAAAGGTCGTAACGAATGCCCTTCTGTACCACACGGTTGGGGCAGTCAATCCCACATCTGCAGCGAGAATTGCACTCATAGATGGGCAAGCCCGCCTTGATTTTCACTTGGCCCAGCTCATTATAGGCAAATTTGTGGCGTGAGGCACCGGGACAACAACCCTCTACTGCTTCTGACAGACAGTCCGCGCACTCACAGCCCACAGCCACCTGGTTGAGAGTAATGCCTTCCCCAACCTTGTATTCATTAATGTAGACAAAGTCCCGGGGAGGCCCATCCAAGTCCACTTCGTTTTCTACCACGATACGTCCCTTGTGATTACGCTTGGCATTCAGCTCATACTCCCAGTGTTGCAGGGCCTTTCGCTGTTTGGCTTTCTGCACCAAGTAGTTGGAGATGCTCTGGTCGAGCAAGCGCAAATTCTTTCTGATCTTGCCTTCTCGGTGGATCAAAGCCTGCTCCAGGTCCCGGTGGAACTGTTTCAGGATGCTGATGCACCGAAGGTTCTTCCGGGGCTCCCAGGTGTTCTCTGATTCAGGATAGCCCCGCCACTTCACAAAGTAGTATTCCTCATCCTAAGTAAAAGGTAACCATGGACAAAGTCAGTCTGAAACATGTCATTTCCTTCCCCAAACAATAAACCAGAAGGTATTATTCCCCCCTTTAGCTGTTCTCCTCTTGTCATTAAGACCCAAAGCACAGGAATTTCATGTGGAATTCTACAATACTGCAACTTCCCAATCTAACAGAAGAAATTCTTCAGTACACTTTCTTCTAAAGGAAAAGGAGCCTGCTACAGTAAAAGTAATTAATTTGAAGCAAAAAGAGGAGGAAAAGGTCAATTAATGAAACATTTCAATTCAGAAATGTTGTCCATCCACAGGATAATTCAAACCAAAAATGAAAAGTGCTTGAAATTTTACTGGGTTATGTTATAAACTCAAAATAGTACTAAAACCTGCCAAGAAATAATAGTTATTCTATACATGTGCTCTAACGACAAGTCTTATACTACTGTTATCAAATAGTTTCTGTATAGTGATTTGAAATGTGAATAATTTAAAAAACTTTCTAAAAAATTCAAACTGTCAGAAGAAAATTGGATTTCTTCTAGTGAAGGAGGATATCCTGAACAGATGGGTTCTCCCTCCTACTCATTTCTGATAGGCAGGAACTGAATAACCAATCACAGCTCCCCAGGGTCCCTCAAAACAGCAAGGCAATTATGCAGAGGTAGTTTCTTGGTACCTGCCTCAGCTTCAGTTAGATACACTTCAATCACATTTCACTCGCCTTCTCAAAATAAATAAACAAAAATAAACAAAAATAAGAAAAAATTAAAAAAAAAAACACCAATTTTCACCAGACCCAGGACATACCTGAGGCAGGGAGAAAGCTGCCTTAGTCCAAGGCTCTCCAAGGAATTCCCATTGCCCAGGAACAATCTTACTATATCTCAGATTCTGCCAATCTGAGTCGAGGCAAGAGTTCAGCTGGGAAAAGTTATTCCCCTGGTAAGGTCTGCGAGGGAGCCTCACCAGGATGACACTGAGTCTCCCCAAGAGTCTCCATGCCTCATGACCTCCTTTTTAGGCAACTGTTCTCCATCTAACCAACAGCCTCCTCTAACATTCCAAAGCCCTGAGTTTCTTAAAGTGTTGCCTCCAAGGCAGCCCAGGGCACTTCCCCCAGCCCCCCCAGCCCCCATAGCAGTCAGCCACCTTATGCCTTCACATGAACTAAGCAATTGTTTTCCCTCCTTTTCTGACTTTTCCTTTCAGTCATCCCTTTTCTCCCAACTTCTGTGTCCCAATGCCTGTGCCTCTACTTATGTTGCATTAGGAATCTTTCATTAACCAAGTCAAGGCTGCTGTGAGACTTTCCTGGCAAACAAGATTCTCTCCTTCCTCCTTCCACGGGACTTTGAGAGGCCAAGTCTGTCACACAAAGCCCACACCTTCATTTGATGCCTTTAAGGAGTTTTAGCTGAGAGGGACACGGGTGGTGCTGCAGGTTAAACTGCTGGACTGCTGGGCTTGTCAACTGAAAGGTTGGCAGTTCGAAACTGTACTACAGGGCGAGCTCCCGTTGCTTGTCTTAGGAGCAACCTAGCAGTTTGAAAGCACATAAAAAATGTGAGTGGATATGTAGTACCTATTGGTGCTACAGTGGGAAGGTAATAGCATTTCATACGCTTGTGCGCTAAGTCATAGCAGCCACATGACCACAAACACTGGCCCTTCAGCTTATAAACAGAGATGTGCAATGGCCCCTTGAGTCAGAAACGAGTGTATTTCCTTTACTTAGGTGGGACCTTTCTGGATGGGGGTTACTATCAGTCAGCTCACTAGCAGGCAGTTGTTCCTTCTCTGTCTCAGATTCTTTTTTCCATCTTTTTTTAAATAGTCAAGATTTAGTTAGCATTCTGTTAGTTTATCCAGTGTTAAATAAACCTTTATTTAAAAATACTGCTCAAAGACTGAACAGTGGTATTTGCGCTCGGTGCCGTGTGGTGATGTCAATGAACCCTCACAAAATGGCGCCCAACCCGGGGCGGTTCCGAGCGAGGGAGATTCAAAAATAGACTGGTACAATCAAGCTTTTGAGAAGCAAGAGAGATTAGTAGAAGTGCTAGCCGAGCAACCCAAAATGTTATTAAACCAGTTGGTACAAAAAGAACAGCAGATAAAGGATGAAGAAAGACCGGGTGAAGGCTTGAGACGACAAACCCGGGTGGCAAAGCCTGCACCTGTCAAATTACAGAAGATGACAGCCAATGATGATGTGGAAGCATATCTTAATATCTTTGAAAGACTAGCTAGGGCAGCAGGTTGGCCACTGGAACAATGGGCTCTGATACTAACTTCTTGTCTGACGGGTTACCTGCAGGACATAGTGGACTCGTTAAGCCCGTGGGAGATAACCCAATATGAGGTAGCAAAACAAGCCATATTATTAACACTGAACTTAACCCCGGAGGCGTACAGGAAGAAATTTCGAATTTTGGGGTTTAAGTCAGGCAGTAACCCCAAAACAGTAGTACAAAGGATGAAAACTAATCTGATTAAATGGCTACAACCAGAGGTTAATTCAAAGAATAAGATAATAGAAGAAATTGTAGTCAAACACGTTTTGAATACTGTACTTCAGAGTGCAGCGACACGGATAAAGAGGCACCGGCCAGAGTCATTGGATGAGCTGCTGCATATATTAGAAAATTATGAAACCGCAGAAGAGAAAGGAGGATATTGCGAGAGCATCGGAGCAGAGAGATCATCGCGCAGGAAATACAAGATGGCGACCAGGGCGAATTCAGCAGCTAGCGGCGTGTCGGCCTCCTCGAACTCAACAGAGATGAAGAGGGATCAAGAAACCCGGTTGGGTTCGATAGCTGGAACGGTGAGAAGATGACTGACTTGGGGCCCAGTGATGGCATCGGGATGGAAGACCTGGGAGAAGGCGAAGCATGTATGTTTTCACTGAGGATCCAACCAGCATTTTTGGAAAAACTGCCCCAAGTTAGAGTGTTCATGGGTCGAGACTGAGACTAATAAGGGGATTATTGTGAACGTGCCTGGAGGGAAGTGGGAGGTTGAAGCTTTGGTGAATGGGGAATTGAAAAAAGCTTTAATTGATATGGGTTGCGCAAAGATGTTAGTGCTAGAATTGAAGGATTTGAAACCAACAAGAGAGGTTCAAGTGCAATGTATACATGGGGATGTTAGGTCTTATAATGTAACGTGGGCTGACGTTGAAGTTAAGGGGATGAAGGAGAGAATGGAGGTGGGGATTGTGTCTACGTTGACCAAAGAAATGTTGATTGGGAGAGATTGGAAAGGAATTAATTGTCTTATGCAAACACAGGAAATACTCAACTCTCCCAGAAGTGATGGAAAAATTGGAGGATATGTGTAAACTACGTGAGAACGGGTGAGATTTTTACAACAAAATTATGCAACCTTAGACCAATGTAAAAAGAAAATTGTAAATGAAGGAGAGGTGATATTAGGAAATGAGGGGTGGGAATTGAGATAGGGTCTGATATATTATACAGTGGACCCTTGTATAACAAACAGATTGTATAACATAAAATTTGTACACCATAAAAATTTTTGGAGATAGGGGAAATTTGCTTAACATAATTGCCTATGGGGAAAATCCGTACAACATAAAAATGGGATTACTCCGTTTTCAATGCATTCCTATGTGAATTTGTAT
The DNA here is from genome assembly GCA_023846285.1 of Phrynocephalus versicolor. Taxonomy (NCBI): domain Eukaryota; kingdom Metazoa; phylum Chordata; class Lepidosauria; order Squamata; family Agamidae; genus Phrynocephalus; species Phrynocephalus versicolor. The sequence goes on along the minus strand of JAHTLZ010003468.1, from coordinate 4,571,034 downwards.
AAAGGAAAATTTGCTTAACATAATTTCATTTGGAACGAATTAATTCCTTTATACAAGGTACCACTGTATAGATAAAAGAGGGAATGTGAGATTGGTGGTACCGGGAGAGTGGAGAGCTCAAGTTATGCAAATGTCTCATGATATTCCCTTAGCTGGGCATTTTGCAGTATCTAAAATGTTAGATAGGATTGCAGAGGTTTTGGTGGCCAAGTATGAAATCTAACATAACGAAATATTGTCAAACCTGTAAAGAGTGTCAGTTGACCCAGAAGAAACCACCCCCTGGCACCATGTTGATTTCTTTACCCATAGTTGATAAACCTTTTGATAAAATTGGTATTGATATAGTAGGCCCTTCACCTAAATCTAAAGCAGGCCATATGTACTGTATATTCTTGTAATTATTGACTATGCTACCAGATACCCAGAGGATATACCTTTAAGAACTACCAATGCTGAGGTATTAGCTAGGGAGTTGTTACAAGTATTTTCAAGACTAGGATTTCCTAAAGAAGTTATCACAGATCAAGGAAATAACTTCATGAGTATGTGGAAACTTCTAGAAGTGAGACCATTGAGAAATACGGTTTATCACCCTCAGACTAATTTATTTATTTATTTATTTTTACAACTTATATGCCGCCCACTACCCAAAGGTCTCTGGGCGGCTTACAATCAAGGGATTAAAACAGTTAAAAAACATCAAACAACAATAAATAATTAAAACAACAATAAAACCTTATACTAAAAACATCACACTAAAATTGCCATCAGAAGACCCACAATCTAAGTTATATCAATTAAAAAACTTCTGGAACAGGAAGGTTTTTACCTGGCGCCGGAATGTCATCAGTGTTGGCGCCAGGCGGATCTCACTTGGGAGGGCATTCCATAGCTTGGGGGCAGCTGCCGAGAAGGCCCTGTGTCTGCAAGCCATCCCTCTTACCTCCTTGAGGGATGGCTCTTTCAAGAGGGCCCCCTGGCTCGATCTTAATTGCCGGGTAGGTTCATATGGAAGGAGGCGGTCCTTCAGGTATCCAGGTCCTAAGCCATTTAGGGCTTTATATGTCAAAACAAGCACTTTGAATTGGGCTCGGGCAGCAACTGGTAGCCAATGTAGGCTACGTAGAATCGGCGTGATGTGATCCCCAGCGGCCCCACCACTTACTAGCCGCGCTGCACGATTCTGAACCAGTTGCAATCGCCGAACCGTCTTCAAAGGCAGCCCCATGTAGAGCGCATTGCAGTAATCAATACGGGATGTTACCAGTGCATGCGTAACTGTTATGAGGCTCCGTTCATCCAGGTAGGGGCGTAGCTGATATATTTTCCGCAGCTGGAGAAAGGCACCCCTGGCCACCGAGTCCACCTGGGCTTCCAGAGTTAGATCGGGGTCCAGGAGCACCCCCAAGCTGCGGACCCTGTCCCTTAGGGGGAGTGCAACCCCGTCCAGAACAGGGAAGTGGCCCTCTAACCTGTCTGGCGAAGCACCCACTAACAGCACTTCCGTCTTGTCTGGATTGAGTTTCAATTTGTTAACCCTCATCCAGTCCATTATCTGGCCCAGACACGAGTTCAGCACAGAAACTGCCTCACCTGGATTGGTGGAGAACGAGAGGTAGAGCTGAGTATCGTCAGCATATTGCTGACTCCTCAGCCCAAACCTCCTGATGACCTCTCCCAGCGGTTCCATGTAGATGTTAAACAGCATGGGAGACAGTATAGAGCCCTGAGGAACCCCATGACATAAATGCCATGGGGCAGAGCAACTGTCCCCCAGCACCACCTTCTGGACACGGTCAGCCAGGAAGGAATGGAACCACCGCAAAGCGGTGCCTCCGACTGCCAACCTGGCCAGCCTATCCAGAAGGACACCATGGTCGATGGTGTCGAAAGCCGCTGAGAGGTCCAGGAGTATCAACAGGGTTGCACTCCCCCTGTCTCTCTCCCGGCAAAGGTCATCATACAGGGCGACCAAGGCAGTCTCTGTACCAAAACCCGGCCTGAAACCAGATTGAAATGGATCCAGAAAATCCGTTTCATCCAGCAGTGCCTGGAGTTGCCCGGCCACCACCCGCTCCAACACCTTGCCCAAATAAGGGAGGTTCGCTACTGGACGGTAATTAACCACCAGCCCTGGGTCCAGGTTAGGTTTTTTAAGGAGTGGCCTAATTACTGCCTCTTTTAAGGCAGCAGGGACCACTCCCTCTCTTAATGAGGCGTTTACAGCTTCCTGGACCCAGGTGCGAACTCCCCTGGCAGATCTTTCAATTAGCCAAGAAGGGCAAGGGTCGAGTGGCGTAGTGGTAGCACGGACAGATCCAAGCACCCTGTCCACATCATCGGGTCTCAATAATTGAAACTCATCCAATAATACTGGACCTAAGCACGGCACACTGGACACATCCCTTGATTCTGCACCAATAGTGGAGTCCAATTCCCTGCGAATCTGAGCGATTTTTTCCTCAAAGTGGACAGCAAACTCCTCACAGCGGGCTGCCGAGTGGTCCAGAACCTCCATCGTATTTCTCGGTTGAAGAAGGTCCCGGACCACCCGAAACAGCTCTGCTGGACGGCACTCTGAAGAAGCAATACGGTTTGTGAAATATTGCCTTTTCGCAAACCGTATCGCCACGGAATAGGCCCGATAGTGGGCTCTAAGCCGTGTTCGATCGGACTCACAGTGATATTTTCTCCACTTGCGCTCCAGCCGTCTCCCCTCCTGCTTCATTGCCCGCAGCTCAGATGTATACCAAGGAGCTGTCTGGGCTCTGCGTAAGGGGAGAGGGCGCTTAGGTGCAATCGTGTCAACCGCCCGGGACATTTCCCTATTCCACAGGGTGACCTGAGCTTCGACAGGAGCGCCGGCCATATCAGACGGATAATCCCCCAGAGCTTTCAGGAAACCATCTGGATCCATTAGTCTCTGAGGGCGGATCATCTGAATAGATCCCCCACCCTTGCAGAGGGTAGAAGAAGCTAATAGCCTAAACTTGACCAGAAAGTGGTCTGACCATGACAATGGAGTTAGAACCAACCCCTCCACATCCAGACCACCATCCTCCAATCCCGTTGAGAAGACCAGGTCTAAAGTATGGCCCTTCTCATGTGTTGGGCCGTTGACAAATTGAGACAGCCCCATGGTTGTCATGGCGGCCATGAAGTCCTGAGCCGCCCCATTCAAGGTTGCCTCAGCATGGATGTTGAGGTCCCCCAGTACCAACAGTCTGGGGGTCCGCAACACCAGGTCCGAGACAACCCCCGTCAGCTCAGGCAGGGAGACTGTTGGTACGCAGCAGGGTGGGCGGTACACCAACAGAATCCCCAATCTGTCTCGTGAGCCCAACACACAGTACAGGCCCTCCAGGCCTCCTCCCAAGGAGACAGGAAGTCTGGTCAAGGAGATAGAACTCCTGTAGACTATAGCAACTCCCCCTCCCCGACCCTTCAAGCGACACTGGTGCTGGACCGAGTACCCAGGCGGGCATAGCTGGGAGAGGGGGACACCACCCTCCTCTCCCACCCAGGTCTCGGTAATACATGCCAGGTCGGCACCCTCATCCAGAATGACATCATGGATGAGGGCGGTCTTATTTTGTACCGACCTGGCATTCAACAACAGCACCGTGTGACTTGTGGGCTCGCTGATATGGTCACCTGATTCCTTCTGGCTAGGGGTGGAACTAGAAGAGGGGATAGATGTAAGGTATCTAAACTCTCTTCTCCTAGGCGGGCATGTTCCACTCCTACCACCATACCTTCCCCTACCCAGCACAATTCCAATGGCTGCCCCATCCATTGCCCTCCCCCCTTCCTGTTCCCTTAGTTCTATTGTGGGTCCTATCTCTTATACTTGATGGCAACAGTTATCCACCCATTCACCCCCACGATTCTACCTCCCACTCCCCACCATATCCATAAACATGCAGCAGGGACTCCAAAGCCAAACAGCACCCACAGGGAAAAGCTGCAAGCAGCACCTTCTGGCTCTCACCCAAAAGGTGTGGGGGTGGCAGATGTTGTTGG
>JAHTLZ010003468.1:4510585-4560477 GCA_023846285.1 Phrynocephalus versicolor | reverse complement strand
CACCATAAGACTAATAGGGTACAATATCCTATGGTGAGAAGCAGAATATTCTAAGAAATGTATCTCTACCCTCTTGGCTTCCAGGTATAGACTGATAGCCAGAATATATGAGGCAATCTAGTAAGTATCAATTAGTGTAAGGCAAAGGATGTCAATTTTCTTTCAGTCTCTATACCCATTTTATTGTCATTCCTACCATACAGCTTAAGCAAGGGGTTTCAGTGCAGTACTCTCGGATGCCAGGCAATAGGCCTACATTTTGTTTTCTCCAAACTAGGAGCTCTGCATCTATCTTCACATCTGCATCTCAGGTGGTTTCTCCAGGCAGCCACTTTGCTAGCACCATGTACGCTACATCATGTTCCAACCTGGGATCTAAATGTAGTTCTCAAGGCCCATACCAGAATCTTCTTTGAACTCAGGGGCATTCCTTTCTATCTGCTTATTTATGTAGTGCTACATAAACCATGCACACTGTTCTAAAAGTCTTGATTAGGCCTCTGTTTGAGCCTCTCAGACACCTCTGAAACTCCTTACCTGGAAAACCCTACTTGTAACCATCACCACTTTTGCAAGGAGAATTTTGGATCACAGCCCTTATTTATCAGGCCTGAGTTGCATGTCATTCTTGAGTACACATAAACATATATCTTGATTCAACTTTCATTCTTGAAGTCAATTCATCCTTCTATAAGGTATAAGAACAGATTCTTTGTTTTGTCATTACTCTTCCAGGCCTCTTCTCGAAGACATTTAGCACACTCTGGATTTATAGAGGGCTATCTACATTAAGAGATGTAACCAAATCAGAAAATCAGATTCTGTGTTTATTTCATTCCACCCTTCTACAATGGGTAGAACTCTTATAAAATTCAAACTAGCTAGATGGCTAAAGACATGCACTGCATGGAGCAATGGCTCGACACTGCCTCAAGGCATAACTGCTCATTCTACTAGCAATGCAGCCACCACTGGCATTCAGTACTAGGGCACCCTTTAAAGAGGTCGGGGGACAGAGGGGGGACAGGGAAGTCTAAATCTACTTTTGTCAGATATTATAATTTTGATCTTTGGCTTCAGCAGAAACAGCCTCCAGGTACAGACTCTCCAGCAGATCATTGGTCATTCTTATATAACACCAGTGGGTTTTTGGAAGATAGGTTCTTTTCACTTAAGCCCTCCCTAGAATGTTGGCTTTGGTAAATCCCATCTTTTCAAGATGTGCTCCTCCATTACATGGGGGGTGCGGGGGGGAGGACTTACATACCAAAGCATGTTTCCTATAGTGAGAGGAAGACAACCTTGTCCACAATGTTTTGTATTTGGTGTGTGGTCCATTTTTACTTAAGGCAAATATTTCTGCATTATGAGTTCTTGTTCTGTCTCTAAATGTATTTGGCAGTTAGATGAGAAACTGTGTCTTCAGGGTTGTATTGCCCTCTTGATAGAGCCCTGAAAAGCTTTGACTGGTTATTTAGTTCCTTTCCATCAGAAACAAGTAGAAGGGATTACCCATCTGTTCAAGATGTCCTCTTACTACAGGAAATGAATTTACCCTGGTGAATCCAATGGGCTTTTCTGCCCTTGAGTCTGGCTTTTAGCAGACAAGAGAAAACCAGATAGGTGAGATATCATATCAAAGGTAGTAATGTTAATATTATGAGAAGACCTCAGAAACTTACTTGGACTTTCATGTAGTCGCACAGATATTCCACTTCAAAATCAAACAGGTTTTTTCTGGTAATGCCCAAGGGAGGGCAGCACACCTTCTCCAAACGACATAAATCCTGGAGTTGGGACCAAGAAGACTTGCAGCAAACATGGCAGGCTAGGAAATAGTGAAAAGTACATGTGGTTAGAAGAAACACAGCTGCTCTGCTTTCAATAACATAGTACCATATATACTCGAGTATAAGCTGGCACAAATATAAGCTGAGGCACCTAATTTTCCCAAAAAAACTGGGAAAACATATTGACTCAAGTATAAGCCTAGGGTGCCTTCTCCAACGGGCAGAACTTGCCCTCTGCCACCTTCCCGAAGCCAGCTGAGTGCTTGGGAGGCGGCGGAACGGGCAGGACTTGACCTCTGCTGCCCCCCCCAGGACTAGCTCTCTGCCGCCTTCCCCAAGCCAGCTGAGCACACGGGAGTAGAGATGGGCACGACTTAGCGGTATTCCCGTTTCCGTTTCCGTTACTCGGTTCCGTTACTCTACGGAAACGGTAACGGGAATTACTCCGCCAGACTTCGAGCTCGAACCGACGAACGAACAATTTGGTCTGATTTTTCGTGGTCGTTACTTGCATCGCGGCAATCGCGCGATGCCAAGCGGCACAGAAAAAAGGTTTTTAAAAGTTAAAAAAACCGGTTCCCGGCCAAAAAGCAGGCGGAAATATGCCTGCCGTGCCTCAGGGCACCTACCAGAGGGGTGGTTTCTGGAGGTCCCCGGCCTCCCCCCCTCCTCCCTCCTGGGCTGCTCTGGTGGGACTCGCCGGCGCCGCAGGCTCTCAGCAGCCACAAGCCGCACGGCACGAGTCTCGCCGCCGGCTCAAGCGGCACGGACGGCACAGGAAAAAACTTTTAAACTCTCCCCCCACCCATTCCCGCAGGGCACGAGTCTCGCCGCCGGCTCAAGCAGCACGGATGGCACAGGAAAAAACTTTTAAACTCTCCCCCCACCCATTCCCGCACGGCACGAGTCTCGCCGCCGGCTCAAGCAGCACGGATGGCACAGGAAAAAACTTTTAAACTCTCCCCCACCCATTCCCGCACGGCACGAGTCTCGCCGCCGGCTCAAGCAGCACGGATGGCACAGGAAAAAACTTTTAAACTCTCCCCCCACCCATTCCCGCACGGCACGAGTCTCGCCGCCGGCTCAAGCAGCACGGATGGCACAGGAAAAAACTTTTAAACTCTCCCCCACCCATTCCCGGGCCAAAAAGCAGGCGGAAAATGCCTGCCGTGCCTCAGGGCACCTACCGGAGGGGGGGTTTCTGGTCTGGAGGGGGGGTCCCGGCCTCCCCCCCCTCCGTCCTGGGATGCTCTGGTCTGGTGGGACTCGCCGCAGGCTCGCCCGCCGCAAAAAGCCCAGTCTCGCCGCCGGCCGCCAAAGCGCAAGCAAGCGGCACGGACGGCACAGGAAAAAACTTTTTTAAACTCTCCCGGGTCTCCCCCCCACCCATTCCCGGGCCAAAAAGCAGGCAGAAAAATGCCTGCTGGACTAAGGGCGCAGGGCACCTACCGGAGGGATTGTTTCTGGAGGGGTGGTCCTGCCTCCCCCCCATCCTGGGCAGCCGGACTCGAGTTGCCATGCGATGCGGTGCGGGCGGGGGATCCAAAATGGGGCGGTGAACGCAATATTGTTTTTGAACTCGTGGTCCAAAAACACACAAGCACAACAGAAACACGCGGAAATTTATAAACTGCCAGATTTTTCACAGTAGCAGTGGGTTTTTTCTTGCAACAAAATGTCTCTCCTCTCCTCCTCTGTCCTCCATTGATTTTATTTTATTTTATTTTTTTTACACCTGCGCAGTGCGCAATGATGGGCTGGCCCAGTGGCCTGGCCAGCCATGTGGGAGGGGATGACCATGCAAACTTTTGGAGCCATCCCACCAATCGCATGGCCACTTGGCCATGGAGACTTCTGGGATGTGCCAAAAAGCCCCCTAAAACCTGCCCTAGCCCCCTAACCCCCTAACCCTAATCCTTGACTCCTTACCCATACGTCACAGACTGTCTTGTTAGTGGGTCAGAGAGGCACCCAGAGGTGCAACCCAATAGCCCACTGTAACCTTACCCGTCATTAGCCTAACCCTAGCCCTAACCCTAATCCACCTTAGCCCATAGCCAGATCTACTTGCATTGCACTACACACGCAAGTACGATTCCCTTCTTTGTGGGACATGGCAGGTGCGACACGCTCGTACCAAGGGATCAGGTACTTGAGCAGGTGTCACTGGCACTGCCTGCAAATGGTATGCACATCCATATGGTTATGCATGCCATTTTGCAGCAGCAGCAGGTGAGGAGGGGAGACCCCCATGTTGAGGGGTCTCTTGGAGCCTGCTGCTGCTGTCCCTTCCTAGTGGGTGAGGATAGGAGGCACCCACGGGTGCCTCCAGGAGCCCACTTTCCCTTTATAGTGGGCCAGAGGAGGCACCCGCCCCACAGAGGTGCCTCCAGGAGCCCGCTACCCCCCCCCAAAACCCAGTATAACGATAACGAAAAAACGAAAAAACGAACCGACTAATTTTTGCGAAGTTTCGCGAAAAACGGAAATGAGCCGAAACGGACTGCCTCCGACACACGACAACTCGAAAACGTCATTTTCCCGAGTCGTGCCCATCTCTACACGGGAGGTGGCAGAACAGACAGGACTAGCCCTCCGCCACCTTCCCCAAGCCAGATGAGCACTTGGGAGGCGGCGGAAGTGCGGTAACTATATTCACTCAAATATAAGCTGAGGGTGTTTTTTTTCACACAAAAATAAGGGCTGAAAAACTCAGCTTATATACAAGTCATAGTATATACAAGTAGTTTATCCGACTGGCTCTGCTTAAGCACTGTATTTATAAGTCTTAATAAGGATAAATAACTGAATTTTGACTCTGACACACATTTCTAAAATTTGCTATAAGAATGAGCAGGAACAGCTACCAGAAAAAAAAACTGTGCAAAGAAGTTCAAAGGACACATACCAGGCACTCAGATTTTCTTTTCTATCTCTGTTCTTATTTCAGTACTTTCAGCCATATGTGCTCATGCCAACTATAAATCCCAGCACATTGTTTCACTTTCAGATCTATAGCTTGGTTATGCTGCTGCTGCTGCTCATATACTGTACTTCCAGTGACTATAAATGTCAGATGAATTCATGACCATGGGTCTCTAACCTGCTCATATATACAATTTGGTTAACACCATTAACAATACTTTCTTATACACTTCTGATAATAATATCAAGATTTCCAGACTTCCAATCTTCATACAAACATACACCCAATGTGTACTGGCTGTTTAAACACAGATGTCCAAGCAACACATGTCAAGGACACTATGATCATTTTTATGTCCTTCAACCAGTTCAAGTCTTTGAAATAATCTTCCCTTTTTATGAACAGAGGACCACAAATACTTTCCCAGGGAAATAATTCCTCTATTTCACTGTTCTAACTACAGTAGTCCCCCACTATATCACGGTTTGTATATCATGTTCCCTATATATCACAAATTTTCATTTAGAGAGAAGTTACCTGCATGGAACCTTTCCAGTCCCCTGCTGCAGCCGGGATTCCCTGCCATCCACCTCCCTATTTACAAACAGGCTTCCTCCATAGAGCCTCTCCCCACCATCCCTGCCACCCCGTTCTCCCTTGTCTCCAAAGAGGTCTCCTCCAGGGAGCCTCTCCCCTCAGTTGCCACCCCACCCCAATCATGTTTGCAAAGAGATCACCTCCACAGAGTATTTTTGCTCCCCTTGTGCAGCCAGGATTCCCCAACCCAAATCATCTCCTTTGCAAAAAGATGCTCCACAGAGCCTCCCTTCACCCCTCCCCTGCAGCAAAGATTCCCCAGTCCCAGTTGCCTCATTTGCAAAGAAGTCTCTCCCTACCCCTTCTGCAGCCAGGATTCCCAGTCCCAATCACCTCATTTGCAGAGGATTCCTCCGCAGAGCCTCTCCACTCCCCTTCTGCAGCTACGATTCCCCAGTCCCAATTGCCTCGTTTGCAGAGGCAAGTGAGGCAACTGGGACTTGGGAATCCTGGCTGCACAAGGAAAATGGAGAGGCTCCATGGAGACCTCAGCAAACGAGATGATTGGGACTGGGAATCTAGGCTACAGGATGGGAGCAGTGGGGAGAGGTGGAGGAAGCCTCTTTGGAAACGAGGCAGTGGGAGACGTCTGCATATTGCGGATTTTCCATTATGGCAGGTGGTCAGGAAAGGGGGACTACTGTATTAAAAACTTATCTAGTCCATAGCTTCAGCTTGTTAATAATTCATTTTAATCATTATTTATAAAGCATCTAAAGTTGGTAGGCATTACACAAAATTAGAGATAGTACAAGTCTTTTCTTAGGCGTGCAGTCTGAAGGTAAAGGCATTACAAAGTGTGCAGAGAAATAAAGAAAAGAAAATCAAAGAAAGCCCGGATAAAAAGCAATGAACAGCAAATGAAAGGGCTTTTCTACAATCTATTCAACGTGCAAAAGGACTTGGGTTCAAAGCAGCTCTGGGTCAGGTTATCTGAGATCCTGAAAATCTATTGTAATCAATATTTAGTAAGATGAATCAAAGGTCTATCTTTGTATGAAAGCTTCACATGTTCTTACAGTTTCAATGGGTTTCTTTTGCTGCATTCTCAATTCTAAACTCAGCATTCTAGGGCCTGGACAGTCAAATCCAAAGTACACTGATGGTTTAAAAAACAGGAAAGTCTCTCAGAAACTAGTTTGTTCACAGTTTGCCTTTCGCCTGTGAAATCCACATTCTTTTCAGACTTATAATGCTGGCAGCTGTGGGCTGAATGCATGTGAATGAAAAGTCATCCATGAATTGTAATTTGTGATGAGCAAATCATTATATCTGACACTTAAACTGACTGTAAATTACAATACAATATGAATAAATTGTGAGGACAGTGACACTTGGAAAAGTTCTAGGGGCTATAGTCGAATAAAGCCACTTCACTTTTAAATAAATAATTCATAGAATGAGTTACAGTATTATAAACGTATATAGGCATTATTCTGAAAAGATGAGTACCATAGCACACTGAACTAACATATATGGACACTTAAATCCACTCACCTCCCCTTATGCTGCGATGCGATGCTCTGTCAAATTAGTTCAATTGAAAAAGTAAATGCTGGATATATTAGACCAAATTAAGCCTGAAGCTTCACTAGCAGATAAAATTATTGATAGTATCATATTTTGGGCTTTTTGTGAGAAGATGCTGAATGATCACAACCATGAAATGGTAGGGTGGAAGACGACAGCATTTTGAAGTAAGGGAATTGTGTAAGGGCTGACTCATTGGGAGGCAATAGTATTAAGAGACATTCAGGGCGTTAGGAAAACAATAGATGTAACATAAATTGAAATAAAATAAGCCCTAGTCCTCCATCTGTAAGAGTTGGGAAAGACTCAACAAATGGATCATTGGGAAATCAATGGATTTCCATAAGTTAGAAGAGATTTAAGGGCACATAACACACACTTATCAAAAACATAGGTAATTTCATTGAAAAGGCCATCATTGGTTACTCAGGTTGTCAAACCCAAAAAGTGGATTACATATGATTTTATTAGGAGAGACAACTTACAGGAACAACTGAGAACTTCCGTTTAAAGTTAAGTGGTCTCCCCCCCAAAAAAAACAATAAAAATGTGGCTGTGATGATTTAAAAATCTAGAGCAAATATCTAGCTATCTGTAATCTCTGCCATTCCTTTTCCATGGCAGACAATTGTCCCCATTAGTTGCACCTTCAAGACTATGCAATCATGACAATTTTATCCGAAGTGACAGATCTTGACACTGACCAACACTTTTGCCTTAGCACCATGTACTATATCTGCATACAAACCTTTTTTTTTTAAGGATCAGGGGGTTGTGGGGGGGGAAGAGAAAATAAAATAAGTTGGAAACCTTTTCATATAAAATACAGGTAAAAACACGCCTTGAAATCTATAAACATTTGAGATGGCTTGCCCACAGGCTACCTTAGGTAACTGACAGGCCAAGAGTCTGGATGGCAATTACCGGCTTCTGACAAAAACTCTTTTGCAAGTCCAGTAAGAGCAAACTTTGAAATTTGTTCCCAGAAACCAGGCTGCCTCTGAAGGGGAAGTACTGTACCGTACAAGGGATTCAACAGGACACGCCTTTGCAAAGGGACAACAGAAGCTAACATATGGCGAAATGACCGAGAGGCCTGGCCAGAAAGAGGGATACCTGGCAAAAGAGGGCATGATAAATGAAGATTTAAAATGAAGCAAAAAAAAAAAAAAGGAGGCTTATGAGAGAGGGACACCACGGAGTCGAGGCAACATTTTATGATGGGGGGGAGGAGGAGGAGGAGGAGGAAGTCAAGTTTTCTTATTGCAGTCAGTCAGCCCTTCCACATTTCCCTCAGGATCCGAGTCTCTTCCACAGCCAGGCCCGCCCGCCCACGCCACGACCCCCACCCCTCATTTTCTTTCCCGCTCTCAGTGCACGGGCAGCCGACGGGCCCCGTTACAGCCGGCGCGCTCCGGCTTCCACCCCGTAACGGTCGCCGCTGATGGCCCTTTCCGTCGCCAGCCGCTCTCAAGCGGGCGGGCGGGGAGCTGTCTCGCGCGCCGTAGGACTCTTCTCAGCTGCCGACCTGGATAGCTGGTGGTTGGGCTGCCGGGGGGCTCGTTGGCGCGCGCTCTCTCTCTCTCCCCCCCGCCGCCCGGTTCGCGTGACAGCCCCGGCGCGCGCGCTCAGCCTTTTCACTCACCTTTTAAATTTTCCGCCATCTTGAGCTTTACTTTTTTTTTTTCACTTTCCCTCCAGCCAGTGAGGCCGCCGGAAAGTTTTCATCCCACGCCACAGGGAGAAGGAGTAAGGGCGGGGCCAGAACGACCTCGGCGGCTCCTAACAGCTCACCCATTGAGCCTCGGCCGTTGGAGAAACAGGAGAGCTGGCCAATAGGAAGTTCGGGAGGTTTTTTTTTTTTTAGAAGCTGCTTCGCCCCTTCGAGCCCCTCCTCTCTGACCTCATTGGCTACTTCGCTTGGCGCGAGGATTAATTGCTAGGCTTTTAGCGGCCCCTCTCTTTCTCTCTCTCTCTCTCTCTCTCTCTCTCTCTTTTTACAAGGAGCCGGTGGCTCAGCGGGCTAGAATACTAAAAGCTGGCTGCAAAGTCGTTAGTTCAGCACTGCAGTTCGAATCCCACCTGCCGCGCAGCGGAGCGAGCTCCTGCCAACCTAGCAGTTCGAAACCATGTAAATGCAAGTAGATAAATGTAAAAAAAAAGGGAAGGTAAAACAGTGTGTCCTTGCTCCATGCTGGCCACGTGGCCACGGATTTGCACAACACTGGCTCTTCGGCTTGAATACGGAGATGAGCACCACCCCTAGTGGGACACGACTAGCACACATGTGCAGGGGAAACCTTTACCTTTTAACTCTCTTTTAAAACTGTTCAAGTCACGGACTTGTTGAGTTCTTGTGCCGAGTTTGGCTTTCTATCTGGAGAACCTCACCCCCCCTTTTTGAAGGAGAATGTTGCGATCTTAAAAACTAGTTTTTTAAAGTAGGTGTGTATCCATCCCGACTTGCTCTTAACTTGCTCTCGATCTTTGACTTCATGAGTGATGTTATTGATTTAATTATGCTTAAGTGTGTACTAAGTTGTATTATTTTCACTTTGCTATTTTTTATTGTACATTGTATTGGGTGTTTTATGTTGAATTGTTGTAAACCTCCCAGAGTGGCCTTATCGCCAGAATGGCAGTATATAAATAAATGAATACCTGTATTTAATAATGCTCCTTAAGTAATAAAATGGGCCATTGCTCCTCAAATACATATGGGAACTGAATGCTGGCTTGCTGACCTGCCAAGTATTTATAAGAGCTAATTTTAAATGATAGTAATATTACAAAGAAAACCCCACCCTAGATATGACAAACGTATTACTGTAAGAAATTATGAAAGCAGCATTGAGAAGGGCTTTCATACAGGAAGTAGCAAGAGCTAAAAGACAAAAAGAAGGGACTACGAAAAGAACAGATAGGAAAAACAACATAACAATCAGGAAGCAAAAAGCTGGACATATAATAAGTGAGCAAAAAAGCAGAGTTAAATGATCTCTGAATTGGTTTACTGAACAATTTCAGTGCAAACTTTCAGGGCCTTAAAAAAGAACTTTGCATCTCCTCTCTTCCCCGCCATGGAAGAGCAGTAGGAAGCTGTAAAGGTTCATTAAACGGCAGCAACGGTTCCCCCGGAAAATCATTACAGGAGACGGCAGGCTTGTCGAAACATAATAAATTATTATTATTATTCAACACATTCCTTCTTGTTCTTTGTGTGCAAAATCTTCAACATCAGATAACAATAACTGTTCCGAACCCAAATGCAACAAGTCTTTTGACATTTGAAGATCACATATAAACGGGTTGGTACTTTTCATTTGCGGGTCAGAGCGCAGTGTGCTATTAAAGGTCCCGCACAATGAGTCCTGAAACACGGGTGTCATACATAATCTGGGGAGTTCTCCCAACCCCATCCAGGGATCCCTCCCATTAAGTCTCCCTGTGGGGTTTTTATGTACGTCACTGGTTGATTACTCTGAGCCCGTTCTGTACACCAACCATCTAACCCGCCTGTAGGGGTTGGTAGGGGGTTACTCATCTATTTGGGGTAATACCGGCCGTTCAGTCTGTACTCTTTTTTTTCTAGCACCCTTATCCTCACTTTGTTCCCACACCTGTAAGGATGCATCCCTTGTCTCTGGCTTTATCTGACGTGACATCCCCACTTTATTCCTCCCTCCTTATATCCTATTACACCCCTCTTGGCTCCACCCCCATGCCACGTCACTCCTGTCAACTCTCCCTACCGGTTCATCATACCATCACTCTGCCACTCTCCCTTCTTTCCTTTCCTTTCGCTTTGCTTCCTTATCTGTGCTTGTCTTTTCCTCTCCCTTCAATTCATCCTCCTTTATGTACATGTTCTTCAACTTGTCTTTCTATTTCTTTAGACTTCTCTTCCTCTGTTGCAGACGGTTCACTCTCCTTCCAGTTACAGAAGCTTTCAATTTTCCGATACAGTACCATGAAGCAGTTTGCGCAAAGGGATGGTGGCTTGAGAAGCCGGTGGTTCTCAAGCTGCACCACAGTGCCCTGGGGCACTGTCAGAACCATCCTTGGAAGTACTACTCGAGCTGGGCTGCCCCCCCCTTCTCTCTCCCACCCCCCAAAAGTATTGTATTGGGGCAGCCATGTCCACTGGCCAATAAATTGTTAAGGAAGCAGGAAGTCAAAACAGTGGGAGAAGCACTGGCTTAAGCTCTCCACTGTGGTTTAATCCAATCAATCATACCTACTGGAAGTGAAACAAAAGGGATTGACCCTACCTGCACCAAACAACAGGTAGGAAAATCTTTGGACAAAGAAATAGGAATGGCTGGTGGTGCCAAGAGGAGAGGAACAAAGGAGGGGATGTGTGGGGACACCTGTCAAACCCTCCTGCTGGGGTGAAAAGGAAGGGAGAAAGCGGGTACACACATACACACACAGAGACACACACACACACACACACAGAGCTGTGGGAATTCACAGGCCTGGGGATCAGAAGCACATGATGGAGGAGATTGAATGCCGGTGCTGCCA
Organism: Phrynocephalus versicolor; assembly: GCA_023846285.1. Taxonomy (NCBI): domain Eukaryota; kingdom Metazoa; phylum Chordata; class Lepidosauria; order Squamata; family Agamidae; genus Phrynocephalus; species Phrynocephalus versicolor. The sequence continues at coordinate 4,549,107 of JAHTLZ010003468.1, read as the reverse complement.
GTTTCATCAGACCTGTCACTGGTGGACGTTGCCCTCGAAAAGAGGTCTGGAAGGCTGTGCAACCCATCCATTTATGGGACAAGAGAACAACCCCTTCCTCACACTGCTGCATGAGGAGGAGAGGCTCTTTCTACCAGTTTATTTATTTATTTATTATATTTATATACCACCACCATCTTCCGAGACGGAACTCGGGGCGGTGTACACTAAAAGAAAAACAACAACAAATAGCAACGGACAAGCATTAAAATCAGAGCCACCAGTTGAAGTCAATGGTCATCCAAATTTGCTGGAAATAAATGTTAACTGTTTGGATTTGAAAAATGTATCTGTTGTGTTGACAGACTCAAAGAACGGTATTCACTGAGGATGGTCCTGAGGCAGGCAGCAGACGCTCACAAGTCCTAATGGAAAATTAGTCCTTAGACAACTAATCTCATACATGTTGGTAACAGCACACATTCTAGTAGCAAAACGTTGGAAAGCTCTTAAGGAAGTTAAAATCAAAATGTGGTTGGGCCGAGTGTGGGAAATATCATTGCTTGAAAAGCTGACACACGAGGATTACAAGAGGAACTGAAAAAAACAACCCAAGTTTGTTACAACATACCAAACGTTTAATATTTTAGAAAAAAATCTTTTAAAGAAATCATTACAAGAAACACACTTCACATTCAAGAACTGCTGGACTCACTTAACTAGATTGGAGACTGAAATAAAAGGCCATGGCTAATTGTTCATAGTTTGACGTTTTTAATTGGGGATGGGCACGAATCCGCCCTAGGCAGGATAAATTCTTGCCAGGTTTTTTTCTTAACCTTCCTACCCTTTCTGATCCATGCTATTACTTGGTTCCAGAAGACTGATCATCCCAAGGCATAGCCCAGAGAAGGGATCCACCCGGCACCCACCGCATATTCTTGGCATGGAACTTTTCCATATGCCTGAGCTCACCCACTCACGTCCATGATTAGGTTATACTAGAGGGCAGCTTCACTGAGGTTTGCTAATTTTCCCCCCTTGAAATTGCAAGAATGCCTTTTGGGCACTCAGAAAGACTCACAATCCTACAGCAAGCCTCCAGAATTATAGCACCGCCTTGTACAATTTCTATTATTACTGCATCCAACATTGTAGTTTATATTTGTTAGCTACGTGTTACACCTCTTACTTCCTGCTTCCATCCCAGGGCTCGCCTTGCCTTTCTGACCATGACCCTGGTGGTCAATGAGATGTGGGTGAGTGAGGTGACCACCAAATATCAAAGCAGGAACCCGGTAATTGCTACCACTCTCCCCATGCAACTGACATCCTCTTCCTTACACAGGCATAATTTACTCAACAGGTCCTTTAGCCACTGTTTGTCAGGTTCAGAAATCTCAGTAGAATTGTTATTATGAAATGGAAACCCCAGTGATTTCCTCTTCCTCCTGCAAGCTTCCATCACAGACTCCAATGAGATTCCTGTTAGCTTGGAAGTGAAATAGAGCTCACCAAAGTTAAGTGTAGAGATGCAAACACATGCCAGTTTGTTAACTGAGAGAAAATAAAATAAGCGTACACAATGCTGATAGCCATTAAATTTAACACAGTCTGAAGATATTTCCCTGAATCCATTCCTTCTCCCTGGAGGTGTTAGAGTGAAGATGCAAATTGGTGTAAAAGGCAGCCTTTTCTTTCTGATGCTACCAGCCATGTGCATTTGGAGCTACACCACTTAAATGAGTATGAAACACACTCAAGGTTTGTAATATAGACAGGTGCTCCTCAGCCATTTCCAGGACATTACATATGATTCTTTAATGCCTCAGGAGGAACCTTCAAGCTGAGAACACTAGTGAGCCAGGAAATGTGTCTCTGATCCCAAAAGAATGTCATTGAGTGTGGACTGAGCCTCACAGGAAACAATCTTGTGGGTTTCCTTGACCAACATGCCTTAATTTTATCCACAGTGCCAAAATACCATGGGTGGGGGTCAGGATTTCCTGTATCAACTACTACTCGCTTGCCCAGTCTCCAGCTACTGTAATGTTAAGGAGCACGGCTATTTTGATGTGTTCTGGCCTTCCATATTACATATACAGTAGTTTTTTTTCCTTTGCTTTGATGTTTTGTCCAGTCAGAAACAAGCCAATTAATTACCTTTCCCTGGGTGGAACAGCATTTGTGGCATGGGGCTTTCCCACCTACTGTCATCCTCAGGCTATCAAATGCAGTGTCACAAAAAATAGTTTTTTGAGAAAGATTGGGAATGGGGGAGGCTACAGAAACAGGAAGGGCTGCAGATGGGTGGGTGTTGGCAGAAATTACGCCATCTTCTGTGAATGAAAGAGCAACTTAGGACCCAAGGCACTGCAACTACTTAGAATGAAGGACATCCCTCTGTAACAGTATGATTTTAAAAGAAAAGGTTGCATTCATTGCAGTCAAACTGGGGGCTTATCCTGACAGAGTTATTTGAAGTGCATAATGTAGTGCTTCCTATTTCGCTTGGGAACAGTGCTATTCACTCCATACACCCAGACCTCTAAGGGCTATTATTCTTCCAGTTCCTTTGTTCACACAGAAGATGCAAACAGCAACATCTTCTCCTAAGGCTCCACAAAATCTCGTCCCAGTTCTCCTCTTACAACAATTTCTTCACCCTGTTCTTTGTCCTTCTCCCACTATATCCATTGGCCCTCTGCACTGCAGTGTCACTCCAAACTCAATTTTTGTGAGCAATAATTGCAATCCTTCTTTTTGTTCTGTTAACACCAAGTCCTGTCTTTAAAAAACTAGACACACACACACCAGTTGAGTCTATCACTAGAACAAGCTCATCTCTAGAAGTTGATCAGGTCAGCACTGAAATCAAAAGTGAAGCTACTTCATTCTTTTGCATCTAGTGCTCACGGCCACTTTTAAAATTGTAAAGTGTGTATTATTATTGGGGGAGGGAGGGGGCAGAAGAACTAAGAACTCACTCCCACGCCTCCTGTATCTGGCCATGCCATGCACTATGATCCACAGCTCATAAGTTTGAAAGGTGCTTCTATATTTGATCCCACCATACAGTAATGGTACAAAATAGTGCCAAACATAAGACTACTAAAAATAAAACAAAAGGGGAAATCGACACACCAGACTGAGGAAAAAGAGGCAGAAAAGTCATAGAAGATCCACTGTAATTTGTATAAGCAGAACATCATATGGACATTATAGAAAATGACATGATCCAGGCAGGACCAAAACCTTAAGACAGAACTAATACTACACAGGATGAACCTTAGGTTCCTGCTGTTACCCTCAAAGAAAGTCTTTCTGCCACATTTGTAGGGTAAAATATATATATTGCCTTCATATTTAGAAATGGCAACCTCCCATGCTCTGCAAGGAAGATGCAAGAGAAAACATTGTGCAGGGGGGAAAAACTCAGAGTGAAAGGATTTTAGAACAAGGCACAGATTATTTTATAAGAAAGGTTTGCTTACATTCCTAATATATGCACTCCTATACGTTGGCCTCAAAAGGGAAACTACTTAAGGGGGAAACCATGATTAGATGACATGGGAAAAGGAAAAGATGATGAGGGGTTTGGGTGAAAGACGATACAGCTCCAAGAAAGTAAAATGCAGCCGATTAGGAATGGCATTGTCAAGGCTAAGGGTGGGAAAGAGACAGGATAATTACCACCCTCTCAGACTGTCAAAGGCATTCAGACACATAGGTGAGAATTATCCTTAGGCCAAAGTATTACTGAAAGGGAGGACAAGAAAATAATGGCCTTTGGCTGCTTACCCCCAAAGAGAATTTCAGCCTTTCTCTTATTGGGTTCCAGAAGGGCCTGCACAGATGGCGAAGGGGCATCTACAGAGCAGCCGGCCTAACTACATAAAAATGTTGATGGCCATTCAGATGGCAATAGGTTGGTAGAAGGATTGTCGCCGGGCCAAGTGTCCTTCTGGACTCAGTCATCCCACTCATCATCCTCATCTTCCTCTCCAGTGACTTCGTCTTCATCTGCAGGTAAAGAAGAACAGGGCACCCACGTGTCAGGAAGAATGGTCATACTGAGTTACAAAGAGTGCACTTCTATCCCCAAGGTGGTGTGTGTGTGTGTGTGTGTGTGTGTGTGTGTGTGTGTGTGTGTGTGTGTGAGAGAGAGAGAGAGAGAGAGAGAGAGTACATGTGGTCAACTAACATTATCTGAATGAATTCACAATCTGGATGAAGTCAGCCAGTTCATATGCACCCATACACATGTACCGTATTTGTATAGGTACCCACCCATAGCCGTGCATATGCTACTCATGTGATTTCATTCTGCTCTGTTCCTTCATTCTCTGCTTATTCCAAAGTCAGAACCAGTGCAGGACTCAAGATGTTCATACTTAGCAAATGACACCCAGTTTCTCTTACATCTTTGCTGTGCTGTTGCTCTTCAAGAATAGTAAAACAACTCTGAATTACTGCAAGTCTGAGATCACCCTGCTTGTACGGTCGCACCCTGAAAGTGAGGTGTCCGATAGGGAGATGAGCAACCAAGCTTACCTGAGGAGTGAATGACCTTGCTCCTCTTCTGCATCACATGCATAAGAGCCCCTACCAGGCCTTCCGAGCTCTGTGCAGGTGGAGGTGATTCCAACACATCAGGCGTCTGAAATGCAGATTGGGATTATAACCAAATGGATTAACGCTACCAAATGTTGAGGGTCCCCAGGAAATCTAGGTACAACAAGCTAGAATAACACAGTGGACAAAGCAGTAAAATGGAAAATATATACTGTAGGTCTGTTTCACCATAATGTGTTAAACCTATCCGGGCTACACCACTTCACTGCCACTATGGTTAAATGAGATGCAAACCTATCATTTATGAATGTGGGTTATAATGATTCTCTAGCTACAACTCAAAACACCAAGAAATGGCCCAATGTTGCTGCAAAATATCATGCCGACATTGCCAGCAGGAGAAAGGATACCAAGCTAAGCATAGCAGAGAGGGGCCATGGTGTTGACAATAACAACAGCAGCAGTCAAAATGGTATACTGGATACCCTTGTGTGCCCACTATCATTTACAAAATAACACCAAGAAAGGGAATATCCCAGAAGCTGATTCATTTATTCATCAGTTTATTACTCCCCACCCAAACACAAAGCCATTGTCGTGGCTGTTCTTTGACAAGTGTGAATGGTAGTAGCAGAAGAGGGTATCCTATGGACCATCTTGCTGACTATGAAACTGCAACTTTGCAACTCTCTTGCTGGTAAGCCTCTTCCACACATGCTCAGTCTTACAACAAAGTGGTTGTTTTCAACCTTGAAAGGCCTTTTTGAGGATTCATATTTCATCCCCTGTGGCCCAAATTCCCTCCAAATAAAAATAAAAATGGATGGGATCAACCATTCTATTTCAAGATCAGCAAGATTGGTCTTTTCAATATGTGTGAGCTATTTTGAATCTAGGAACATTTGGGGTTGTTTGTTTCTGCATGGAGGGAACTGTTGTTTTTTTTGGGGGGGGGCATAACTCAAAGACCCTTGATTAAACTTCTAAAAATTCAGCACAGAGGAAGAATAGGCTGTCTTCTACAGTTATATGGGTAAATTTAGTATTTATCAGAAGTCCTGTTTCAAATTTTTGTTTGGGCGGCCCCCAGTTTTAGAACTGCCTTGTAAAATGTCGATTTCTTCAGCTGCACATTAACATAGCAGCACTACCTTCTTTTTCTTTAGCGTTTGTCCCACTTGGTGCACTACCATGGAGCTATAATTCTAAACATTTTTTTAAAATCCCTGCCTATGGAAATCTAGATATTAGAAATAAGAGTGTTGGCCTAATTGTTTCCTAGTCATGCTGGTATTCTATCAATAGCAATATTTCTTGCTGCAGAGCCAGTGATTGGAAGTTTAGTTTCCCACTAGGCTCCCCAGCAAAGTCAGCTCATGTGGCCTTCAACCAGCTGCCAAGTCCCAGGTGTACAGTGATAAACCGCTTCTCTCCACCTAGAAAACCCTGAAGATGGTCACCATAAATCAGAATTTACTAGATGTCACGTAACTATTATTTAAAAGCTCTCAGTTGTGTCAGTCCCTTGCTCAAGATCTGCCATGGTACAAGCCTACACAGAACTAGCACAGTGGTTCCCAACCCTGGGCAACCGAGGTGTTCTGGGACTGTAACTCCCAGAAGCCTATGTCACATCATATTTATTTCATCCAATGTTTCCTTCTCCATTGCCACATATTTCTACCACTTAGGCCATGGTCATACCAGCAAAATGTCCCCCTGTAGTTACATAACTCTTAATCGTATTCCTTTCATGCTTTGAGATCAAGTACTTCAGGATGTATATCTCAATGTGTTTCTGGGTTACCATGTCATTCCCTTCCGATTCAATAAATGCCTGGAGCTTCTTATTGAGAATATTTGACAGAAATCAATTGACATGTTGACATAAACTGTGAGATCTTGGCAAGCCCCCCACCCCCCACCCCCCACCCCGGTCCCAGAGACAGATGTTTCTTTCATCTTAACAGGTTCTTAGACATAGAACAAACATTAGAAACAAAACCCACCAGTCTCTCTGCGGGTTCTATGAAAGAGGCAACAGGTAGCAAAGCATCAGCCCCACCTAAGGCTGGTGTCCAACTCTGGCTTGTGATCCAAGGAGACACTCCATCTTGGTATCCTATTTCCAAGGTTTCTTGCCTGGGGCGGGAGATGGTTCTGCGTATGGACGGTGGGAAGGGTCTCGTCCCATGACTTATCCCATAGGAAGTAAGGCTTTTTCTACCGTATTTTCTCTGTTGACCCTCTGCCTTTCAAACAAGATATGTTCTCTCTCTTAGGTCTCTCTTCTGTTTCATCCCCAGTATGGAGGCTCCTAGGCGTTCTTGCTCCTCCATGTGGGTCCTTTCTGCTGCCTCTCTGAGCAGTCTGAATGTTAACCACTCCCCCTTCCAAGGGACTTTTAATAACCACCTCCCAAAGCTCCTCCTCCTTTGCCTCATTGGCCCAACATTCTGTGGCCACTCCCCCTACAGCTCCCAGCAAATCCTCCTCTTCCTTCTTGTTTCCCACTAATAAACCAACCAGGGTTTTTCTCCCTCTCTGTTTTTAAAATAGCCCTCTGACTCTCAGGCTCCTGCAACCGAGGGGATGGAGCACTTGCCCAGCTTCCTAGTTTCCCACACAAACACTATAGAAAAATAATTTTTAAAAAAATGAAAAATATTTTAAAGGATCTGCACAGTGGCATTAGTTTTTAAAAGTTGCAATAAGATCATTTAAAACAAGCAGCAATGCAGCACTTTAAAAAAAATCTGCCATAATAATAATACTGTATCCATATTTTTCCGTTCTATAAGATGCCCACATGTATAAGACGACTCCCCACTTTTCCAACAAAAAAATGACAATTTTGCAATCGCATGGTTCGCTCCTCAGCTTACTTCCATGTGTAAGACAATCCTCAATTATTAGTCTAACAATTTTAGTCAAAAACATAGTCTTATACATAGAAAAGTACTGTAAAAGTTTTTAAAGGGTGCCGCTGGATGAGCGATAAATGACCTGCAGTCAGCACACTTGCCAAGTAAATGGTTCACTAATGGCCATACATCATAGGACTTAAAATTTGAAATGCAATATCAAAGGGGGAGAACCGGAAAACATTTTGTTGGTGTGACCATGGATGGCCTTAGGTATTTCTCATAGACAAAGACGTGTTGGCCGAATGGCAAACATGTCTTCTTTCTTTGTGGGTTTGGCCTTCAGTGGTCCAAACTCACAAAGAAAGCACAAAGCTCAACCTGCTTGGGGGAGAACGGAGGTGAAAAGTTCCTTCCCGGTCTCACATGCGACAATCAGACAGTAAAGTTCAGCAGCTGAACAAGGCTCCCCAATATCTCCTACCTTGTTGAGTTGTATTCCTTGTCGTATCTGGTCCAGTAATGCCCCACGCCCCATGGGAGCACCTGCGGCTGGTGGAGTCCCCAGAGCGCTTACCCCCCCAGAGGGAGGAGGTGGAGGTGGGCATGGGGCAGAACGCTGGAACTGAGGTGGGGGAGGGGGAGGAGGGGGAGGGGGAGGGGGAGGGGGTGGGGCTGCCCCACCCAGGGGAAGAGGAGGCGGACGGTTCAGTCCAGGCCTTGAGGCAGGGAGAGGAGGTCCCCACTGAGGACTAGGATGTCCCTGAGAGGGCTGCGGTGGGGAGGGGCCACCAGCTCCCCTGTTTGGTGCACCTGGGATAGGTGGTAGGGCACCACTTCGGCCGTGCCCAGGAGATGGGGCAAGGGGGCCTGAACGATTTGGGGGTGGCGGTGGTGGATGGCTTGGATCTGAAAAACAAAACAAAACAAACAAACCACACATAGGAACATTCAGTTCCCTGTACATTAAGAAATGGCTCTCCCTATGTTAGCATTTTGTTGAAAGGGGAAAAAAAAACCCTGTCATGTGTGCTTCCCTGTTTGGATCACACCCAAATTAGGAAAAGCGGGAAGCGTTGTATCCCATCACCCAACACAAAAACGCATCTTGTAACAATTTTTTTTACAGCATACATTTTTGTTGTGGCATGTGTTTTTCGATTCAAGATGTGCTTCCCTCAATTGAGGAATGACCAGAAAATGTTAAAAGAGGGGCACGGCAGAGTAAAGGGAAATCCCATTGAAGAAGAAGAAGAAGAAGAAGAAGAAGAAGAAGAAGAATTAGGTGTAATTGGTGATGATTCTACATGGCAAGCATAGGGACTAAGCACAATGATCATTCACAATGGTGACAACACAAATATAACCTAGGTTGGCTATGATAGTAACACGGTGATACCACTTGTCTCAATTCAGGCCTAAAAAGGCTGTCACTGTATGTGTTTGAATTTGACTGCGTAGAACTTGCCACACATGTTGCACTTGGAAAACCGGGACGCAAACTGTGTTGTTATTCAGGATCAGGGCATCCAAGCCCAGCGTTAAGTGATCTCCCCTTTCAGAAAGTTTCAGTATAAGTACAAGGGACATGGATCGAGATGGGTTCTCAACCTGTGGGTCCCCAGATGTTCTTGGACTGCAACTCCCAGAAGCCTCCATCACTCGTGCTTTAAGGGTTTTCTGGGAGTTGCAGTCCGGGAACATCTGGGGACCCACAGGTTGAGAACCACTGATCTAGATCTATTAATTAGCCAAACCTCACTGTGTGAGTGAAAATGGTGCTAAAGAGAACTGAGAGACAGCAGCGATTACCATAACCCCAGTCCACAAGCTCACCCTGTCGTCTTAGTTCTTGCTTCACCGCCTCCAATCCCCCTTGGCCTTCAATGAAATCATAAATTATCTTGGATGTCTCAGCATCAGTCAGTTGAGCCTCACTGATTCCCGCTTGGGAGAAGAGGGTCTTTAAATCAGGATCTAGATTATTCACCTGAAACAAAAGCACAAATAGATATGGAATGTGTGAAACAATGTGCCTATGTGTAATTGTTAATTATGAAACTACCTAATCATCATTTTATTTTATGATATTAGTATGTTTATTGTATTTTTGTTTTATATTTGTTATCTTATCTAATTGCCTGATTATGCCCAGGCTAGACGGGAGGTATACAAATCAAATCAAATCAAATCAAATCAGATAGATAGATAGATAGATAGATAGATAGATAGATAGATAGATGATTGCTTAATGCCAAGTTTTCTGAGCCAGTGTTAAGCTACATTAAAGAACTGGATGAGGATGAAAAAAATGAAACTAAACCCAGACAAGACAGAGGTGCTTTTGGTCAGTTGAAAGGGAGAACAAGGGATAGGGATGCAACCTGTAGTGGATGGGGTCACCCTCTAATTGAAAAAAGAGGTACACAGCTTGGGGGTGCTCTTGGACTCATCCTTGAGCCTGGATGCCCAGGTCACGGCTGTGGCCAGAAGCACATTTGCACAATTTAGGCTAGTACACAAGTTACGACCGGTTTTTAAGAAACCAGCTCTGGCCACAGTGACACATGCCCTTGTGATGTTCCAGCTAGACTACTGTAATGCGCTCCATGTGGAGCTACTGATGAAAAGTCTCAGGAAATTTCAATGGCTCTAAAATGCAGCAGCCAGGTTGCTGACTAGGGCAGGGTACAGAGATCACATCAGACCCCTATTAAAGCAGCTCCACTGGCTACCAGTCAGGTATCGGGCACAATTCAAAGTGCTGACCTTAACCTACAAAGCACTGTACAGCCTGGGTCCTAGCTAACCCAAAGATCGAATCTCACAGTATGAACTGGCTCGTGTATTAAGGTCATCAGGAGAGGCCTTTCTCTCCATTCCACCACTCTCACAGGTACGTCTCGTGGGAACATATGAAAGGCCCTTCTCAGCTGCTGCACCCAGACTCTGGAACTCCCTCCAACTAGAGGCCAGGACTGCCCCATCTCTGATGTCCTTCTGGAAACTGGCAAAGACCTTTCTCTTCAGGCCAGCTTTCCCTGAGTGATGGACTACCTACTATGTGTCTTTTATATGAATCTATATGATCACATAGGCTTTGTGTGTAGAACCACTTATAACCTTGTGTGATTGCACTGACATGTTAGCTTCCATCACTCTTAACTTTTACATGGAATTTTACTCTCTTGTTAACTGCTCATGTTCTCTTGTAGCTTAAATGTATTGTTGTCTTTTAATGCTGTAAGATGTTCCTCAGTTCCTTGTTCTCCATACTTAATCATGTCTTAATTGTACTGGACTGTATATTGTCCCTCATTAAAGGGATTAATGAGGCCCTGAACTTTCTCTAGCGCAGCCCTACCATTCTGGAAATGCTAGCCATTTTTTAAAAAATAATGCAACATGGATCAGTTAGGGAGATGAAGAGCAGTTGCCACCATCTGCTTATTTTACATACCGGTAAATGTCTTTTTAGAATGAAAGTACTCCAGTCAATAAGAGAGCTTGACTAAGGAGTCATGGGTCATACCTCACGGGAGAGTAGCCAACTGCGCTCACCCAGAGCATGCACAGTTGGTGGGACTGCCTGTCTTGCCAGCAACACAGCCTTGCGCCTCTGAGTACCAGCAGGGGTGGGGTGGGGGAGGAATGGGAAGAGGAGGAGGACTGGTACACCATCTTTGAGGTCTTTGTATTTAAGAATCTTGAGGTCCCCTAGAGTCAGAAACTGAACTGACAGGATAGGAATTATTTCGCTTTGGCTAACCATGGCAAAGGGAAAAGATCACACCATACAGCTGCTTTGAGGTCTCATTACTTGGTCACTTAACTGTCTAAACCTGAGGAGAGAAGGAAACATGATGTGCAAATATGTGGAAATGTGCTGATGCGAGTGACAGATGGAGTCAGAAAGTGAAAAATCTGGAGCACAGAAGAGAAGAGGAAACGGGCGTTTAACTTTACTCCCATAACATGCTACATCTCTTCGCCCTGTAGATGACCAGATATGCTCATGGGAGCTGAAATTCAGTCTTGATGCTACAAGGATAAAACAGGGGCTTGGAGAAGACACATCTTCAAATGGAAAGCAAGAGGTTGTTGAAAGGATCTACAACCAAATTACTATCAGCCAGGATTCCATCACCAGCTCCAGTGAAAGGAAAGAAGGAAGGAGACCAGCAGGCAAGATTATAATTTTTGTCCCTCACAGACTTCTGATCCAGAAGATTTTTTTGAGAGCCAAGAATATAATCTGAGCATGTTCACTGGATTTTGAGGAAACCAGGAGATGACCTCCTCCTAAGCTACAGACTGATGTTTCTTCTTCTTTGCTTTTACTTGGACTGTAGTTGTCTGTACACAAACTAGGTCTGACAACACCTTAAAGCTGGAACCTGCAAGCAAACCCTGGCAAAAAGCTTCTTGTTCGATAGGGAGGAGCGTAAATGGGCATTTGACTGGACTGCAGGAATTCCAGAGTCTAATCTTCTAACCATGAAAGGCCAATAGCCTCCGTTCCACCCATTTAACCTCCTCCTTCCAAGTGCAGTGGTCAACCCTTGCATCTACGTACGTCAAATCCATTGTTGGGATCCCATCCAATGTGCTGGATATGCCTGGAAGAGTAACAAAGAAGACATCCAGTAAGTAAATGCCCTGAGTCAGTTGGTTGAGCCCTCATGAGACAAGCTTGAAACATGAGTCCCCTAAACATGGAACTGGTGGTCAGAGCTTCTGAGGTGCTCTGTGCCAAGTTAAAAGGGGAGTGGTTGGAACCTTTTACTAGTCTTGGGCCCCCAAGCCACCTTCATCACGTTCTAAAGCCGTGGTTCCCAACCTGGGGGTCAAGACCCCTTTGGGGGTTGAATGACCATTTCACAGGGGTCGCCATGAGCCACTGAAGAAAAAGGCCCAAACGGCTTGGGTCTGGAGGGGAAGAGGGAAGAAGGAGGGAAAGAGTGAGTTACAGCTTGATGGGTTGGAAGGGATGTCAGTCAATGGCACCGGAGGCTGCGATTGGCTGAGGGTTGCCTGTAGAGGGAAGTTCTCTATGGCACTTGCGGCAGTGGCTTGCCAAAGGGGGCTTGGGGCCTCTTCCAAGCAGGGCAAGGGGTCACCACAACATGCAGAACTGTATTAAAGGGTTGTGGCATTAGGACGGTTGGGAACCACTGTTCTAGAGTTAATCATGAGTGGAAGGAAAAGTAAAAAACAAATAAATTCTGAGTCCCTGATACAGTCATTCTTTTAGGAAACAAACTAAGAAACTGGACATATTCTGGGCCTCTCGCAACCTGCTTCCCAAGTCTTTCTGCCTCTTCCCACCCCGCCATCTGCATTCTAGTTGCTGCCCACCATCCTGTCCTTTCACCCTCCTTAAATTTCCTACAGGGTGGCAGCTGCACCTATGCAGACTTCCACCCTGTGATATGTCGACGCTCAGCAGTCAAGGGGAGATCACCAGCGTCAGTTATATCCATTAACATTAGCTATAGGCAGATAACAACAAGGGTTCTTAAACTGTTCCACACAAAATCTGCATCACATGGTATGTGGAAATTCCAGTTTCAAGTCATCCTATATATAAAGATTGATAGGAAAATGTGGCAGACAGAAATGAAGGAAACCTTTCCCTAACGTGGCTTGAATTTTTGGGGAAATCCTCCTCAATTGATGAGGTATTTATTTCTTCTGAAGGCACTCACTTGAAACCACTCGGAGCTCCTATGTCAGCCTTCGAAATCTTCTTTTTCCCCTTCTTCTTATCTGTCACCGTGGGAACAGGGAGCCCTCGGTAGCGAGAAAATGTGATGTCTGGATTCTGGATGTCCACAGTTGCCAGAGGGAGAGGGGGTGAAAGGGTGTTTGCCTGTGTTCCGGGTCCTTTGGGGGGACGACGACGACGCAAGACACAAGATGGAGTGGTGTGAGCTGTGAAGACTCACAAATCTACCTCTCCTGCCACTGCAATGCCCACCAACTTATCAACTCTTCATAGTTTTGAATTATGTACAGTACTTCAATTTTTGTTGTTTAGTTTTAACCAAAAAAACTGAAGAATATAATATTGATGGTCCGGATCATTTTTAAGTATATGGATGTGGGTGGAGAAGCTATTTATTATTTATTTATTTATTTATTTATTTATTTATTTATTTATTTATTTATTTATTTATTTATAAACCGCACCTATTTTCCCAATGGAACTCTGGACGGTATACAAGCAAAGCGAACAACAATTAAAAACACCCTAATAGAAATAAAAAAGAAACATACCAAAAGAGAAAAAATGCTCTAGCTGGTGGGGCCACACCACAAACTAGAGTTTAAACATGGGGGTTTGTTCTGCTTAAGAAACAGATAACCTCTCCTGCTTTGCAGACCTCTGTGGATCACTGCCGCTTACAAATCTGAGGTGTTACTGGTTATTTATCTATGTAAAGCCTGATTAACTGAATTTGTCCAACTAATAAGACTTTATGGATGCCACTGCACTTTGTACATTTCATTTCTTTCTATACTGCCCTTCTCCCATTTATGGGACTCAAGGCAGCTCACATATTATTGAAAGAAAAATGAGTTGAAAATACAATTAATCATTAAATATATATATATCCATATTAAAATAATAAGTTAATGCTTTTATAAACACAAAAAGGGATTAAAACATAAATTATACAATATGCAGTATCCAAAATTAAAAAATTTTCCCAGCCCAGTGAACTTCAAATTTTATTGGTATTGTTTTAATCACTCAAATAACAGGATTCGGGTTTGCATGGTTAGCTGCCTTGCAAACTATTGCATTAGTCTGAAGATGTAGGATGGACAATTGGGCTACAATGGCACACAGTGGCAGTTTGATTTGCAGCCTATCCTTCACTTCCATTTGCTTTGAGTGCTCACACAGTGGCCATGGATTGGTACAAAACCATTTCCCACTCTCAATGCAATCTGCATTTCAGCCCTCCCTCCCTCCCTCCCTTAATTGCTTCCTCTCACAATCGTGTTCTGTCTTAATTGATATCTGACCTTCATTGATGAAAATGGTGTAGGATATTGCCATCAATAAATATGAATGGGCATGACTGGAAACCTGTGAGCTGTTTATGCAACCCTTTTATAGTTCATTTTTTACTTTTTTTTCGGCAGGGAGAAAGATCATAGGGCACGTATTCCTGTGGTCCTTAAACATCACGTCACCACAATACGATACACGGAAACAGCCCCTGTCCTTTTGTGAAATAAAAAACTGATCACATGGGGAGAAAGTCAGTTCAAATGGTTACCGCCTGAAAAAGGTAGAAGCCGTCAGCAGCAGTAAAAATGCTCCATGTTGGGAGCAACAAGAGATGGGCTGATATGAATTGGCCTTTGCATCGTGTGATCATTTGGCGGAAAAATTTAATTCATCTGTTTTATAACCAGAACAAATCCCATCATAGTTGACAGAATAGTTGCATTCTTAGGGCTTTTATACAGGACCCCTAAGCTCCGCTGCAAATGGCTCCCAGCTCCGGAGCTTAGAAATGTTTCCCCACCAGCTCCAGAGTTTAGAGAAAATTAAGTGCGACCATGCCCCCATAAGCGCGAACCAGAGCACCTTTCATGTACCTGCTCTCAGCAGGTGAAAATTCCTTGATGCGGATAAGAGTGCCCGGCTCTCCTCGCTTGTCTGTTGTTTTTTTGCCTCCCGCCCCTTTAAGAGCCCCTTGAGAAGGAACCAGGAAGTAACGGGGCTGGTGGCAACTTCAACCGGCAGGGGCAGGTTAGTAAAGGCTTCTTTTGTCCTTTTTTTTCCCTCCCTCCCCTCACGCAGACAGGAGCAGGAAGTGCTGAGGGGTGGGGACGCAGGAACAGAAATGAACCCCCACTGTGCCTTCTGTGAGGAGAGCCTGTCTGTGTTGCCTTGAGCAAAGGTACACACAGTACTTGAATACCCCTAGAATGGTAAATGACTTCTAAGTATTCTCTACCTGTAAAGGGTCACCATAATTGTCTTGATGGCACTTTATTTATTTATTTATTTATTTATTTATTTATTTATTTATTTATTTATTTATTTATTACTAAAACAAATCCTACAGTAACTTGACCATACAGTTGCACTCTCAGTAAATACATTAGCAAACTCATTTTTCTTATGCCACCCAAACCTGCAAATTACATACCAGCTGAGTCCACTTCAGATGAGGACCGTGGAAGAGTTGTTCTTTTGTCTAACATAAGACAAATTATACAAGTAAATAGAGTAAACCACCAACTGCATCGCAACAATTCCTTGCTATAGCATTTTCTGAAACGGCAGCTGATGGGGCCCAGTGACCAATTTACTCCAATTATGCTCATGTAATCTAAAATCACATTCCTAGGATTCAGATCTATCTTTATAGCAATGCTCCCCCAAACTCTGCCTGGCAATTCGGGTGAGCGCATGATGAGCACAGCGATGGTGCTTGACTCTTGTAACCAAAGGTTCTTTCTGTGCTCTCAACCATCAGAACATACACAAAGCATTACAAAATGATATACAGTTTAGAAGACATACCTCCATTGACCGGAGGTGGTGGCGGTGGCAGCTGCCTGGATTCTGCAAAAGGAGGAGAGTTTTACGAAGAAGAGAAAATGACCCGGGCTCTGTTTGAGGAAGGAACTGGATGGTCCTTGTTGGCATATCCTGTAAAATGAGGGTTAAGCCTCTCCTCCCTCTACATGGCTTGTTCAGGGCAGAGGGAGGTGCCAAGTGTGGCCTGTGGGCTACCTCAGTCCTCCCACTGGTCCAGGTGCAGCCCCCTCCCTTCCAAAAACACCTCTGTTTCAACCTTGCTCAGATAATCCTCTGACGCCCCTTCAGGAGACATGGGGCAAGAATTCTGCCATGTCCCAAGCCCCCCTCCCCTGTTGTTTTAAACTGGAAGCTCCTTAAAACACTTGAGAAGCAGATCTCCTCAAAAACAAAATGGTTTCCTCTAGCTAAAAGAGAATTCAGGGAGCTTCTTCAGGTTAAAAAAAAAGGTGTTTTTAAGAAAATATTTTTTCAGGCTGAGTGAATACGGGACTGGGTACAGTCCTCCTGTTAGAATATGCAGATCAATAGCCTCAGAATGCGGTATGTCAGTCACCCTGATCTGACTTACTATTGCTCTGTCTTACTAACATTTTTATGCCCTTCCTTTCTGAAAAGGTCTGTCAGTTAAACAAACAGGAAAATGACAGTTCTAATCTCTCCTCATGGCTGTTGAGATGGAGAGTCTTACCCTTCATGAATACCATCCAGCTTTAGGAGATGGTGTATAACAAGTATAGGGACATTCTTCAATACAGAACTGTTTAATGTGGAATATTTGTTTTCTATTTAAAATTTAATAAACCTTTTTTTTTGCTTTAAATATAAAACAAATACAGTGGTACCTTGCATAAAGGAATTAATTTGTTCCAAATGAAATTCTATTAAGCAAATTTTCCTTTATACAAATTTCCCATAGGAATGCATTGAAAACGGAGTAATCCCTAATTGTGACCATTTTTATGTTGCACAGATTCACCCCATAGACGATTCTGTTAAGCAAATTTCCCCTGTCTCGGGAATTTTTTATGTTGTACAGATTTTATGTTACACACATCATTTGTTATACGAGGGTCCACTGTGTTCTGCATACTGTAATAGGACTGTGCCCAGTCTCATATTCACTCCAAGCAATAGTAAGACCTCTAACACCTCCAACAAGCAAGGGTGAATGAGTGTGCCCCTTCCAGCCTCTGCAAGCTGCCCAACCCTCTTTATGTTATAGAAACAAAATGTTTATGAGTTTAATGGGTTTGCTCAATTCAGTTTGTGCCCAGCCTAGATTTCATTGCTGCAAAGCAAACATGGGGATTTTACGGATATAATTTAAGAACCACTTCAGGTCCTAGCTGCCATCCAGTCCATGGTCTTGTAGGATCCTTGGAAGAGGTAGTCAGAGGATTAAATCTGGAACCATCTGCATGCATTCTACCACAAAGCTCCAGCAGTCCCTGAGATGACCTGTCTACATTGTTTTGATTTATTCTGCGCACTCACAGAAGAGCTCAAAAACATGTCCCCCTCAAAACAATGTTTCCAGGGCCTGAAATAAACATTATCCTCTCATTTTAATCCAATGAGGTGCATATTATATTCTCCTCCCCCCACTATTTTGTTTTGTTTCTGCATTTGGAACTCCATACAGAGAAAGAATACCCAGGGAGAGGAGTCAGGGCTCGGTTACACCTACCCATCCTCTGGTTCCTCTTCTGGATCTTCTCATCCACCATTTGTTGAAATGCATATGCCTCCTTTTCATCAGCAAAGTTTAGCCCGACAGTGCAGTCCTGCAAACGATTAGAACTTGACTCTGTTGTGCTAAAGACCCACTGCTGCACTCTTCAGCAGCAAGTCTCTATATAGGACTATGTGACACTCCCCCCCAGCTGCCTAGATGCCCTAAGGTACATTTGATCTCACCTGATTCCAGAAGCTAAGCAGGGTCAGCCCTGGTTGGTACTTGAATGGGAGACCACCAGGGAATACCAGGTGCTGCAGCATGGACTGGAATTCCCAGACCATGGCTCTGCAAACATTCCAACCCACTGAGCTCCACCAGCTCTTATTTTTTGTGTGCGCAAGTGAAAAAAGCACAGACTGCTTCCCAACTTACTCCAACATCTTCCCTCCCTGGTGCTCAGTTTAAATTTGGCTTCCTGTAGTCTGAGCCCACCCTAACGTGCCCTGTGCTCTGGGCTGATCGAGAACAGATCCTGCACCTCCTCTGTGTGGCTAAGTGCCATCGTGTCTCCCCCATTACAGCAATTCTTATTGTTATTGACACTGTCAGAGGCTCTACAAGGGGTTCAAGTACAAGGAAAGGGGCTGTGATGGTCCTAGCCACTGTCCCCCTACTACTACCGAAGACTAATAACAACCTTGTACTGGGCTCAGGGATTATTAACAAGAGGGAAACAGCACCTTGAAGTTCCCTGGTGATTATTTCCCTCCTGGGCTTGGGAGTTTTCTACCCCCACCAAACACACACACTGCAAAGTCTTGGGCCAGGATAAGGTGTGACATAGCACACAGATGACAAGTCCTCACCCATGAATGAGGAGCAGTGCTAGGTAACGAAGCGATGGAACAGAGCCACACAACGCTCAACTTCAGTGGCAGAATCAATATTTGGTATGACAGTAATTGTAAGTCACAAAAATGTCACAGTGACTAGTAGGCATTGTTGGTGTCATGTCATCCTATTTCAAGATGAATAGACAGTGATGGATGTCTGAATGTGCGTTATGAATTTCAATTTTGAAGTATTTATTGAAGTAGGTTATTGAAATAGGTTATTGTCTTAATTGTGTAAAACATATCAAAAGCTGAACCTGCACTTCAAACGTTCCATTGAAGATCTCCATTGGAAATTCTACAATGGTGTTATAAAACCTAGCACTGATTTTTAAAGAGCAAAACAGTATTATATTATTGTTTATTAATTCTCATGAATTTTCAGCAAAAAAAGGCTTTAAAATCCATTACTGTATTATCTTTTATTTCTGGTCCTTGTTTAGTCAGAGTACAATTCATTAGGAAGTTATCTGAAGAAATCCAAGTAAAATGATGGGACCAATGAAAGTTTACAGATAGACTTGTCTAGGAGAACTTCCTGATGGGTTGTGCTTAAAATTTGTCCCATGGATTTCATTGTCTGCATTTTCATGATTTTAAGGAATGTACCGGTTAGTTGAACATGGATACCTTGCTGCTATTGTACTTTTTAGTCCCCATGTTAAACATTTGGTCATAGTATAACATTTTATATGCTGCAGTATGTTAATAAATACTTCAAAATAAATACTTCATGAATTTCATGAACACAACAAAACAAAAAAATGCTTTGCCCACAATGCACAAGTAGTAGTAACAGCAACAAAAAATTTAGACCTGCAGACCAGTAAGGGACCTTATGAGTAATCAAGTGCAACTCTTATTAAAGAGGAACAGCGGGGAATCAAACTCTGAAGCACTGGCAGATATCAATCATTTAGCTAGCCTTTTTCTCCAGCTGGAATGTCCTGACATTTCAGCAGTCCTTCACATGTGTACACATAGGCACTCGTCCATAATCGAGTACTCACATCTCCTGGAAAGGTGTGGAAATAGGAAGTGGAAGCAGTGTAAACTAACTGATTATATAGTTCTTGCTCCCAGGTCACTTTTCTATCCTGCAATAAAGATAAAATATATATAGATTTACTCATTGCATCACTATTTGCCTTTCTTATTCTCTCTCTCTGTCTCTCTCTCCCCCTCCCCCCCTCTGTGTGTGTGTGTGGCCAAATATAACAGTGCAAGAGGCTAGGGGATACAATGTGCATTTGCACTGAAAGCAAATGTTACCTTCCATTTGGTCTGCACAGAAGTACATACAATTAAAGGCTCATCAGTACAAAAAGAGTCTTACATAAAAGGAACAAAAAGTTTCAGGACTTTCATATAAAAGTGTGTGCTTATGTGTATAAATAAGGATGATGTGGACTGTGTCTTTGCAAATATAGAACCCTACTGGCCAGCATCCATGGCATCACTAGTAACAAGCCTCCTTGAAAAATGAATATATAGGAAAAAGTGAAACTTAAAGTAACATAAACAAGCCACCTTTAAATTCTTATCCTCAGAACTCTGAAAGGTAAGGTGGGCTGAGAGACAGTGTCCAGCACTAGTCACTCTGAGGGCTAAATGCCTGAATAGGGATTTGAACCCACATCTCCCCATTCACGGTCCAACACTGACTTTTGAACCAAGACAGCCTGCAGGAATAGGCTAAAATGCATCTATGGGGAAATACGGCATTGCTAGCTAAGCATTTGCACAACAGAATGAGTTTAATTCACAGAGTGTATGTTTCTTACCAGTGTACTGAATAAAAGCACCATGGGTTCCCCCCTACCTGTCTAGAACTGCAAAAACAAGTAGGTTATCAGGTACTGAACAGCTGGACCAAACATCATTCAAGCCTGATAGGATAACAGTGTTTCTCAAACTTGCTTTAAATCATTTCCCATATATTCCTATGCCATATGCTACTTCAGTCGAAATCTGAGCAGCAGTAGCAAAGAAGTCATGAAGATTGTAAGTCCATGCACATGCTTTTCCATTCTCAGCTCCCTCACAGGTTGAAGCCCTCCTACTTGCAGTGATGGAGAATGCATGCCCCCGCCCCCAACATTGCTGGACCACTCCTTCCATCCATCCTGCCCTGAACAACCCATGGTGATTAATGAGAGTTCTGTACAAAGATAACTGATGCTGGTATAACTCCTCCCCCCCCACCACCTCCATTGCTACTCTGGCGAATGAATCATGGATCCATCACTGAGGTGAGAGTGAAATGCACGCAAGATCACGAAAGAACCAAAGAGTTGGTACCTTAAGATCGTAGAGGCGCATGAAGTACGAACGCCTGGGGTTATCCTTCACAAAGCACAGGACGCCAGACCCTTGCTTGGACCAGTTCCTGTTGCCTTTTGGCATCGCCAACAAGAGCTGAGCCACTGTGGTGACCATGGTCTGTCAAGAAAATGGCAAGAGTGAATTCATTCCCTGTCTCTGGGCTAATGATGCGGTGACACAACAGACCCACATGTGGTTATGGACCAAACATTGAGTCACCTATGGTGGCTTCTTGTTAATGAGTACCAAATCCCAAATCTCTCCTTCATCTTAATCCACTGCCTTTGTTTCACTGCTTCACCGTTTTAATTGTTTAATTAGTTTAGATGTGTTTTAACATGACAGCTTTTAGAGGACACTTTTAAAGGCATTGTGATAGGAGTTTTCAAGTTTAACAGTAGTTTTTTTATCAATACTAGTGATAAGGTAAGTATAGGAAGACTCTTTTATCTGTGGAACACACATTTGCAGTTTCTCTTGTCAGTCTGAAATTTGTTTTTTGGACTGTTTAAAAACAAGGGTCTACCATGTCTGTAAGTATGTCTGTGAAGATTATCAGACCAGGGTGACAAGAGGTCAAAGCTGAC
Source organism: Phrynocephalus versicolor (assembly GCA_023846285.1). Classification (NCBI taxonomy): domain Eukaryota; kingdom Metazoa; phylum Chordata; class Lepidosauria; order Squamata; family Agamidae; genus Phrynocephalus; species Phrynocephalus versicolor. The sequence goes on along the minus strand of JAHTLZ010003468.1, from coordinate 4,527,634 downwards.
TATAAGATAGAGTACTTGCACTACCTGTATTCAGACCGATGAAGCTGTTTGGATGAACAGCGAAACGTTTCTATCTCTCAAAAAAGAAGTCCAGTAGCCATGACTCAACTTCCAGATGTCTGTAAGTAAGGATCCCTTAATACACTTACAGGACAGCAACATTTCTTGGAGGGAAATAATATGCTCTGAAATGCTTTGTGAGTAGATATACTATATGCAGCACCCATCAAAACAAGGCCTACTCTGTCACCCGACTGTTCATGAGCAAAAACAGATATTCCCTTCCTGTATTTTCCAAAGGAAAGGGCCTGTTTTCAGCACTGCTGGGGGTGATTATGTTTCACAGGCCCACTTCTGAGCTGTTGGCATGACATCACTGCCCAGGCTGCCATGCAGGGCCTTTTGAGGAAGTGGTTTTCTCCCTCCATTTCCTGCCGACAAAGCAGCTCACCCAAGAAAGACACTACATGTTCTCCCTCTGAACCATTCAGCAGGTGTTTCAGGGTTAGCCCCTTCAGCCCGCTTCTACGTGGAAGGCAGAGAAAGGAGTAAAAACGGAGTCAGACATCATTGTAGTTGAGCGATCTGGACCCAAGGCCTTTGTGAGCTGCTTGGCCTTCGACTCACCTGTCAAGTTCCATCCGTCTTATTTCAAAATTAGTGCTAGCCAGTTCAAGCACAGAAATACAACCTCCCCACAACCAAAGTCTCTTTAGCTCTGTCAGGGTACTATTTCTGCCAGCATGCTGACTGAAGAGGGTGTAATAAGACAGTTCTACGCATCTAGAGGGCACTCGTTTGGGGAAAGCCAATTCAGACTGATCCTCACATTTTCAGGACCAAGCAGAGAAGTGTTTGAGGGAGAGGGAAATACTTACAGTGGAGGTTAAACCTAAACTAGACCATTTGCGTCCCCACCTGGACATTAACCACAAGACTCTTTTGGGGGGAGGAATACGACTCCATACTTCATGCTTGGGTACTCTGTCCAAGCTAGGCTATGTATTCAGAGTACTGTACTGTAGTCCAACAAGGTAATCTTACTTATGGCTGAGGCTTCTGCTCCAAGCTCCCTCCCTTCACGTTCTCATGCTCCGCATGCATCGTGCCTCTCAACATCTGAATGATCGCCCCTCTGTTACCATTCATCACAATCTCCCTATACTGTATCTTCTAATTTACCTTCAGCACAACAGTAGGACACAGGTGGGAGTGAGAGACACGGCCTTGCCCCTTGTGTGCTGAATAGAATGCTGGCCTCTTGTATGGTGTTGTTTTCCCAAATCCGAAATCCTAGGTTATGGTTACCTGCCTAGTGTTCCAGCCGCAGGCTCCTCCTCCCCCTGCCCCATTGAAGAGACGCTCCAGATTCTCTTTGCAGGTTTTCCTCCCCAGAATGATAAGAGAGTTACCGTGCATTTCCTGCCCAAGAGTTCGAACACTTGTTGGTTCTCGTGGTCCTCAAGGAGATAGGAAGGTACATTTTCCTGTTGCCCTCGGGCTGTTGGCTTGGAGCGCCGGCTCATTGTGGCCCTGTTAGATTACTCAGGGCTCTTTGCAGGCTCGCCCAGAGCGAACTTCCGTGTTGCAAGGCCTTCTTTCTTCCACAGGAAGTTTGGAAACCACCAGCTCTCACACAGAGAGCTAGCTGGGTTCCCCATCTTGCTTCAGAGTCCCAGAGACTAGTTGCATGCAAGGCCGAGGTGCAACCCATCCAAAAGTAGATTAACTTGGAAGAAAGTCACAGCTAAAGGTTCTCCCCTAAGAAATTTTAAGAACTTGCATATTAAAATCTACATTTTGTTCTGGGGGAAAATATCCCTGAGATTTTGTTGCAGAGTTTTTAATTTCTGGTAAAATTCTTTTTTTGTTATGCAGTGGAAGTACAGAGTTCCACAGATTAAAAGAGCAACAAATTCCTCAGAGTCCCCCCCCCTTTCTTGTTAACTGGCATTTAAAGTTTCAATAGGATTTGTAGGATAAAGAACAAAAACATTTATGTAGTTACAATTGCTTGAAATTACAGACTTGTGTATGCCGCTTTAGATCTGTAAAGAGCTGTACAGCTAAAATCTTAAATCTAACCCAGCATATATAAATTTTTCAGCTTTGAAAATCACTAGGGCAGGAGCTATCAACCTTATAGCAGCATCAATAGCTGCTCATAGAGCATTGCCTCCTTAAATTTGTGAACTAACAGTGGACAGCTCAATGAAGGTGTCACCGCAGTGTGCCACTAGTGAAAAAAGCAAGCTCAATGCTAGTAGGGATCATTAGGAAGGGTATAGAAAATAAGTCAGTAAATGTTATTTTGCCTCATTATAAATATATGTTGAGCCCCCATCTGGAGTATTGTGTACAGTTCTGGTCACCATACCTCCAGAAGGATATTATGGAAATGGAGAAAAGTGCAGAGGAGGGCAACCAGAATGATGAGAGGACTGGAACACCTTGACAGCTTTAAGAAAGGATTGGATAAGTTCATGTTAGAACAATGGCTATCATTATGGATGCCTAAGGACAACCTCTGGGTTGGAGAGAGAGGCAGGATATCTATCTCTCAATACCATTTGCGGGGAATCATAAGCAGGTGAAGACGTCTGCTTGGGAATACCCTGAAGCAAATGGTGAGCCGCTGTGTGAGACAGAATGTTGAACTCGATGGGCTGTGGCCTCTTCCAGCAAGGCCGTTCTTATGTTCTTATCATGCTTACAAAAGAAGATCTAGAAAACTTGGATTTTGGGAAAGGGGTCAGAGGGTGATTCTGTAGAGAGCACTGTTGAAGTAGCCCACTTCTGGTAATGAACAAACAAAACAAAACAAAAACAGCATTGTAGCATTTTAATTTGTTTGTAATTTTACTTACCTTTCAAGCCCGATTGTAACTTTAAATTGTGTAACACTCTGATTTGAATAAAGATGTTGGGGGTGCAGGGGGGACAAACTTGGATTTTGGGAAAGGGGCCAGAGGGTGATTCTGTAGAGGAAAATGTGTGAGTGTGATGTTTAACGCCTTCAGTACTTGTTTCCTTTTGCCTGAGAAGACCCTTGCCACAGCTAGCCTCCCTTGGGCTTGGGCTGGCAGTGGTGGATGCGTGGATTGGAGAAGTTAAGCTGCCCCCTGCTGTTCATGGTCTACAAGTGCATCCCTCATCCTCACCTATTCCTTTCCAAGAACCCATGAAGAACCCATGCCTGTGTGACTGGAGTGAAAATAAAATAAAATAAAATAAAAAACAGAGACAGCCAGGTAAGATTTTGCAAACTAAGGTCACATATACAGTATTGGTTTTTTTCTCTATGCAGCATCTATACTATGGCGCTCTCAAGCTAGGGAAGAGGAAGGTAGTTTATTATATTTTATTTATTTATTTTTAAGTTTATATATCGCAGCTAATTGAAGAGCAGCTTTTAAAACCATGACCAGTACATTAAGAGGCCCCAGAAAAGCATAGGCAGGGTGCAGGGTAGAGGATGGACAGTTCTTTTTGTAAAAAAAGGTTAAAGAGAGAGGAATGCCTCCATCTCCCTGGTGCTGCTTGATAAATTTCGTGAATGCTTCTCATTTGGCTGGATGGGGCACTTGGGCAATTGCCTTAAACCACCCATCTATACACACACCCAAGAATTACCTCTGCAAAAGCTGACAACTCCAAGCATGGCACAATGGGAAGGTGGGCTGTGCCATCAGCCAAGGTGACAAAGGGAGGGATGAAAGATGATAGCTCCAATCCTGAGACGTGATTATTCCAGTGGAGAGGCCGCCACGTAAATTTCACAACTGAGAGACTCATTAGACCGACTGAGAATCCTAAAGATATGAAGGGCCTTTAGGGCAATGACCTAATGGCAAGCCATCTTTGCAACCCTGTGAATTGGGGCAAGTGGGAAAAATGTCAAGCAGTGAAGTTGTACCCACTCCCCAGATTGTTGGAGGTGGCTCTCCAGATGTTGGACAACACCCGTTGGTCTTCACTAGCAGAGCCAATGAAGACGGATGGGAATTCTAGGCCAACAGCATCTGTAGGGTTACAACATGCTCATCTCTTGTGTAGAAAAATAATCCTGATCTCTAGTAAACGAACACGTCCCTCAAGTTTTCCGACTCTGCCACAAGTGTGCACAGCCTGCTGGAGCCTGTTGTGAAAACATCCAGTTTGAAATGTCAGCCAGGTATGGAATAGCAGACACATGAGTACTGTTCAAAAAGGGCAAGGTTCGTTTTTGTGAGCCGTGGATTCCCTCCTCCCCAGCCCTTGCAGACTGTGGTCCTCTGCGGGATGCCTTGTGACTAGGGTCACACACCGGGTGGAGTAACTCACATCACTCCGCAATTGTTGTACCCAACAGAGCTTGATATACTCCACGGAGGCTTGCCTAGGACATGGCCTCCACGTCGTTTGTCCCAACTGGCCTGTTTTACCAGAATTCATGCTCAAAGTCTTTCAGCTGCCTTGGACATCTCTTGGACTGATATGTCAATACTTTGTCCTTAGGCAACTGGCAACTTTAATATGCAAAGGCCAACTGTGCAAGCTGTACGAGTCCTTGGATCACTTCAGAATTTGGCTCATGCTTGGAATTAAGGTTTACCACATGTTCAGAGATACAGAAAAATCAATGCAACACTTTATGTGAATGAGCAGCTGTGACAATGTATTGCTGGCTAGCCACTATGGAGACCCAGCCCCCTCTGCATCCATGTTCTGTGACGCCTTTCTGGATGCAAGCAGCATCAATCTCTTGCTCCTGTCTCGTGGTACAAATGCTTGGGATGCAAACTCAAGAGCAGAACACCTCTGATAAACTGGAGCCAGGGAGTATTCCCCAAGCAACAACCTCACTAATCCAAAGGGCGATGTGCTAGAAAAGGAGGATCCGGCCAGGTGCTACAAGGAATCCTATGTGGATAGAGGGCAGGAGAGGGCATATATAGCAGGGGCATCAACCCCACATCAAAACGAGTGTGTTGGGTGGAGGTTAACTCTGTGGTTTGCAAGGTGACAGGGGAAACCCTGATAGGCGGACTGCTTTCCCCACAAAATCCACACCCACCCTATGTAGGGAGCACATAATGTTGAGCAAGTGAGGAGATAAAAGCAACAAAGCCAACAAATTAAAGACTAGAAACAAGCCACTTGAGAAGCCATGGATATATGAAGAATTGTAGACACAACTTTTCGGGTAGGCTTGTTCGGAGCCACATTGCAATTGTGCTTTAAAATGTTTCCAGTGACAGAACAGACAGCCTCCCATGGACGTCAAGAGAGAAAGCCAGAATTTAGATTTAGCTGGCATTGGTTACTGATCTGCACACACACACATACACACCATTCTACCCCATCAATGGGGAAGGGTGGAGAATGGAGGGGAATTACCCCAAAGAGAGCAAGGAGGAATGAGCAGTTGTGTTTTTTTTCCCCCTGCTATAAGTTTTGAGATGCCACAAAAGCAATGTCATCTTTTCTTTTTTCCACGTGTCAGTGAACATGAGTATTCATGTACAAAGATCATCTCTGTGTATATACACATTGTCATTAACAGGAATTTATTTGAAGGGTGTAGACCCAAAAGGCAGTATTATAAACACAAAATATATTTAAAAAAATACATATCTACACAAGACTGCTTTCACTGAAGGTCAGCAGTTTTTTATTGAATTCCAATAATTATACAAATACTGTGTACTTACATGATTTTCACATTTTGAATCTGTTCCCTCCTCCCTTAAATCTGAACCCTACCACCCCCTATCCCCATCCCAGCCAGAGCTCTGGAGTTGGCATGAAAAACCATCCTGAGTTTTTCAGAGACAGAAAAGAAACAGTGGAAGCCACCGGACGCACATGGAGAAAAGAGCAAAACAGCAGTGAAATACGTACTTACACAGTGTTGGGAAAAAGAAGATGAAGATCCAAACATAAAGCAAGAAGGCAGGCTTGTCCCATATTGAGATCTTTTCTGGGTGTCACTCAGGCTCACTCATGGACGCAACCTGCCATGGTCCTATCTAGCATATTCACGCCCTCTACTCAATAAGCTGTTCTCTAAATATGTGTCCCACAAAGCATATTTTTAGAAGGGGGATGAATCTTAAGTGCTGAAAGAGAGGTCTGTTACAGGAGAAGCTGTTGATGCCTCCCATAGTTTGTAAGGTTTGCTTCCTTGGCTTTGTGACTGGTTATTGGGAATTAACCATGGGCTTCATTTTCCAAGTGTCCATCGAACACAGAGGCCTGCTGGGATCACATGTCCAAAACAGTACAGTGACCCCCCCCCATCTATCGCTGGGATTAGGGACCCAACCCAACCTGCGATAATTGAAAACCCGCAATATGCAGATGCAGGTCGGGTCGGGCCTGGGGGGCCTACTGGGGGTCCTTGTACTTATCCCGCAGCCTAGTGCTGCCCCGAGGCCTGTGAGGGCCTCCCTAGACCTTCTGGAGGCTCCAAAAGGGCCTTCCTGCAAACCGGAAGTGACTTCCGGATTGACAAAATTCATTTCTGAGGCCTCCAACAAGCCTAAAAAGACCCTCTGAGGCCTCAAAAATGATTTTCTGTGAACTGGAAGTGACTTCTGGTTCATAGGGAAGTCAATTTTCAGGCCTCCAGAAGGGCTGGGAAGGCCCTTGCAGGCGCGTTTGGGGTAGCGCCAGTCCTGGGGTAAAGTACGGGAGGCCTTCAACAGGCCTTTCCCCCCTTACCATGGGGGGCCTTTTTTCATACAGTATACTACAGTCCCGCAATATAGTGAGACCGCAGTATATGAACCGCAAATGGGCAGGGGACCACTGTAATGGGAATTTAGCTTCTAATGATGTATTAGCTACAAGGCAAAGTTCGACATATAAAACAAAAACAATAGCAAAGAACAGAAGCAAACCTCTCCTTCCCGTAAGTCTAAGTGAAGCAGAAAACATTTAAGATTGCAGTTGTTAGGTAACTAAAATTATGTTTAACCTCTCTTGTAGCGTTCAAAATGGAGAGGCCAGCTAATAGCCTTAGAAAAGTGATGCTGAGTTCAAGAAGCAGAAAGCCACTAGCTTTTAACAGATTGGAGGGCAAAGGAAAGCAGCAGAGTTACAACCAGAGCTTGCACTGCTAATGGGATTTTGTAGCCCAACGCTACTGATTTTCTATTTTGGCATTTAGGATTTGTTGCGAGTGCCAGAAACTACACATGTAACAGTTGTTTGACGAATTGGATGAGGAAAGAAATGAAAAAGCCAGAGTAACCCCAGGCTACCACAGGTATTCGGAAGTAGAGATGCTGAAAATAATATTCAATACAAGTCAAACAGTGTAGCCTGCACTCTGTAATTAAAATTGTAAACCGCCCAGAGACTACTTGTAGTAGTATGGGGCGGTATATAAGCAGAACACTTTGCTTTGCTCCTAGCAGCTTCATATAGATGTTAAAAAAAAAACCATTGGTGAGATAATCAACCCATGTGGAACTACAAAACAACATTCCCAAGCTGTATTATTTGGGATTGGCCATTAAGGAAGGATCAGAACCAGTAGAGTGCTTCCAATCCCAAAGCGTGTGTGTCTTCCTGGAAGGATATTGTGGACAATGGTATCTAAGGATGCAGAATGATGCAGGCATACCAGTAAGGCTACTTCCCCTTCCACCCGCCATCAGCCTTCCTTAGAAAGTCATCATGCAGAGTGACCCAAGCTGTTTCAGTTCCATGACACAGCCTGAACTCCAATTGAAAGGGATCACGACTATCCATCTCTTCCAAGAACACCTTCAACTAATCAGCCACCACCCTTCTCAATTCGCTTACCCAGGAATGGAAGTTTCACAAATTGTCTGGAGTTATTTAAGTCTTCCATTGCCAAATTGGGTTTCTTCAGAATGGGCCTTATTATGGTTTCTTTTAGACAAGGAGGTCTATATCCTTCCTGAAGTGGTGTATTAATTATGTGAGTGGCCCATTCTATCATCGTATTCTTGTTGGCATATTTTAATAACCAAGATGGACATGGATCTACCGGGGGTGGGGGGTGATGGCTTTACATTGTACAAGTGTCTTGATTATCTCCCTGGGCCTTCGTAATGGAAAACGATCCAAGGAACCTTAACAAGAACCATGACTGGACGTCTCAATCTGCCTTACTGAACTGAAAAAAATATTTAAGGAGAGGAACTTAGCATGTGTGTACATTAGCAAATAGTTGATAATTCAAAAATGAGGACTATGTGTTCCTCCAGATGTGGGATTCAAAGGACCATCATCCTGCACCACCGGCTATGGCAGGCTATAGAGTTGCAGTCCAGCAACATCTGAAAAGGCATAGATCGCCAACTATTGTGATAGCTGGGCAAATAGAAAGAAAGAAAGAAAGAAAGAAAGAAAGAAAGAAAGAAAGAAAGAAAGAAAGAAAGAAAGAAAGAAAGAAAGACAGACAGACAGACAGACAGAAAGAAAAGAAGCATTCTGCTAGTCAAACAGGTCCACTTTGGGAGGCTATTGCGCAATGCAGCTTTAAAAGGTAGACAGAAGTGGATAGTAAGCTCTGTCACAAATAGAAAGGTATGACCATAGCAGAACCTTTAGCTGAGACACCCACATGCCAGGATGGAAGAAAGAAAGAAAGCTTACAATAGTAAGGCCGCACCTGGAGTATTGTGTACAATTCTGGTCACCGCATCTCAAGAAAGACATAGTGGAACTGGAAAAGGTGCAGAAGAGAGCGACTAAAATGATTACCGGGCTGGAGCACCTCCCTTATGAAGAAAGGCTAAAACATTTGGGCCTCTTTAGTCTGGAAAAAAGGCGCTTGAGGGGGGATATGATTGAGACGTACAAAATAATGCAGGGTATGAGTAAAGTGGATAGAGGGAAGCTCTTCTCTCTCTCCCAAAACACCAGAACTAGGGGACATACACTCAAATTGAGGGCTGGGAGAGTAAGAACAGACAAAAGAAAATATTTTTTCACCCAGCGCGTTGTAAGTCTATGGAACTCCCTGCCACAGGATGTGGTGATGGCATCTGGCCTGGATGCCTTCAAAAGGGGATTGGACAGATTCCTGGTGGAAAAGTCCATCATAGGTTACAAACCATGAGGGAGATGTGTAATCTCCAGGCTTAAAACCGGGGTACTTCAAGGACCAGATGCAGGGGAGTGCTATCAGGAGACAGATACCTAGTCTTATGCGCTCCCAAACACATCTGGTGGTGCCACTGTGAGATACAGGAAGCTGGACTAGATGGGCCATTGGCCTGATCCAGCACGGCTCTTCTTATGTTCTTATGTTATGTTCTCCTGAGCTACTAATCTCAGTGGAGACAATTCAAAGCAACAGAAATTTACCTAAAGGTCAATCAAAGCAGAAGGAAAGTTATGCTGTCCAGATGACTGGTTATTAATGATTGGGACAAATCAGTCAAAAAAGGCTTTCCATCAAGCACTGTTGATGTGCTTGGACTATTAACTCCCATTATTCCTAGCCAGCATGGCCAATGCTCTCGCAACCTGTTTTCAGCAAGAGCCATGGGAGTTAGACCAGGTGACCTCTTAGGAGCCTTCCAGCTAGGCAAGTATTAGAGGTCATCCATCAACTGTGAACAGGGAACCTCCATCCTGATGACATGATGGCACCACCAAAAGGGAAATTAACATCCAGAGACCTGCAGGTGGTGGTGATGCAATAGAAACAGCAAGATCAAGGAAACCTACACCAAGACCATGAATACATTATGGTGTTTATCTAAGGAACAGATCAGACACCAAGGCAAAATAACAAAAAACACTGATGCACCAATGGAGGGAAGAAGGAGGATTGGGCTCCGCTCCCAGTCTACTACCCAGTCCAAAATATTTCCAGTGCTTGAGGAGGGAAACCCAGGTGATCTAACAAGCTTGGAGGTGATGGGAGACTCTACTACTAATAAATATTCAAATGGACCATTTGCTGGCTTTAATGGAAGTGCCAGAGGGGAGGCCATGATGTCAGTCCTGATTAGAGAGCACCAACAAAGGAAGGCACTTTCTGAAGCTAAGATCTATGGGCGCTTTTACACAACCCCTAAGATCCGCTGGTCCCTTAAATTCGGACCAGCGATCTTAGGGGTTTGTCGCTCTTCGTGTGTCTCCACCCTGGCTGCTGGCTGCGTGAGGGAGGGAGGAAAAAAAAGGACAAAAGAAAACCTTACCTCCCCGGTGCTGGTGGGAGCTGCCGGGCGAGCCGCTGGTGACTTCCTGGTTGCTCTTAAAGGGGCGGGAGGCAAAACACAAAAACAAAAAGAAGCGAGGAGAGCCCAGCACATCCGCATTAAATATTTTTCACCATCAAAGAGCAGGTACAAGAAAAGTGCAGCTGGGTCGCGCTTAGGTGGGCGGGGTCGCACTTAATTGTCTGCAAACTCCGGACCTGGTGGGGAAACATTTTTAAGGTCCGGAGCTTGCAGCCCTTTGCCGCGGAGCTTAGGGGTCGTGTATAAACGCCCTATGTTACTATGACCCCAAAACGGGGAGAATAAAAGGTATGGGATGAGTGCCACAGAAAATTCACACTGCATCCTCTCAATTTCTATTGCCTATCGCTGCTAAGGGAGGGATTTCAAGTATAATCCACATTTCAAGGCTAGCATGTTTATTACTGATTATTATTAGGAGAACAGTGGGCTATTTTTATTAGTGATTTATCTTTTTAAAAAACTGTTTATTCAGTTTGATTTTGCTGTGAAGTTACCATACCATCAGGGGAGGTTGTTTCTTCTCCTAGAATGATATGAAGGAGGGGAACAATTTACCGGAACATGTCATCCTTAATGATTTTCGTTTATATCAATTTGTAATTGTTAGAAGTTGGCACTAAAACCTGCTTAAATATCATTGTATCTCTGTATATATAAAGCAGAAGAAAAACCGAAGACAAAACCACATTGATAACATGGCAGCGTCAGAATGGCAGGAGGACCATTTGTCTTGTTTTTAGATAAAATATATGAAAAAGAGCAATGTAAGTGCTATTATACAACTATTCTGAAGACATAGAAATACATAGGCAAAAAAAATATATCCAAATTAAAAGATATTATTTTAAAAACACAAGAACCAGCACATGGCTGATTATTAGTAAAGTAGAAGTGAAGGTGTGTTGAGGTACAAGTGTGGGGCGAAGGGCCCACCTGCCCAGCATTTCACTTAGCATGAAAAGCACACCTCATAAAACAGATGGGCAAACAGTACTCTTGAAACTGTGACAAATGTCAGCCTGTCCTTTGAAGAAAAAATAGAAAAGAAACACTAGATTTCCTGAAGCTTGAGAATGCAACCAGGCAAAATAAGTGCACTGGGGAAAACGAACTGATGGATGCTTCCTGGTTGAGCTTGCAAAATTTACTTTCTGGGGTCTGTGAAGATTCTCAGTCGTCCAGGTGAGTTTATCGAGAAACTGAGTCATGGCAACTGGACTTCTTGAGAGATCGAAACATTTCACTGCTCACCCAAGCAGCTTCATCAGTCTGAGGAAAGAGTGGCAAGTCCTCCACAAAATCAGCAGTGCAACTCCACTTGAAGGACAAAGGGCACTCATTCAAAGATGAAGATGTACACATATTAGAAGATAGGTGGTTTGAGAGAGGGGTCAGGGAAGCCATTCTTGTGTTTATTGAAAAACCCTCTCTCAACAGAGGTGGAGGACTCAGACACAATCTGTGTGCTACTTATCAAGCTGTCCTTTCATCAATCCCCAGACAAATCAGAAGCACTTCACACCTACACTGGCAAGGCCAAAGCTAACAACCCACACTTAATGGGTGTTGGGAAAGGTTGGATAGGTGGGACTTTCATGCACCCTAGGTCACTGTCCACCTAATGAACCTACTCAGACCACTGACCACCTACAAACCTATTCAGGCCATTGTCCAACTTATGAGCCTATTCAGACCAGGGTGATGTGAAATCAAGATGAATTATAAAATGGAGGACTCACCACTAACTGTCATCAGACTGATGAAGCTGCTTGGATGGGCAGCAAAACATTTCGATCTCTCAAGAAAAGAAGTCCAGTTGGCATGACTCAGTTTCCAGATTACTTTCTGTAGATTTTGGGAGGTTTAGTCCAAAAAAATTTAACATGTTCAAGCTCTCTTTTAGACCAAGGACTCCTACTATTCACGACCAAAAAGCAGTGTGCCATTATTCCATCTTTCTTCCTCCACCAGTAAGAAAAAAGATGGACGACACCAAGGAAGAAGTTAAAGGCACGCAAACGGATGATGGTGTCACCCAGATCTCCTGAATGAAACACGGGGAGGTGGGCAGGGGGAGCTGGAAAAAAAGTGCAGCCAAGAAGCACCTGGTACCCTGTGAAAGGCGAGAGGATAAAGTCTAGCTTTGTCATGATAAGTGCCTCATAGAGGAAGTACCATAGAAGCTGTCTCGACCCATTTTAGAGTCCTCTGAGGGCATACTGTGGAAGCCCCAATTCAGACAGAACATCAAGGTATCAATACTGGTGGCTTTAGGGGTTGTTTTAAAGAGAAACCATTGGACTACTTATGTAGTGTACATTTCCTGAGTGGCCTGAAGACAGAACAAGGACACAAGGTCAAGTTTGGGGACCAATGTATTTCCCAACCCCCTTATCCTGGAAAGCCCTTCTGGCAATCCTGCTGCTGCTACTTATAACCCATATCCCACCCCATGCCTAGCTGCAAAGAGAGCCTCCTCCCCACCCGTCCACCCCCCCCCCAACATCCCAGAGCGCCCCTCTTTTTAAACAGAAACCTGGGCATGGGTTGCGTAAACACCAGGATGGTTGTGCTGTGGTCTTTGGTCTGGTAGCCAGGCTCAAGTTAAATACTAACAAAAGGTCTGATTGTCTGCTGGGGGAACTGTTGGCTTTGGCCACCCCCTCCTTGGGTTTATGATCCCCGAACATGGTTGGCATATCCATGCTGCCCCACCTAACATATTTCCCCAGGGGGGGGGGGAGGAGGAGGAAGGGAAAGGTGGACCGATTGAGGTTAGGTCTCTATTACCACAGAGATGGAAAGGGCAGGACCTGTTTTCCACGACTGAGTAGGGACGAACTGTGGATTCCATCATGGGAGGGAGTGACATTGCTGACGCACAGACAGCACTATCATCCTGGACCAACCCACTCCCCGCCTACCCCAAGCGCCTGCTGATTTGCTGTGACACCCGACAACTGGCGTTGGCGTCGCATTACCAGGGAAGTAATAGAAGGCAAAAGAGCAAGCCCTGTGCTGCTACCATAGGAGCCGGATGCAAATACGGCCAACAGCGTTGTCCTAGCACCAAAACCAACAAATAAGGAGACCTTATCCATGGCAATAGACCGCCTCTTTTGGGTAACCCTGTTTCAGAGGCCAAGGGCCCAAGAGAACCCCCAGTGCTGTTCTGGGTGGCCCCGCGTTGCCGCAGCAACAAGAAAGCCGGCCTGCTGGTATGAGCGACGAGAAACAGGAGGAGGTGGTGATGCTGCTTCTCGGGCGCAGAACGGCCCTCCCTGGCCTCTTGGGGGAGGGGAGGGAGACGTTAGTGGCCCACTCCACTGCTCCTTCCTGTGGTTACCCAGTCTACAATGATGAAGCTGAGGCTCATCACCATGAAAATGAAGCCAATGGCCGCAAAACAGGCAGCCTATGAAGGAAGAAGAAGAAGAAGAAATCATTTTAGTCATTGTTTTTGCCTGCCCCCATGGAAAAAGAAAGGGGATGTGGGTTCACGTAAATCATGAGGGGAAAGGATGCAATTCTCCCTTTCTCTAAGCGGCATCCCATCAGGTACTACTTGCTCCCAGGTATCGCCGCAACTTACTTGTAACTCAGTCCCCACCATGCTGTGATTCTTTAAATCTTACGATGCTCTGGCAGGTAAGGCCAGTCTCTTGAGTATCAGCAGCAACTGGCACTGATTATGGCTCGAAGGACCATAATCCATAATGGCTCGGGCACCTCCCTTATAAGGAAAGACTACAGCATTTGGGGCTCTTTAGTCTGGAAAAAAGGCACCTGAGGGGGGAATATCACTGAGACGTACACAATTATGCAGAGCATGGGTCAAGTGGATAGAGGGACGCTCTTCTCCCTCTCACAAAATACCAGAACTAGGGGACATCCCCTAAAATTGAGGGTTGGAAGAGTGAGAACAGACAGAAGAAAATACTTATTTATCCAATGTATTGTTAGTCTGTGGAACTCCCTGCCACAGGGTGTGATGATGGCATCTGGCTTGGGTGCCTTCAAAAGGGGATAAGAAAGGTTCCTGGAGCAAAAGTCCATCATAGGTTACAAGCCATGATGGTGATGTGTAATCTCCAGGCTTAAAAAGATGGTACTTCAAGGGCCAGATGCAGGGGAGTGCTATCAGGGGACAGATATCTAGTCTCATGCGCTCCCAGAGAAATTTGGTGGATCCACCGTGAGAATATTGTGAGTGTTCATTTATTTCAATAAGTCAACTCAAAAGGTGAAACTAATATGTGAGATAGACTCATTACATGCAAAGCAAGATATGTCATGCCTTCCTTTGGTATAACTGTGATGATTATGGCATACAGCTCATGAAAACCCCAAATTCACTCAGAAAATCAGAATATTACATGACATCAATAACATAAGGATTGGAAACAGAACAATATCAGACCTCTGAAAAGTATAAGCATGCATATGTACTCAGTACTTTTTGCCCCTTTTGCATCCATTACTGCCTCAATGTGGCATGGCATGGATGCTATCAGACTGTGTTATGGAAGACCAGGATGCTTCAATAGCGGCCTTCAGATCCGCTTCGTTTTTCGGTCTCATGTCCCTCATATTTTTCTTGGCAATGCCCCATAGATTCTCTATGGTGTTTAGGTCAGGCGAGTTTGCTGGCCAATCAAGCACAGTAATCCCATGGTCCTTAAGGCAGGTTTTGGTACTACTGGTAGTGTGGGCAGGTGCCAAGTCCTGATGGAAAATGAAGTCAGCATCCCCATAAAGCTCGTCTGTGGTAGAATATGAGCATAAAGTGCTCCAAAATCTCCTGGTAGACAGCTGCGTTGACCCTAGACTTAATGAAGCACGGTGGACCAACACCAGCAGATGACGTGGCTCCCCAAATCAACACAGACTATGGAAACTTCACACTGGACTTCAAGCATCATGCATTGTGTGCCTCTCCATCCTTCCTCCAGACTCTAGATCCTTGGTTCCCAAATGAAATGCAAAAATTGCTCTCATCAGAAAAGAGGACTTTGGACCACTGAGCAACAGTGTTCAGGAGCGGCCTGACAAGAGGAATATGACATCAGAAGCCCATGTCCAGGATCCGTCTGTGTGTGGTGGCTCTTGATGCACTAACTCCAGCCTCCATCCACTCCTTGTGAAAGTCCCCAACACTTTTGAATGGCCTTTTCCTGACAATCCTCTCCAGGCTGCAGCCATCCCTGCTGCTTGTGTACCTTTTTCTTCTACACTTTTCCCTTCTACACAACTTTCTATTTATGTGTTTTGATACAGCACTTTGAGAACATCCCACTCTTTTGCAGTCTGTACATTTTGGGGCTTTCCCTCCTTATGGAGGGTGTCAATGATGGTTTTCTGCACAATTGCCAGGTCAGCAGTCTTTCCCATGATTGTGATTCCTACTGAACCAGCCCAAGGGACCATTTAATCTTGTTAATCTTGTTAATAAAGGCTTAGGGCCTTCTCACACGACCCCTAAAATCTGCTGGCCACTTAAATTCAGACCAGAGATCTTGGGGGTTCGTTGCTCTTCCTGCGTCCCCACCCCTCCGCACTTCCTTGCTCCTGTCTGTGTGAGGGGAGGGAGAAAAAAAGGGACAAAAGAATGCAGGCTCACCTCCGTCTGCCGGTCCAAGCCGCCCCAAGCCCCGTCATCGTCCTGATTCCTTCTCTTAAAGGGGCGGGAGGCAAAAAACAAAAACAAACAGAAGCGAGGAGAGCCCGGCACTCTAGGTTACATCCGGATCTGGGATTTTTCACCCTCCAAGAGCAGGTACCTGAAAAGTGCGCTGGGACGCGCTTAGGTGGGTGTGGTTGCACTTAATTTTCTGTAAACTCCGGAGCTGGTGGGGAAACAATTTTAAGCTCCAGAGCTGGGAGCTATTTGCGGCGGAGTTTAGGGGTCGTGTACAAATACCCTTAGGAACCCTTTGCAGGTGTTATGGATTCATTAGCTGATTAGAGTGGGACACTTTGAGCCTAGAATATTGAACCTTTTCACACTATTCTAATTTTCTGAGATTGTAAATTTGGGGTTTTCATAAGCTGTATGCCAGAATCATCACAATTATACCAAAGTAAGGCTTGACACATCTCACTTTGCATGTAATAAATCTATCTCATATATTAGTTTCACCCTTTGAATTGACTTACTGAAATAAATGAACATTTGCATGATATTCTAATGTTTTGAATTTCACCTGTAGAATCACAGAGTTGAAACAGATCTCAAGGGCCATCCAGTCCAACCCCCTGCCATGCAGGAACCCCCATTAAAGTACCCCCAACAGATGACCATCCAGCCTTCTGTTTTTATGACCCTTTTCTTCGGTCCTAGCAAAAGTACTGGCAGTCAGTCCTAGCCACTTTTATGTCAAGGCCGGCAACCTCCAGAGGCCACACATAACCCTCTGGTCCTAAGTGGCACTGCTCCATGCCCTCTGAAGAAGAAGAAAAAAGAAATATTCTTAAAAGACTCTGAAGTGACCACTAGGAGGTGCTGGGGGAAATTTCACCACATTTGAGTCCTTCAGAGAACATTCATTTGGGGCTGAGGGGGATCTTGATTCAAAAACTGGAAACAACCAGAAGTTCCCTCAGGTTTGAAACAAAAATCCCTTCAGGCATGAAACAAGCCAGCTTCCACCCTTGGGGAATATGAAAAATTGTTCCCCACACTCCTCAGAGGATTATTGGGGGGGGGGGGGTTTAACGGTCAAAAATAAAAATAAAAATGGAGGAACAGGAAATGGTTTGGTCTTGCTAACAGCACACTGGGGGTCCTGTGTGTGTGTGTGTGTGTGTGTGTGTGTGTGTGTGTGTGTGTGTGTGT
>JAHTLZ010003468.1:4469064-4504296 GCA_023846285.1 Phrynocephalus versicolor | reverse complement strand
GTGTGTGTGTGTGTGTGTGTGTGTGTGTGTGTGTGTGTGTGTGTGTGAGAGAGAGAGAGAGAGAGAGAGAGAGAGAGAGAAACTGAGATTTTCATACAAAAAAAGAGGTTTTAGCTGCTTAAATATCTTCTCCATGATGGATACCATTACTAAAGTTTAGAACTTCTCAAGGAGAAAAATGGTGCAACTTATTTTTAATTTGGAATAATCTTTGTAAGACGTATGTGCTAATTTTTGATATCTTATTACAAGTAGAAATGTTTCTTCATAGGGCATTGGGTGGTGGCAATCAAGAAGCAGGGAGGCATGAGGGTTTCTCAAAAATCAAAAAGGGCCCATGTGATGCTGTGAAATATGGGAGAAGGTGTTTTGCTCCACGGGTGAACTTAAGAGGCTGCTCTGACTCATTAAAAACCGACCGACCGACTGACCACCTTCCTCCGCATAATCCAAACCTAGGGCAACCTTTCCCTTTTTAATCATTTTCCATGACATCAAAGCTTACTCACCTGTGTAGCTCAGTATAAATAGGAAGCACCTCCGGATGGCAAACAAAGGCAAATGCCAAGATGGGGATGGCATAAGCCGTCTGCAAAAGAAGCAATTCCAAGCTCACTCTCTGTTTTCAATTGCCTTATCCTCCAATGTTTATCTTGTTTTTCTGTTTTAATCATCTTTTTTTCAATGTATTTAAAGAAACACTCAAAATAGGTTACAATAATGTTTTTAAAGCAATGGGTTTTGCTGAGCGGTGGCTTTCTATTAGCAGAAAGTGCTTCCATTTGTACAAGGCGAGGCATCTACTGGTTTTGGGTCAACCTTTGTTATCTATGGGCGTTTTTACACAACCCCTAAGATCCGCTGGCCACTTAATTCGGACCAGAGATCTTGGGCGTTCGTTGCTCTTCCTGTGTTCCCACCGCCTCTGCACTTCCTTGCTCCTGTCTGTGTGAGGGGAGGGAGAAAAAAAGGGAGAAAAAATGCAGGCTCACCTCCGTCTGCCAGTGGAAGCCGCCCCGAGCCCCGTCGTCATGATTCCTGTCTCTTAAAGGGGTGGCAGGGACAAAAAAACAAACACAAGGCGAGGAGAGCCCAGCACTCACTACTTTACATCCGCATCAGAAATTTTTCAGCTCCAGAGACCAGGTACTTTAAAAGTGTGCTGGGACGCGCTTAGGTGGGCGTGGTTGCACTTAATTTTTTGTAAACTCCGGAGCTGGTGGGGAAACAATTTTAAGCTCTGGATCTGGGAGCCATTTGCCGCGGATTTTAGGAGTCGTGTGAAAAGGCCCTATGGTAGTCCTACGTGCCATATCCTATTTTGGTAGAGAAGGTCAGCAAAAAGCAAAGTGTTCTGCTCTGGGCGGTTTACAGTTTAATTACAGTGTGCAGGCTACACATTGCCCCTCCCCCCAGCAAGCTGGGTACTCCTTTTACCGGCCTCGGAAGGATGGAAGGCTGAATCAACCATGAGCTGTCTACCTGGGATTCAACCCCAGGCCGTGAGCACAGTTTTAGTTGCAGCATTTAACCACTGTGCCACGAGAGCCCCCCCCCCCAAGCACTTTCAAAGGGGCCAGATGGAGGACTGTGGTGTGGAGAGACTGGCCAAATGAGTGCCACCTTGCACAAAGAACAGCGTTTCTCAGCAATGTCAACCCAATATGTTTCCTCTTTTTAAAAAAAATTCAACCCAATATGTTCCCTCTTTTTTTAAAAAAAAAGTCTCTGAGACTATCTGGGAAGCACATGCATGGGCATACCTCCTTTTTCCACCACTAGAAGGAGGTGTATCTTGTGGCATCTTCTGATACGATTTCATAACGGTGTTCCTGATGTATTATCTGCTCCCGAATGTTATAATTATTTCAATTATTTTTGAAATATTTTTTTCCTATCAGTTTTTATCTGCCAACTATGCAGGGGTGATTTTTTTTTTTAACCATGGCTCAAGAATCTTGGAATCCTTTCATCATCCATGATTCCAGCCTCCTCCCGGTATTCCTGCATCAGATGTTGACACAGGCATTCTGCCAGGAAACCTCGGGGGCTGGAGAGGTTTCTGCCGCCTTCTGCAGGAGCCACTTCTGATCCAAATTATTTCAGACAACGCCTGCAACTACAGAGGTGGAGGCTCAGGTGGCCTGCCACAAATTGCTAGAAGGCAACTCCCACTATCCTCTACTAAGGGCATCCCCTGACTGGAGCTCATGGGAGCTGCAGTCCAACCCCATTTTGAGAACCACTTGCCCAGTGGCGCCAGGAATTCCTTGTAATGGTGAATGTAAAAAGGACTTTCTTTAAAAGGGGCCCCTGAGAGAATAAGAACAGACAAAAGAAAATAGTTTTTCACCCAGCGCGTTGTTAGTCTGTGGAACTCCCTGCCACAGGATGTGGTGATGGCACCTGGCCTGGATGCTTTCAAAAGGGAATTGGACAGATTCCTGGAGGAAAAGTCCATCACAGGTTACAAACCATGATGGGGATGTGTAATCTCCAGGCTTAAAACCAGGGTACTGCAAGGGCCAGAGGCAAGGGAGTGGTATCAGGAGACAGATATCTAGTCTCGTGCACTTCCAGACACATTTGGTGGAACCTCTGTGAGATACAGGAAGCTGGACTAGATGGGCCTTTGGCCTGATCCAGCATGGCTCTTCTTATGTTCTATATGTTCTTATGACAATGGGCCAGAACCATGTGTGCAACCGGGAGATCCCACGTTACTTCCAGAGCCCAAAAGGATCCTGGCCAAGATGTCTGGTAAACATCTCAATGAATCATGAAATGTTGATCTGCATGTAGCAATACCAGAACCCCTCAGTTCTAGACACAGGAGAACATCTGTCCATCTGATGCAGTTTCCCAAGAGTTCATTTTATAGGTCTCCTCCATGCCACCCTAAAGACACAATCGGACCTTCAACCTCCTCTAAAGGACTTCAGAGACCCAAACACTTGCTCACCTGCGAATTGACCGTGAAAAGCTCCGTGGTGCAGGTGTCCTCCTTGGACCCCACTGTGCTACTGTTCCCCAGGGTGTCATTGAGGGCGTGTGGGCAGGCAATCTGGAACTTCTTATAGATAACCTGTGGTGGTGGGAACAAAACACAGCAGGTGAGTCACAGGATGGTGGGTGGGGGGTGGGGGGTGGGGGTGGGAGATCATGGGGGAGTAGAGAGGGAGGGAAGAAGCTTTAGGGGCCAGGTCTTCTTCCCCTTTCCACACAAATGTTCATACTGTGAACCCCCGCCTATCGTGGGGGTTACGGGCACAACCCGACCCGCAATAACTGAAAATCCGTGATATGTGGATGCAGGTTGGTTTGGGCCTGGGGTGGCTAGCTGGGGGCTCTTGTACTTACTCCCACCCTGGTGACGCCCCGAACGGGCCTGCGAGGGCCTTTCCGGGTCTTTTGGAGGCCCCAAAAGGGCCTCCCTGCAAACCGGAAGTGATTTCTGAGGCCTCTGACAGGCCCTCCCCCCTTACCCCAGGCCTTTCCCCCCTTACCCCAGGGGCTCTTTTTGCATATACTGTGGTCGCACGATGTAGCGGGACCACAGTATATGAACCGCCAATGGGCGGGGGAACCACTGTATTTGTTTCATACTAACGGCTAGCAACTTAATTGGGAGGCAGAATTTTCCTCCTGGCTGAAGCTGGACTTCCTAGAAGTTCTTGTTCAACTCACCGAGATGAGGAAGAAACACATACAGGTGAGTGAAAGCCCACTGGTATAACCAAGGTAACCTGTGAAGGGGAGGAGAGCAAGAGACGGGGGGGGGTCAACTTAAAAGTCAGTAGTCATAATAAAAGCAACTCAGGCTGATCACCCAGCTTATTGTCTTATCCCAAGTGGTCACCTAGGAAGTTCTAATTTTGAGGGACATGG
Organism: Phrynocephalus versicolor; assembly: GCA_023846285.1. NCBI lineage: Eukaryota > Metazoa > Chordata > Lepidosauria > Squamata > Agamidae > Phrynocephalus > Phrynocephalus versicolor. Next base: position 4,500,408 of record JAHTLZ010003468.1, on the reverse strand, counting down.
AAGACGTTAAGTGTTTCGCCCTCCCTTAGTTATCTCAGCAACCTGCTTTTTTGTTTGCAAAGTCTGTTTTGTTTTTTGTAAGAGAGCAGAGACCCTTGTACTTTTAATAGCTACCTGACAAATGGGAAGTCAACACACAAACTTCCCCTTTTCGGGGCCTCTTCAGAGCTACGAAAGCAGTATCTGACCGACATAGGTCACACAAGTCTGTTAAAAGGCACAAGAAGGCTGCCCTCATGCACAAAACTAGCAATCCTCATTGTGTCTCAGTACGGAGCGGCTAGAAGGTGCAGCTATGGTGAATATTATGCGGGGAATGCTCTGGGATTGGGACCATACAATATGCATTGTTTCCCACTGACCACGTAAAGTAAAAGTCAACATGAATCAGCCTGGAGTCACCAATCCCACCCCACCTACGGCCCCAAATCTGCACTTTTCCCCTCCGTTGCTGGGGCTTCTTCTTCTTCTTCTTTTAATCCAACGCATTCGCATTGGCTCCAAAGATAAGGTAACATCAGCGAGTGTGGAAAGGTCTGTAGCCAATGTACTTAACACCATTTTAGCTGGCTTTAGCAGCAGTGAGAGAGGCAGAGCAGCAGGGAAACCGGCTGCTGTTTCAATCTTCTCCTCCTTCTCCTGATGCTTGGGTCTGATTTCATCCTCCCTTCCCTTCCCTTCTCTTTCTTTCTAAGGCTTACTAATCTAGAAGCTTTGTGGCTGCTGGGTAACCAAAGGAGGGGGAAAAGAGGAGAGGAGTTTTTTGAAGGCAGCTCTGCTCTAAATGTGCCTCCTGCAAATCTGGACAGCCAAAGTAGTGCAGAGCCACTTTTTAAAGAAGCTGGAAATAAGGCTGAACTGTTAACTTCCTCTGGTCTCTTTGCCAATTCCTCACCTCTTCAGTTTCTCTGAGCACACAGCTTCTGCCAACTGCTTGGATGGCAAGCAAAGCTTTCTTGTGCTTTTTATCCACAGTAATTTAGTCCCAGCAACCCCACAAGTGGCAGCTTTTTTTAAAAAAAAAAGGTCTCTACAGGTGAGCTGCCACTACCCTGCGGGATTTACTGCCCTCTCCTGCTATCCAATTGGGCCTGGCATCTCCTGTGTCTCTTTTGGGTCAGAGTAGGAGTTGGCCCTGTGGTAGGTAGCAGTACTCTCCAGTACCAGGTCAAGTATTGTGGCGGTGGGCATAGAACCTGGGGTAAGCCTCAGCCACTGCCCCTTCCCCAGGGCAGGCAGAACTCTGCTAGGGACCTCATCTAAGGGCGCTTTTACATGACTCCTAAAATCCGACGCAAAGGGCTCCAAGATGCGGAGCTTAAAATTGTTTTCCCACCAGCTCCGGACTAAAAAAAAATTAAGTATGACCACGCCCACCCAGCATATTTTTCAAGTACCTGGTCTCTGAAGGTGACAAATTTCTGATGCGGATTGCAAAGCAGTGAGTGCCAGCTCTCGTCGCCTTCTTTTTTTTTTTCTTTTGCCCCCGCCCCTTTAAGAGACTGGAATGCTTCCCAGAGCAGCTCCCCAGGCAGAGCGGAGGTGAGCCCGCATTCTTTCCTCCCTTTTTTTTCTCCCTTCCCTCACGCAGACAGGAGCAAGGGAGTGCGAAGGGGTGGGAACACAGCAAGAGGAGCAAACCCCCAAGATCTCTGGTCCGAATTTAAGTTGCCAGCGGATCTTAGGGGTCGTGTAAAAGCGCCCCAAGTCTCCACCATGTTGGTATTACTCATATTACTTGTGGACGAGCCTTCTCTGTGGCTGGCCCTACATTATGGAATCATCTCCCGAGCGAGTTGCGCCTTGCACAGTCCCTGCCAGCCTTCAAGAAAGCGCTAAAGACCTTGCTTTTCCAGGAGGCGTTTGGTGACTGTTAATTTTTTTTTGTCCGCCATCTGCCTCCATGTCATTCTGTTATTATGTGTTTTAAATTGACTTTATTATTTTATGATGTGTTGTACCTAATTTGTTGCTGTTTTGCTTTGTTGTAAACCGCCCAGAATTCCTTTTAGGAAGACGGGCGGTATATATGCCCTAAAATAAATAAATAAATAATAAATAAATATACCCCTTTGGTGAAGAAGGCTCGTTCTGGGTCCTCCACTGTATCACCCTAAGAGTCTTTTCTTCCTCTGTTCCTAGATCTTTTTCTGCTGTAGCTCCAACCACTGCCTCGTCTTCCTGAATCTTTTCTGCTGCCCCCTTTTCCCAGCTTTATTCCCTTTGGCTGATGGCAAAGTCCCTCTCCCTGCAGTCCCTATCCCAGGTGGCTTTTAGCACTGGGCTCCTCGTTTCCCTATCCAGGGGTTACCTAACTGGCCTCAATGCCTACCAGAAGACCCAGCAGATATCAGCTCCAATCGGCCTTCCAGGGGGCATGAGGTGAGAACAGGCAGCTCACTGGGGCACAGCAGGCAACCTCCTCACAGTCACCTGACACTAGGCTAGTGTTTGAAAAAGGGAGTGGCGGAATAAAGAAATGGTAAAATAAGGGAAGAGGGAAGCAAACAGACCCAGGCATCAGATGTGGGTAGGAGAGGATTCAAAGGGTTTAGAAAACTGCAAACAAGGCTGATTTCCTCCCCTCAATCTGCTGACATCCGTGTGGTACATTTGAAACAAATTAGTCAGGGAAATGCAACTCAAATTCATTCACATTTTCCTGCTCCCTACTCGTACCCTGAGCGGTATTGTCCTGCAGCATCTGGACAGGACAAGGGCATGGATAGTTAACCATAATAACAGTTCAGAAGGTTTCCCTCTTTATAGAGAAAGCCAATCTGGCCTCCCCTGCATTACAAATTTAGTCCTTATTGAACTTGTTCAGACTAATGCACAGGTAACACATTTTAGTTGTAAGGTTTTACTTCCTATCATAACTGATTTACCATGACTAAAAGACCTGTATCTCTTGTTACAATTCCAGTGCCCTTTCTTAAGTTCTTTTTATTCCTACCGCAAATGTAAAATTCTAGCTGCTCCGTGGAAGCCCTGAATCTGGCTCACCATAGCTACCATTTCTAAGATTCTCAATCAGCCAAAGCTAAGGATATATATATAGTGCCTGATTTCCCCCAGAAGGGGGCAGAAGGCATATGTACATAGGCCTCAGTCAATGGGGTGGAAAAATCAACAGGATATTTGCCTTGAACTTTCAGGTAAAAAGAGAACCAGCAGTGACGCAAAAAACGCACCCAAGAGTCCAGATGTTGTTTATCCAAGCTGTCCTGAAGCAAAACACCCCCAGAGCCAGTAGGACTCCTTGTCACTTACCCAAATGTTTCATCATGGCCAGAGGCAGGATGACACAGACAGTGGCAATGACGATTAAAACGTTCCCATTCATATACCACTCGCTGAAAACAAACAATACCAGAGAGTCACAATAAGGAAGCTGCAAGGCTCTGCCTCCCTAGCTAGGGCAGAAGGATAAGAGAAAACAAAACGGGGGGAAAAAAACACAGGGCTCCTGTACTTTTAAAAAAAAAAAATGATTTCATTAAAGAGGGCATCCCAAGTGGGGGAGGTTTAGGATTGTTTTTCTAACTCAGTTTTTTGCGCCACACACACACACACACACACACGCACACACGGGGGGGGGGAGACTTCTGTATTTACAGAATTACTTAAAATTACTCTTTTTCTGTCATTCATCTTCCCCCTTCCCAAAGTCCAAAGCCTATGTTGATTACAAAGGACAGCTAGCAAAATGCCTTCTGTTTGCATGCCCTGCCCCAGGCCACCCCAGTGAGGACACAGCAGGGGAGGAAGAGGTGACACCACATGCAACAGAGGCATTGCATGGCTCCACTGAGTTCCTGCCAAGAGCCACAGAGGAGCTGAAGCAATCAAGAGACCCGAGTCAGTTGCTCTGTTCTAACCATTCTTAAGGGGAGTGTTTTAGAATCATAGATGTCTGATTCATTTACCTGGGATTAAGTACGTGCCACACATTGTGGGATGAAAACCTGCCCCCTGGTGACGCTGCACACTGCCCGGGGCAGGGTGTGAGGTTACAGCACACAACCCACCTCTGCTCTAATAATATCCTAGCTTCTATTTTTTTATATCAATACCAGAGTGCGAGAGAACACTGGACGAGTGGAAATTCAGAACTGTTCCAAGGGCCATGCACACACCTGGGAGTTCAAATGGACGCTGAGAATTGTGCAGGTCAATTTTTGTTATTGACTTGAATGAAATAATTTGGGAAATTTAGTTTGAGAAATTCTAACAACTTCCATACTGTCCTCTTCTAAAACCAGAGGTGGAAAGAGGAACTCGTGGATTTTCTCAAGTGCCAAAATAACTGGTCTAAGCTTCGGGCACCAATCATTTTGACATGGATGAGTAAGGATTCGCCATTTGCTCCTCTATAGCTCAGGTAAAAAAAAGGCCTCCAGTCAGCCCTGTTTCCTATCATATCCTCCATTAAAATCAACAGGCTGCCACTGCAGCGTGGACGCACCAATCTCATCTGAGTTTGGACGCTAACCAGGGTTGTGCCCCTATCCTGAGCCCTTGGATGGGTGATCACCGGAGAACACCACAGATCTCCAGCTAGGAGGGAGAAAGCAACTCTGGGTAACGTTTGTCATTAGATTTGGCTACTATAAGTGGAGGACCCTAGCGCATGATACAGCACACCTATGTGAAACCAGGCCCTTGTGCAACCTTCCCCAGCCTGGTGTCTGTCTAGCTGGGAGCTATTGAGTTGAAGAACAGCATGTCCAAATGACCCCTGGTTAGGGAAGGTAGGCCTAATGACTCTTTCTCTATATCAAACATCTTCATCAAAGTGGGTAGATTTGCTATGGAGGAGGAGGCCTGGGGAAGAGAGACACTTGAACCCATTCCTCACCTGCTGCTTCCTCTCAATGACAGAAAAATCCCCTTTCATCTACCTAATTTTATCTTTATCTAGGCTCCTGATCCATGTTTATTTGACCTCAGACCAAAGAAATGGCCTTGGGGTAGCTTTACGTGTGTGGCAGAGTGACGCTCTGAGGTAAAACTCTAAGTATACAGTATATGTGTTGGGGGGGGGGGTTATGGTTATTTTCTAAGGGAATGATAATCCATGCTGCCTCTCCTTATTTTTTTCCCTTGAAAGGGTGCTTGCTGGTTCAGTCTTCCAAGTCGTTGCACCGCTGAACAACCAAGAGGAGGGGTTTGGGCCCATAATTCTTCTGGTTGCAGAAGGCATGCAAGTAGGGCAGCAGGCCCCAGATGACTCCATTTATAGACGGAGGAAAGGAGCCAAAAAGACCAGCTGCTTCTCTCTGTAGAAGTGTGGCAAAAGTCTCACAGCAATCCTGGCTTGAAGGGAAGAGTGGCATTTTTCCTAACAGGGGTGAATGTGTGTACATGCACGCATGCATGCACACGCACGCACGCACACACACACAAACTCTCTCTCTCTCTCTCTCTCTCTCTCTCTCTCTCACACACACACACACACACACACACACCACCTCTAGTTTTATTTGAGGTTACAGTGGCCCTCAGGGGGCTCTACAAGGGAAGGCCACCAAACATTTATGTCCTTAAAATAATGATATGACTGGTAGTTTACTTCCAAGGTGATTCTGAGGTGAAATTATTACGTGTTTTCACTGAGGTTCCTCATGGAATGACTGAGGGAGGCATAAAAGCAGGGATGGGGAACCGTGACAGGTTTGGGACCAATTATCTGCTGGCTAAAACCCTCCAGCAGCTGCACAGACCACAAGTAAGTGGCTGTTTGTCTGCTCCTTGTTTAAAAATAGTGGTGTTTTGGGGTGCATTTTGACCAAAGTTCCTTCTAAGGTGTGTTTGCATACAAAGAACGCTGCTTCCCTCCACAAAGTGCTCCTCTTCCCTCACACACCCATAGTGACCGTTTTCAGCCCCTTTAGTTCCAGTCACGACAGAAACTGCACAGCAGAGGGGGAGTCATGCATACATGCGTGAAGGAGCACAACCCCATGCAGGACGGCAAAAATCAGAGGGAACATTGATGGTGACCTATGTTTTAAAAGTGTACTGGCACTCTAGAAGACTTCTAGGAGCAACAGTTCTCTTGCACTCTCTCTCTCTCTCTTGCCCTTTTGCCAGAAAAAGAAAGTGGTGTAGCACCAGAAAAACAACAACAACAACATGGGGGGTGGCAGGTTCCTAAAGAACCTAAGCCCCACTTCTGCACCAGGACCACCTTTGCCAGCTGTTGGTATTACAGATGTTGTAGGTCAAGAAACAAATTGGAGGCAGCAAAACTTAAGTGAAAGTGAGAGGTGCTCTACTCTTATTTCCTTCTAGAAAAAATGAGTAAGGGGGGAGGCATAACCAGGCCACTGAATATTTGTTTTTTTGCAGTTTATACTACTTATCTAAAATAATTAGTTGTGAATACAAGATTATGTCAGTGGGCAGCTGGGAATTGAACTTTGTGAACCTGGCTTACCCGTTGTTCCTTGTCAGTCCTAAGAAGGTTTGGATCACAAGTGGCAGCTCAGATTTCACAATGAACAAGTAACTGGACATTGCTGTGAAGAAAGAAAGCTGTCAAGGTTGTGAATATATTTGGTGGTGGGCTGGAAAACGACTGACAGCCACGATGAATTATGCAACTCCTGCTGTCACCATGGTGCAAAAGCAACACTGCATGCAGAACCCGATTGCAGACCCACAAATATCAGGATTTTTAACACACCCTCCACAACTGGATCCTTAGGGACTATAAATGCAACAAAATTCTGCAGTAGAAGCAAATATATCCAAAACACCATCTGGACCATTCAGATACAGTACTTAGGTTGTATCTATTATATAATACCTGCCAATGTTTTTATAATTTTGATTGACTGTGTCTTGCATTTTTAAAATAACGGTGGTGGTGGAGTGCCTTATTCTGACTTACGGTGGCTCTTTTCAGGTTTTTCTAGGTAAAGAGTACCCAGAAGGACTCTGCAACCAAGTACCTAACTCACTAAGCTACCCAGTGGGAATGCCGCCACACATATGATGCAATATGTGAGGAGCCATGACATTCTATGCCTTTTTTTTTAGAACAGAATTTGTGTTACCTTGGCAGGATTTTATTTCACCTAAGACCAAAGAGCACACACTGTCCTGCTTGTTTTTTGCCCTTTGAGCTGGTATGGGAGTAAGAGTGGGTCCTTACCACCTATGTTGTGTATTGAGATTATCACAGCAGCAACTACTTTGCCCCCATGGCCGAACGCCCTGAAACCCAGCTGTTCGTAGGCTCTAATTCCTAAATATGAGAAAAGGGGGGGAGGGGGGAGGGGGAGAGAGAGAGAGTTATGAGGAAACCAAATCACTTTAATGACTAATAACTCATGACTTGGTGTTGCCACCACTCTGATTCATGCACATGGTTAGATTATGTCCCTTGATAGGCAAGGCTTCCTCCAGCAGACCACGTTCTCTAACATGCCTAATTCGGAAAGCATGGCACTCGCTGGTAATAACAGTGGAAAATCAACTATGTTTTTCGGAAACAGCTTCTCTGTTCATAAAGGTAAAGGTAAAGGTTCCCCCTGCACATGCGTGCTAGTTGTGCCCAACTCTAGGGGCGGTGCTCATCTCCGTTTTCAAGCCAAAGAGCCAGTATTGTGCAAGTCTGTGGCTATCCGGTCAGCATAGCCAACAACATTTCTGTGCACGGAACATTGTTTACTTTCCTGCTTTTTTATGATGGTACCTATTTATCTACTTGCATTTTCATGCTTTTGAACTACTAGGTTGGCAGGAGCTGGGATTAACAGCGGAAGCTCACTCCGCTGTGTGGCACCCAGGATTCGAACCGCCAAGCTGCTGACTTTGCAGCCGGCAGTTTTCAGCACTCTAGCCCACTGAGCCACCACGCCCCTGTTCATACAGCAAAAAAACAAACCCCGCTTTCCTATGTGATGCTAAGTCAACTTAAAAACCAAGGCCAGCACCTATTGATGAGCAGAAGATCCCAGCCACCTAGTACTATGGGATCACATTGCTTTCACCTGTGTCGCCACTGGTAAGCCATACATGGTCTTAATTTCACAGAGATGACAACATCAGCCATGACTCTGCTTGTGCAAGTACCGTGATCCCACCTTTACTGCATGGGCAGGACCTTCCACTCAGCAGAAATTTAATATGATACTTGCTCAAGATTCTTGACTGTTGCACTTACGAGGTGACAGAGTTGGAAGAACTCTATTAGAAGACGGTTTCCCTGCTACGGTGTCAGTGAAACAACCCTCGGAATTGTAGGGTGGCAAGAATTCTCAGATCTGTGCTACAGTCCCTCCCAAGGTTAGCTGGGGAATGAAACATCTCTTTAAAGTAATTTAAACCTGCTATGTAAGTACTTTTGAGAGTATTTTCGGGGGGGGGGTTCCTACTCATATTAGAAAACAGGAAGCAATAAGCTACTGTTCCATCCCCTCCATGCACATCTTTATAGATTTATTGTACTAAGCAAATGAATGAAAGAAGTGTTGCAAACAAGTGCCAGAGGAGGTTTGTTTGTTTGTTTGTTTGTTTATTTATTTATTTATTTATTTATTGTTATATTTATATCCCGCTTATCTCCAAGATGAGGGCAAGTGGAAACCCCATAAAATTCAGTTAATAAGTGTGACTATAGCTTTGTGTTAATACCAGTTTTAGGACTTTCCTAGCTGCAATTCCAAGCAGTGCTACAGCATTTCAGAGCCTCCTAGTTCTCATAAGGTAGTCTTGGGTTGGCTGTCCTCATCTCTGCTGATACACAGCCCAGTGTGCACAAGAACCTGGTGCAACTAGATGACACCCATTTAAGCTAGGGACAGACAACAGTTTGGAATGCTGCTTGTATTACTGATGGTCCATTTATTTCTCTTTCTGGACATAAGACTCAGAGGTATTTTGTGTTTGATTCAAAACCTGTAAAACCTATTTGTCCAGATACTGACATTGATACAGTTGCAAGGCAAACATTCTCATCAAGAAAAACAGTGGCTGAAATATTGTTACCCAGTTCAAGACAAACAGCACACCATTTAGTTGGTTCCTGCTGACAATTAACAAGTCACCACTGGGATTCTTAGTGGTAGCAGCCTGTTCAAGAATCCCAGAAGAGATTCATTAATTGCCAGCTAGAAGCCACTGAGACACAACAGGATTTGAGCTAGCGTGAACCACCACCAACAACAACCCATTTCAAACCATGTTCAACTTTTTTAACAAAAGAAAATTAAACCTCTTCAGAGACCACACCACACCACATCCCCCGTCTCCAGGGCCAGAATGCTTCTGCTTGGTGCCTCACAGAGTTCTTCTGTTGGTATCCTGGGAAACGTGAAAGGGTTCTCCTGAAGCTCACAACTTACCTACAACTCCAGCACACTTCAGCAGCAAATGGATGGAATAAGAAGACAGCAACGCAATGGAAATCAGAAGCACCCTGAGAAGAGAAGGAGGACAAAAACGGATGTCAGCTCTAGGATTCCTTGCAGGAATAAACAGACAGAGACACTGGAATGCCTCAAACCTACATTTCAAATCTTATCCCCTCTGCTGAGTTTTAGTCAGCTGCTGTTTCAGCTTTTGTGAGGTTTTGTAGATTACAATTCACTTTTCCCATACACCTTTGGAGTGGACTTGAATGCACAAAAGCTGAAACTGAAGCAGAAAAGAATTTGGTAAGTCTTAAAAGGTGTCACAGTTCTTTTGGGGGAGGGGAATTGCTTGTTTTTGCCGTTCCTATTATAATTTGATTGGCTGTGCTCTCAAATACATACTACTGGTGCACAATCCTACCGTTTATGTGTATCAACAGCATACATGGATTTCCATTCTCCCCACCCCACTCCCACCTCCAAAACTTTCGGGGTTATCAGTTTCTCCTGAGGAAAGTTTCAGAGGTTGTTTTTAAGGAGAATGAATGCCATATTCTGCTGACGGCTTTCACAACCAGTCAGTGGGCACCCATCACTGCACAGCTACAGACAGCTTTAGAACACCATTATATGCATCCCCCCACCTTCCACTCACACAAAGAGGATGATCCCAGTGTTTCTCATGGCGTAGGCCAGGCCCAGGATACCACTGCCCATGATGGCGTTGCTGAGGTTGAAGATGGACATGCCAAATGAAGTCTTTCCCTCAAACTGCAAAGCCAAATGTGTGAAAGACAGAAACCCAGTTAGAAAAAAAATGTCTGGAAAAAAACCCTGAATATAATGCAGTTGGGGCAGTGGAGGGCTTACACAGAAAAGCAAACTAGGTAGGTAGGTATGTAGGCAGGCAGGCAGGCAGATAGGTAAGATGCCCAGAATCTCCCAGGCATCATGGCCACTTGCTTGTAATCCAAAAAGCAGCCTTCCGAGACTCTGCTTGACTTTTTTGACTGGCAACAGGAAAAGGCATCTAGCCATCACAATGGGCAACATTTTGTTTATGTTGCACCAGTGTCAATCTGCAAGGGTGTTAGGCCCAACTACAGAGAACTGCAGTGCGCAACTAGTTCCTGCCACTGCTTTCACACCACCACTAAAATATGCAGCAAAGTTTGATCCGGATCACCCCCCTGGAGCGGTTACGTGGCTGATGTTGTAGTTCAGGTGCTCCCATGGTCATGTTTTGAAAATCTGCAACCGTTCTGATCCCATGACTGAGAACCACAGCAAAGACATCGCAACAGGCGCGAAAAGGTTTTGGTGCGGATTTTCCGTGTTCCCACAGACTCAAGTAACGGTTTAAAATATGTATTATAACAGTGGCAAGGATTTTACTACCTCAAGACCAAGTACTTGTAAAATGCCCTGGGTCACGCTTAAGTGGGCGTGGTCACACTTTGTTGTTGTTTTTAAGTCCGCTGCTCTTGGGAGAACAATTTTATGCTCCGTATCTGTGAGCACTTTGCAGCAAATTTTAGTGGTCATGTGAAAGCAGCTTTAGTTGGTCTCAGCATTAGCGCAACGACCATGGGTGCAACCTCAAGCTGTTTGCCTGTAACAGTGTCACAGGATCCTCGCCATTATTAGATTTTTTGTCGTTTGGAGGAACCAGAAGGCCTTCCTGTTTTAGCAGATGGAAGGAATTTGGAGGGATTATTGATAGTGGGCACAGAACTACAGGGGTAGCAATAACTATCAGGAATCATCAATCATGACTAAGAAGAATATACATGCATGCTTATGGTAAGCTAATGTCAAAGACTAAACAGGCCCCATGAAAAAAGGAAAGATTTAAAAGGAAAAGGAAAAGGCAAGGAGGGCCAAGGGGACTGTGCAGAAGCTGCCTTCTCTGTAGGTGTGTATGGAGCAGTCTCTGCCATCCCCAGAAAATGTGAAGGGAACCTGACCTGTATACATGGTCAGGAAAAGGACTGTGCATGGTTACACATTAGACATCAAAGAAAGAGAGAGCCTGGCTTTGGTTTGGAGAAGCTTGAGATTCAAGTGAGTCTCAAGGGGCGCTTTTACACGACCTCTAAAATCCGGTGTCAACTTAAATTCGGACCAGAGATCGTGCGGGCTTGTCGCTCTTCCTGTGTTCCCACCCCTCCGCACTCCATTGTTCCTGTCTGCGTGAGGGGAGGGAGAAAAACAAGGGAGAAAAAATGCAGGCTCACCTCCCTCTGCCGGCTGGAAGCAGCCCCAAGCCGCCACGTAGTGATTCCTGTCTCATAAAGGGGCAGCGGGGACAAAAAAACAAACAGAAGGCGAGAGAGCCCGGCATTCACAGCTTTACAATACACATCGAAAGATTTTTTTACCTCCTGGAGGCCAGGTACTTGAAAAGTGCGCTGGGATGCGCTTAGGTGGGCGTGGTCGTACTTAATTTTTTTTTTAAATCCGGAGCTGGTGGGAAAACATTTTTAAGCTCCAGATCTGGGAGCCCTTTGCCTCGGATTTTAGGGGTCGTGTAAAAGTGCCCAAGGTCTGCCCACAGTGGAAAGAAGGGTATATCTGGGCATGGCCCTTGTCACCTACATCAGTAAACTGGTTCATTTTTTTGCTGGCAATGTGAGGCAGGAACTCCTCCTGCTCGGCCAAAACACGTTCTTCTTCTTCATAGCTGAAAGGGAAGCAGACACAGGGTCGGCACCATGGAAGTAACTCCAAAGAGACCACCGTCTCCATCCAGCACCAGCAAGAACACCAAACAAAAACCAGACAACCCCCCCCCAAAAAAAATAACAACATTCACCCTCAGAAAACAACCACCCATCAAAAGAACACACTGGTTCTACTCCAGTCTAAGTGGTCCTGTTATAAACTCTAGCATTTTCATTTTCTAAGAACATGGGGGTGGGGGGAGGCTGAAATGGGCGAAAGGAAAAAAAGACAAGGAAGCTAGAGCTATACGGGGGGTACAGATAAACAGCGCAAGAGTTCATACAAGGCAAAGGATTCAGACGAGTGAAGAAATGCCACGGCCTGCCCTACATGGTAGGATCTCTCTGCTGCAACGTGTCTAGTTTCTCTCCCCAAATTAAAAGGCTGGACAATTGCTTAATAAAGAACGCCCCCCCCCCAAGGATACACATTCTAGATGGCAACAGATAACAGAACAATGAGGAGGCATGACCCCAATCAACCGGGTGTTATCTGCCGCTCAAAGTCTGCTGAAAGGCAAGGACAGCACACAGCTACCCTCTGCAGCCAGGCAAGCTGCCTTCTAGCCAACTGGGAGGCAAACAACACAACCACCACCATCATCATCTTCTTCTTCTTTGAACTGCAATTAGTAATAGCTACAGGTAATGCCCACATTTGTAAATAATAGTCCTGGGTAGATAAAAATCAATGTGTTTTTTTTTAAAAAATGATTTAAATCACTACAGAAAGAAATATTCTTTTTTATTTAAATTGTTTAAAAAAATCCAATTTTTAAAACATTTAAATCAATTTGATTCAAATCAAATGTGCTCTGCAGTTCACTACTGTAATATGTTACTTGTAATTAGTGCCAGATAGTGTCAGTGTTTCACAGTCACAGTCAGTTGAAGGTTAAAATCCTGTCGCAATTCATGTAGTCTAAAGTTACACCTGTAGAAGTTCCTGAGAATTATTGCCTGGGCAATCTCTGTCCCTGATTAAGTAACCAGTTGACTGTATGACTGCCAGCATAACTACTAATTGCATACAATTTATGTCTTGCTGCACACTTTGAGCAACTTAGAATTATGCAGGCACAGCTACACAACAGGAACATTGTTCTGCAATTAGTTCTGCTGTCAAATCTTGTAACGATTATTTGTTATTTGTCATTGCTCTAACAATGCTTTGAAAATATCTCACCAGCACTTGGAATCTCTGATGCTCCAGCAAATGCCTGACGTGTTAACTATACTTCCAAACTTCCCTTGTAGTGTCAATATAGGGACAAAGTGGTCATTTTTGGCAATCACAGTAAGGGCTTATAGCTGAGGAATGAATGTCAGCTCAAAGCTGCTCCACCGACTGTACTAGGCTTCTCCCATGCTGAGGTCATGAGAAAACAAACATTTCCCTTCACACCCAAACACAAACTAGGGTTTATACGCTGTTTCCCCGAAAATAAGACCTCCCCCAAAAATAAGCCCTAGCAGGATTTCTATGCATTTAATATAAGCCCTAACCCGTGATAAGACCTAGTGATGGACATGGCTATGCAGATACGCTGCATAGCCACGGCATGCATTTCGGCACAGAGCGGTAAGGAAGATTGGAATACCTTTTCTCTGCCACAGCTCCTTTCTCCGAGCGATTCGCACTTGCGCAGGTGCGCGGGTGGCAACCGCATCACTCCTTTCTCCTAGCCATTCGCACGTGTGCGTGTGTGCATGTGGTAACCGTGATCGCAGGCACCCTATTGTGCACGCATGAACAGCTAGGGGAAAGGAGCTCACACATCACTACACCAGCCCCACCGACAAGCAACAGTCTGTGGGCCTGCTTTTCCTGAGTATCTGTACCCCCAGACAAGGTGAGTGCAAAAAGAAAGAGCTATCCTGTTGAGTGCAAGAAAGGAATTGTCGACGACTCCCAGGGCAACAATCTTATGGCTTTCTGCAAAGAGAAGATGGATATCCGAATGGTCCAAAAATGGCGGGCAGAATATGATAACCTCAGTCTACATGTGGACAGAGGAAGTGCTAAGAAGCGCAAGTGTGGTTCAGGTCGGCAACCTTTATTTCCTGAGCTGGAAAATATAATCTGTGGATGGATTGCTGACAGGAGATCAAAGGCTTTGGTTGTGTGCAGGGCTGACATTCAAGCATATTATACTTAATAAAAGGTGTGTCTTCTTGAGAAAAAATAAATATAAGACAGTGTCTGATTTTCGGGGAAACACAGTAGTTGGCGTTCTGTTCCTGATTTGTATGGACAGTGATCTCTGAACATAAGAAACTTTGGCATTCTCACTAATTTCTATTTAGTGTTGTTGCTCCAGCTGGTGGGAAAAACCATGTGAGGTAAGAAGGCAGCAGGTATTCTAAGCCAATGTTCTCAGAAATACCGGTTTGGCCACAGCCACTGGCTGACATTTTAAGTTGCTCATTTGTTCCTGCAAAGAGGAATCCATTTCCACTGAACAACCCCTGTACCTCTAGCTCCCTGCCTTATATACCACAAAATTCCCAAACACCTCTCTATCTCCTTATCCCAGGAGAGCTTTTTTGGGAGGGGGGGAGGAACAGCAGAGGGAGAGAGGAAAGCCTGCTCCATTCGTAGCAAAAAAGGTAGGTCTCTCCAAGCCAATGGAACCGGGACTATTTGGTCTGTATGGCAGCAAGATAGATGAGGTAAGTATAACCAGAAAGGGCCATGCTACTGCCCCTGCAAGATCCAACAGAAGCACACAACAGCAGCCTATCCCTTATATCAGGGGTGTCCAAACTTTGGCCCTCCAGATGTTTTTGACCACAGCTCCCAGAATTCCAAGCCTATATTGCCAATTACAAAGGACTGTGGGAGTTGTGGTCCAAAACATCTAGAGGGCCAAAGTTTGGGCACCACTGCCTCATATCAAGTGAAGGTCCATCATGCCGTTTAGTGATCTCTTTCCCACAGCAGCTACTGAAATGCTTCTGAAAACATTTAACATCAAGGCAGACTGAAGAGGAAACTCTCCTTCCTCTATCTGCCTACCCAAACTCTGCCCTCCGGGAACCAGCCGACACCGCTGATTGGTTCCAACCCTTTCCCCAGCCTGTTCTTGTGAACACGCACTACCTTAGGCCAAATGGATGCACTACTATTAGAAGAGACACTGGATTAACCACTACTGATGTACACCCCCTTCTACGCAAACAGGGCCCACTGGATTTGGGCCTGGGTGTAATTTCTTCCAATAGCTTGGTTTTAGAGCATACTTCCCCTAAACATGGAGGCTCTCCCTTCAGCTGTCATAAAATGCAGGCACCTTCCATGAATTCCAACCTGTTAAAGAGAAATCTTAAGCTAGGGACCATCACCATATTTTGTAGCCTGCACTCCCAATTCCAACATAATCTTGTAAACTGTATCACCACTGCAGTGTATGGCTCACAGACCTCAGTGGCTTGGACTGATAAAGGTTATCATGGAGAAATATTCTGAACCATGTTCTTCCCATGCATCCTCCACATATCCTCCCATGCATGCCCTCTCATACATCCTCTACACAGGGTGCCAGCTCTGAATTCAGTGCAGGAACAGCCACTATCCAAGTAGGCTTTACGTCATGCTCTTTCAGACCCCAATCAGTGATCAGGAGTTTTGCATCCTTGTGTTAAATGTGCCCTTTGGTCACGCACAATTTCTGACGCAGAAAGAGAGAAGGGAGGCAAGGAAGGAACAGGAGAGCAGGTCCCAGCTTATGTCCTTTGTCAGGGCTTTTTTTTTTTTTTTGCCAAAGCCCGTAAAAAGCGGATCACACCTCTCACACAAAATGAAAGAAAGAGTTTTGCAGCGCTTTTAAAAAAAAGGGTGGAGAAAAAGAAAGGGGCACGAGTTCAAGGTTTGCTGGAAAAGATGACGAAGAAGGTTCCCTGCTGGCAGAAGCCACCTGCAAGGCTTCAGCAATGCTTCTCGTTACTGCGCTGAGCATTCTCAGCACAAGAGCTGGCTTCCCACCTGTTCAATCTACTTTTTTTTAAAAAAAAAATTGCAAATAAGCATTTGGTTATAAAAGGCAACCTTTATAACCACATGGAAATGAAACACATTAAAAGCCTCTGTACCTTGAGGAAAAGTTAAAAATCACCAAACGGAATAAAAGGAAATCTACCACAAAGGAACAGCTGGTTGCTCCCTCCCTCTAATCCTAATAGCCATGTCTGATTTATTTCTCCCAGGATGGCATCTCTGTGCTGACTTTCCATCCTCACACTCAGAGAGAGAGAGAGAGAGAGAGAGAGGGAGGGAGAGAGACAGACAGACAGACAGACAGACAGAAAGACAGACAGACAGAGAGAGACACTCACCCATCCTCCAGGACAGCTGCCTTGTCACTATCAGGTAAAGTCCCATTCAGCTTCTCGGTGTCCATCTCTTCTCCCATCCTCTGTAGCTCCATCCCGGATGTGTAAATAATCCTCAGACAGCGTGAGCAAGCCGGCAGGCAGCTGTGATAAAGCACCAAGTGAGGGTGGTATCAGCAGCAGCAGCAGCAGCAGCAGGGAATACACCTGGATCAGCAACACACCTGGGGACAAGAAGAGAAGAATTCAGCAAGCCACATCCCACATCAGTTGCAGAGAGCTGGAGGGGTTGGAACAGGGTGGTTCTTGTTGGAATTCCAGATACAGTACCTAGATATTCTATTCCCAGATTACAAAATGGGCGTGGATGAGTAGTGGCGGGAGAGGGGGACGCTGCCAGGAAATACATCACCGCTGCCTTTTCATTTAGTGGGATACCTACCTGCCAAGGAACAGTCAGTGATTCCAACTCTATGCCTGGGGGAGAGTCTGTCCCGACAAGGAGGTGGGTGAGGAAGGATGTTACCCAGCTCTCCCACCCGCTCACACCTTTAGGCATGAACTGGCAGGTTGCACTACCCAAGATTTTCACATATCCTTATTTATTTATTTATTTAGTTACCAGATTTTTTAGCCGCCCCACTACCAAGAGGTCTCTGGTACGTCGTGGGGGAGACAAACCTTGTACATGTCAGGTCAATTCAGTTTCTCCTTTTTGTGATCTTTTAAAAAATCAAGAAGTATTTTTTAAAGTCACTCAATGATTTGCATCCAGTTTTGTGCCCATTTTCTAACGCTGTGTGTTAACACAGATAGTTCTGCCAGCCATGATCTGATTTACCTACAAAGCTTTAAAACCCCATGGTTTTGTACTTCATTGCTGGTACGGTGTTCATTCTGCATAGTGTTTTCTCTTGCACACATATTCTCGTATACCATTTTTGTCACTAAATAAATATATCACATAAACACCGGAACAAATGCCTTTCAGTTCCCCTGTTGGTTTCAGATGTAAACTAAGTAAGTTTGCATTTTTAAAAACCAACTACATTAATGTTTGCACTGTGCACAAGATAGTATTTATGTTTTTTGCTTTCGTCAACCTCCTGTACTAATCTGTTCTCTAAACCAGGCCTGCCCAACAGGTAGACGGGGGGCTACCAGTAGCCCATGAAGGGTTCAAAAGTAGCCCGCCAGCCATCAATAAAAAAAGTGAGGGGGATAAGTTCTCCACCCCGTTGCTCTACTTACCATTTTTTTTTTACTTATGAGCATATGCTCGGAACAGATAAAATTCATAAGTAGAGCTTTTAGTGTAGTAGCCCTCAGGCACTTTCGTCTGGAAAAAGTAGACCTCGGCCTGTTCAAAGGTGGACAGCCCTGCTCTAAATAGTTAAGGAAAGCTAAAATGCTGCTCTTGGAATATATTATAGTATGTATATTTTTTGAATTATTTTTTTGTAAATTTTCATACCATTATGTTTTTCACACTGTTATGATAATATTTTCAAACCTTTGTCTCTGAAAGTATTCTTGCTTTCAAAGATTAAGAGGATGATTTTTGTTATTGTTTTGTATAAGGATGGGTTTTGCAGCTTTATGCAAGGCCCTGAATGACAAAGGGAAGGAGGAGGCAGAAATAAAAAGGTGCAAATGTTGCTGCTGCTGCTGCTGCTGCTGCTGCTGCTGCTGCTGCTGCTGCTGATGATGATGATGATGATGATGATGATGATGATGATGATGATGATGATCATAATAATAATAATAATAATAATAATAATAATAATAATAATAATAATAATAATAATAATAATAATAATAATAATAATAATAATAATAATGTGTTGTCAAGAGTGCATATCTACGCAGCCAGAGACCTAAACCACTGAGCTGCCCACTGAACTGTGATGAAGCATATGGACTGTATATAAAACTGATATGGTGAAGCAAGAGCAGATCTCTTCATTGTTGTTGTTCAGTCATTCAGTCATGTCCGACTCTTCGTGACCCCATTGACCAGAGCTTGCCAGGCCTTCCTGTCCTCCACTGCCTTCCAGAGTTTAGTCAAATCCCTATTTGCTGCATCGATGACACCGTCCAACCATCTCATTCTCTGCCATCCCCTTTTCCTTTTGCCTTCAATCTTTCCCAACATCAGGGACTTTCCCAAGGAGTCCTCTCTCCTCATGAGGTGGCCAAAGTACTAGAACCTCAGCTTCAAAATCTGTCCTTCCAGTGAACATTCGGGGTTGATTTCTTTCAGGATGGATAGGTTTGATCTCCTTTCAGTCCAGGGGACTCTCAAGACTCTCCTCTAGCACCACAGCTCAAAAGCATCAATTCTGCGGCGATCAGCCTTCTTTATAGTCCAGCTCTCACTTCCATACATCACTACTGGAAAAACCGTAGCTTTGACTATCCTGACCTCAGTTGGGAAAGTGATGTCTGCGCTCTTTAGGATGCTATCTAGGTTTGCCATTGCTTTCCTCCCAAGAAGCAGGCGTCTTTTAATTTCGTTGCTGCAGTCGCCATCTGCAGTGATCAAGGAGCCCAAGAAAATAAACTCTGTCATTGCCTCCATTTCTTCCCCTTCTACTTGCCAGGAGGTGATGGGAACAGTGGCCATGATCTTAGTTTTTTTGATGTTGAGTTTCAGCCCATTTTTTTCACTCTCCTCTTTCACCCTCATTAAGAGGTTCTTTAATTCCTCCTCACTTTCTGCTATCAGAGTAGTATCATCTGCATATCTGAGGTTGTTGATGTTTCTTCCAGCAATCTTAATTCTGGCTTGTGATTTATCCAGACCTGCCTTTCACATGATGTACTCTGCATATAAGTTAAATAGGCAAGGTGACAATATACAGCCTTGTCATACTCCTTTCCCAATTTTAAACCAGTCAGTTGTTCCATATCCAGTTCTGACTGTTGCTGTTTGTCCCACATATAGATTTCTTAGGAGGCAAATAAGGCGGTCAGGCACTCTCATTCCTTTAAGGACTTGCCATAGTTTGTTGTGATCCACACAGTCAAAGGCTTTGGCATAGGGCCTTTTCACACGACCCCTAAGATCCGCTGGCCACTTAAATTCGGACCAGAGATCTTGGGGGTTCGTTGCTCTTCCTGCGTCCCCACCCCTCCACACTTCCTTGATCCTGTCTGCGTGAGGGGAGGGAGAAAAAAGGGGACAAAAGAATGCAGGCTCACAGGGGCGGGAGGCAAAAACAACAACAAACAGAAGCGAGGAGAGCCGGGCACTCACTCCTTTACATCCGGATCTGGGATTTTTCACCTTCCAAGAGCAGGTACCTGAAAAGTGTGCTGGGACGCGCTTAGGTGGGCATGGCCGCACTTAATTTTCTGTAAACTCCAGAGCTGGTGGGGAAACAATTTTAAGCTCCGGAGCTGGGAGCCATTTGCGGCAGAGTTTAGGGGTCGTGTACAAATACCCATAGTCAATGAAGCAGAAGTAGAAGTTTTTCTGGAACTCTCTTGCTTTCTCCATAATCCAGCGCATGTTGGCGATTTGATCTCTAGTTCCTCTGCCCCTTCGAAATCCAGCTTGCACTTCTGGGAGTTCTCTGTCCACATACTGCTGAAGCATCCCTTGTAGAATTTTGAGCATATCCTTGCTAGCGTGTGAAATGAGTGCAATTGTGCGATGATTGGAGCATTCTTTGGCGTTTCCTTTCTTTGGGATTGGGATGCAGACCAATCTTTTCCAGTCCTCTGGCCACTGCTGAGTTTTCCAAATTTGCTGGCATATCGCGTGCAGCACCTTTACAGCATCCTCTTTTAAGATTTTAAAGAGTTCAACTGGAATGCCGTCACCTCCACTGGCCTTGTTGTTTGCAATGCTTTCTAAGGCCCACTTGACTTCACAATCTCTTCATTACTGTACTGGAAATTTGGATTTTAAGAGCCACGTCTATACTGAGTCAGATCAAGAATGTTGTGAATCCAATGCAGGCGATTTTGCAGCTCAGGTGTATTATGCACAAAGCAAGTGTTCTGAAGCAAATAAGGATCCCCCACCCCTACCCTGGCATCAAAACCAGAAAACAGGCACAGACTGCTAAGGGTGGGCAGAAAATGAAGCAGGGATGGAGGACAAGTAGCTGTAGTACTGTATATAAATCTCCCCAGCCCACAACTAATCCTTCTTTCACCTTGTGGTTTACATATATTAAGTTACAAAAAAGTTATGTGAAGTTGAGAATGACAAAGGATGATTATCCTCAACTGTCTTCTTTTTCTCCCAATACACCACCCATCTCTCTTTCACTTGCACTCAGGCCTATCAGTTAAGGGCTAGCTTCACAGTTTGGGACAGTTTTATACTGTTAAAAATTGCATCCCTTCTCAGAATTAGAAAGTTATTTCCCAAAAGTAGTTTGTTATGTGGGTGTCAAAGAGCCTTTTCACACGACCCCTAAAATCCGCGGCAAATGGCTCCCAGCTCCGAAGCTTAAAATTGTTTCCCCACCAGCTCCAGAGTTTACAGAAAATTAAGTGCGACCACGCACGCCTAAGCGTGTCCCAGTGCACTTTTCAGGTACCTGCTCTCCGATGGTGAAAATCCCTGATGCGAATGTAATGTAGTGAGTGTCGGGCTCTCCTCGCTTCTGTTTGTTGTTTTTCTTGCCCCCCACCCCTTTAAGAGACAGGAATCAGGACGATGATGGGGCTCGGGGCGGCTTCGACCGGCAGACGGAGGTGAGCCTACATTTTTCCTCTCTTTTTTTTCTCCCTCCCCTCACACAGACAGGAGCAAGGAAGTGCGGAGGGGTGGGAACACAGGAAGAGCAATGAAACCCTAAGATTTCTGGTCCGAATTTAAGTGGCCAGCGGATCTTAGGGGTTGTGTGAAAAGGCTCAAAATCATTTATTGCCAATACATTTTTTTAAAGTAACCTGCTGGTACATTTTCCTGGAGTGGGGTGGAGAAAACCCCAAATGATGAAAGGATGGCAGAAAGCTTGGAAAATTCTTGTCAGAATACACTTTTAATTGTGTCCTTTAATTTCAAGAGATGGCTAGAAACTATTACACCACTAATGCAGTCTACATCAAACTTCCTGTGTCAATTTAGAAAAAGTAACTTCATTACACTCTCATGGTTACATTCTTAGTCTTTGCAAGTAACTGCATTACTTGGAACTCATTCAAGGAGCAGCTCTAGAGATTCAAGGCACATGGAGCCAAGCAAAGCCTCTTGTCTTAGTAGTCACGTGGACAACTGAAAATGTAAAACCAGTGTCATGAGGAACAGCTGGGGACACCAACAAAACAACAGCAGGAAGTCTATCCAACAGGTTTCACACGTGCTGGAGTAGGTCGCCCCTGTCATCACCACCAAACACTTCTAGACGGTGCAAACTAAAAGAGGGGTGCAATCACATTTTGAACCCCGTGGGCTGGAGTGCCACCTGGGAGACCTCCACAGGACAACATGCCAACAGTGGGAGTGACCAGATCCCCCTCATGAACATGGACCCCCCACACACACACAGTGGTACCTCAACTTACAAGTTTAATCCATTTTGAATGCATGCTCATAAGTTGAACAACTCGTTAAGTAGAGCAGCCGTATCTAAAAAAATCAAATAAACTGGAAAAAAATTGAAAAATTCTAAGTAGAGCAGACCGCATCTAAAATTTGTAAGGCAGCAGTTAAAACGGCAACAGTTTTCCACTCTTAAATCAAATTGCTCACAAGTAGAGCTGCTCGTAAGTAGAGGTGCTACTGCACAGTGTGTGTGTGTGTGTGTGCGCGCGCGCACACACACACGCACACACACACCATTCACACATAACTTTCCTAGCCTTCTTCCCTAGCTAATTCATGTGCATCTGCCAAAGAAGAGGCCAATTGCACCCCACTCCCCCACTGTGGCACAATAGGCAGAATGATTCATACCTCCCTACTCAGGAGGATTCTACCTTTGGGAACTGAAAATACCCAGCCTTGTTTCTCACCATTCAATGATGCGATAGTAAAAGATAGTCGCTTACCACTGTCTGGGAAGAGGTGCCTGGGACTTGAGGTAAAAACAGTGCAACAGTATCTGACATTGGGGCCCAGTCATTTGTCCAGGCTGTACTTCCCTTATCAAGCAGCCTGGGTTTCCAAATTATTGGGAAAAGTCCTTCTCTCCCTTCCACCACCCTCAGAGATATGTTTGGTGAGGACTCACAAGAGGGGACCTCCTCTATTGCTGCTCCTGAGCTGTGAAGCTCCCTCCCATGGGCGGTCAGGCTGCTCCTTCCCTCCCATTTTGCTTATACTTCCATAGGCACAGGGGAGGGAGGGGGGTTCTTCTCACTGACTGGCTACCTAGGACAGTGGTGGCGAACCCTTGGCACTCCAGATGTTTTCGACCACAACTCCCAGAATTCCAAGCCTGTATTGCCAATGACAAAGGACTGTGGGAGTTGTGGTCCAAAACATCTGGAGTGCCAAAGGTTTGCCACCACTGGCCAAGGACTTGGGCTACTGTCTGTGAAGATTCTCAGCCTTCACAGTCTTGGGCTACTGTTTTTCGGTCTCTTTTGTTTTGTTTTTCCGTTTATCTGTTTTCCCATCTCTTCTTAGTTTTTAGATTGTTTGTTCTTAATAATGTTAGCTGCCTTGTTTTCTCTTGAGAAGAAAGACAGGGCATAAATGTAGAGAGTAAGTAAGCAACCAAGCATAACTATCACATGAATATGCAAGATACTGTATATGGATATACTTTAGGGGTTCAGTAGTGATGGCCCTGTTAGGATCTCAAGGAAAAGAGGATACTTAAAGGTGATAGGTTTTGAGTTTCATATCAAAGTAGACATTTTATTTTATTTGTGTGATTACACCAACACTATGTTTTCAATGTTAGTTTCCATAACTTTTACATGGATTTTTTTTACTCTCTCTCTAACTCAGGGGTGCCCAAATTTTTTGTAAGGAGGGCCAGATTTGGTGGCTGAGGATGTGTCAGGGGCCGGTTGCTCCCCGACCCTGCCACCCCACTGCAAGCCCCACCCACTTTCTTTAAAAAAAACATGGGGTGAAGGAGGGGGAGGAAGGGGTGGGCCAGCCAGCTGGGGCCACTCAGAATGGCCTGACGGGCCGGATTTCCCCCCCCCCTCGGCCAGACTTTGGGCAGGCCTGCTTTAACTGCTTGTGTTCTTGTAGCTTTAATGTAATGTTGTCTTTTAATGCTGCAAGATGTCCCTCAATCCCCTGTTCTCAATACCTGAATATGTCTTAATTGTACTTGACTGTATATCATCCCTCATTACTGTAATCCACCTTGGGTCCTTTTCCAAGGAGAAATAAGGGATAAAAATACTGTAAAATAAATAAATAAACAAGCAAGCAAACAAACAAACAAACAAAGATGTTGGGATAGCAGACACCATCAATTCAACTACATGCATTATTAGAACATTCTCTATCCCAAAAACTAACAGAGATCTAAAGAGGTAACAAAAAAGTACAGACTGTCCTCCTTACTTCCACCCTCCTCCAGCAAGTCTCTTGCATCTTTGATACACTCTGACAGCAGAAAACATACATGAAGCATCCGGGCACCATCTGCTAGCTAGAGGGCCTTCATAACATACCCAATTTGCCCCAAAGCCCTCTACAGTGCGCAAAAGGAACTGCTGAGAAAAAAAGTTTTCCTCCCTGCCCCCCCACAAAAAAACATCGGGGGAATGAGCAGGGAATGGGTCATGCAAAAATGCCTCAGAGGGTCTGAATGTTCCCCATCCCAGCCATAAGCTATGACGTTGTTTAATTTTCCACACTGCCAACTCAAACTCAACAGGTCAAGTGTCACTTGCTACTATATATCAGGTAATGGTTGAACTGAAGGTCTGTCGTACAGCTGCTCAAATTACAAGAGCAGTTCCGAGCTAAGAAATTTGATGCACACCTATCTCTTATGTGTGTGTGTGTTATTCCTCTCCTTTAATTAATTGTCTTTTTAATCATTTAAGTTGGAAGAAAGGCAGAAATACAAATGAACCAAAAATCATTAACTAATAGGAAAAACACCATAAAAAGTATTAGCGCAGATTTCAACTCCTTTGCGAGGTTGCCAGCTCCATTTTCTGGCAGACTTCGTATATTTTTAATCTATACAACAAATAAAAATTGAGAGTAATAAGAGTCTTGAGAGGTTTTTTTCTTTCAAAAAGGCCAAATGACAATCCATACCTCCATCTTTGGGCCAAACTCCATGATAAGGTTCACATATTAATTCAATTTGGATTGTTTAATACCAAAAGTGGAAATTTAATATTTATTTAATATTAAATTAAGAGGAAATTTTAATATTTTATTTTCATATTGTAATAATCCTTGTCTACTCTGGACACTGGAAAAGAGGTTCTGATTAATGATAATTACAGCTTTTGTGTTTCTACACAACCTACAAAGCACTGTATGACCTGGCTCCTAGCTACCTCAAAGATTGAATCTCACAGTATGAATCAGCTTGGGTGTAAAGGTCATCTGGAGGGGCCCTTCTCTCCATCCTGCCACCCTCACAGGTACATTAGGTGGGAAGACATGAAAGGTCCTTTTCGGCTGCGGTACTCAGGCTCTGGAACTCCCTCCCACTAGAGGCTAGGACTACCCCATCTCTGATGTATTATTTCCAGAAACAGGCAAAGACCTTTCTCTTCAGGCAAGCTTTCCCTGAATGATGGACTACCTATTATGTGTCTTTTATATGAATCTACCACACACAATCACAGAGACTTTGTGTTCAGAACCACTTACCTAGAGGCTTGTCCAAAGTCTGCCCTGGGGGCCAAATGCAGCTGAATGGTCAACCCTCACACATTTTCACCTCACCAAATCTGGCCCTCCTTGTAAAAAGTTTGGACACCCCTGACTTGTAACCTTGTGTGATTGCACTGATACTATGTTTTCAATGTTAGTTTCCTTCACTCATAACTTTTACATGGAATTTTTACTCTCTTATTAACTGTTCACGTTCTCTTGTAGCTTTAATGCAAAGTTGTCTTTTAATGCTGTAAGGTGTCCCTCAATTCCATTCTCAACACTTGAATATGTTTTAATTGTACTGGACTATACATTGTCCCTCATTACTGTAAGCCGCCTTTTTAAAAGGAGAAATGTGGGGTAAAAATACTCTAAAATAAATAATATAACCATCCTCTCTTGCTTTTAAGGTTTGCGGGGGATGATGGGCTTTTTCTTGGTTCAGTCATTTCCATGAACACATCTGGCAAATTTCCACAGTCACATTTGTGACCAGGGAAATTTCAGTGGCTGTAGAATCTAGTCCTTCCACGTGGAGAAAAACCTTTATTTCTAAGCTGTTATTGCGGGGGTGGGGACATGAATTCCAGTGAAGGATGCAGCACACTTCCCTACTTTTGATATGTTTTCAACTGGCTGTTGACTTGTTTCTAAGTACAATTTTTAAAAACGATTTTTATTTTTAAAAAAACCATTTAAACAATCAAATGTATTGAGATTTTAATTGTGTCTTTTAGTAACATGGAAACTGTCTTGGGTCCCTTTTTGGGAGAAAGGTGGAAAAGGAATGAATTAATGAATTAATGAACTAATAATCACTTTTATTCTAGGAACTAACGTCTCTGACTCTTGCAACTAGTAACTCAAGAGTTAACTCTACTGCTTTCACCTGGGAAAGAACACTGGAGGTAGGGTGGGGCCGCAGAAATTTCAGCAGAGATCTCTGGTTGGTGCCTTGATCTTTTACCCCATCCTCTGCTCAAAGATACGTTCCCACAGAAGATGTAAACATCTGGATTCTATCCCTTACGTTGGCAAAAGAATGGAGCCTACCTACAAAGCACTTGGTCCTTTCAGATGTTTGGCTGGCCATTTCCATCAACCCTACCTGGCACAACCAAAGATGAGTAGATTATAGAGCAGATAATGGAGTTAAACCCCTGCATAGCTGGAAAGCAAAAGGCTTTAAAACAACAACAACAAAAAGAATAGAAATCAGGTGACTGCTTTCACAGACTAACAGACAACTGCCCCCATCCCTTCCTTTCCGCCCCGGGGTTCTGTTCTTGCCATGTGACTTCAACCACACTTCCCAAAACACACCTGGATGGATGTTTCCTTATCTAAGGTGCATTGCCAGGAGCTGGACTCCCTGAGCCAAGAGAGTGACATTGTTTTGTTGCTGCTTATGTGGTTGGCCTAGGAAGCCAGACGTAGACCACAGAAAGTCTATTCCCAGGACTGTGGTAAAATAGGATGGCTGGGAAGAAACAAAAGCCAAGACTTTAAACTCCTTGCTCCCTCGGCAATCATCTGTTGCAGGCAAAACACTGTGTGGCTTCCTTTGAAAACAGAGATTGGTTTTTAAAAAAATGCCAGCAGCACAGGTCCATTAAACCCTATGTCCATGATTGTATCTCTCCATCAGTCGCCCTGAAATATTTTGCATTACAAAAGGGATAGCCTGCATCCATGCATTATTGTGCAGGGAAGGATGATGCACCCACTTGTCACGATAATGCAGAGGGAACAGATGTCACTCTCTCCACTAATTAAAAAAAGGGCCAGTGGTTTATCCCAGGACGTGACACCTGGCTCTGACATACTAATATTCATTTCTAGAAGCTCTTTTCACTTTTCCATGTCAGGTCCTTGTTAGGACCACAAAATCCTACACAGATCAATTCAAAACTCAAGCTAACAATACTTGGTGGGGTTCCTTTTGAGTCAAAGGTGGGAAAGATATCATTTGGAGAAATGTTGAAGGTTGGACCAAAGCTAATGGTGGTCTACTGTGGTGGACAGCGCTGCCACTGTAACCTTTTGCCCCAATTACATCTGGCAGAGTCAATGAAGCAGAAGTAGATGTTCTTCTGGAACTCTCTAGCTTTCTCCATAATCCAGCGCATGTTGGCAATTTGATCTCAAGTTCCTCTGCCCCTTCGAAATCCAGCTTGCACTTCTGGGAGTTCTCTGTCCACATACTACTGAAGCCTCCCTTGTAGAATTTTGAGCATAACCTTGCTAGCGTGTGAAATGAGTGCAATTGCACAATAGTTGGAGCATTCTTTGGCGTTGCCCTTCTTTGGGACTGGGATGTAGACCGATCTTTTCCAGTCTTCTGGCCACTGCTGAGTTTTCCAAATTTGCTGGCATATTGCGTGTAGCACCTTTACAGCATCCTCTTTTAAGATTTTAAATAGTTCAATTGGAATGCCATCACCTCCACTGGCCTTGTTTGCAATACTTTCTAAGGCCCACTTGACCTCACTTTCCAGGATGTCTGGTTCCAGGTCACCAACTACACTATCTTGGTTATCAGGGACATCCAGATCTTTCTGATATAATTCCTCTGTGTATTCTTGCCATCTCTTCTTGATACCTTCTGCTTCTGTTAGGTCCTACCATTTTTGTCCTTTATCATATCCATCTTTGCACAAAATGCCCCTTTAATATCTCCAATTTTCTTGAATAGATCTCTGGTTTTTCCTTTTCTGTTGTTTTCCTCTATTTCTTTGCACTGTTCATTCAAGAAAGCCATCCTGTCTCTCCTCACTATTCTTTTGAAGTCTGCATTCAATTTTCTGTATCTTTCCTTTTCTCCCTTGCATTTTGTGTCCCCTCTCTCGTCCGCTATTTGTAGGGCCTCATTGGACAATCACTTTGCTTTTTTGCATTTTCTTTTCTTTGGAATGGTTTTCATTGCAGCCTCCTGTACAATGTTACAAGCCTCCATCCATAGTTCTTCAGGTGTTCGTCTACCAAATCTAGTTCCTTAAATCTATTCTTCACCTCCACTATGTATTCATAAGGGATTTGACTTACAGTAGGTTGTACCTGACTGGCCCAGTGGTCTTCCCTACTTTCTTCAGATTAAGTTTGAATTTTGCTGTAAGAAGCTGATGATCGGAGCCGCAGTCAGCACCAGGTCTTGTTTTTGCTGACTGTATAGAGCTCCTCCGTCTTTGGCTGCAGAGAACATAATTAATCTGATTCCGGTATTGTCCATCTGATGTCCATGTGTAAAGTCGCCTTTTGTAATTATTGGAAAAGAGTGTCTGCAATGACCAGCTTGTTCTCTTTACAAAACTCGATTAGCCTTTGCCCTGCTTCGTTTTGCACTCCCAAGGCCAAACTTGCCAGTTATTCACTTGACACCCTACTTTAGCATTCCAATCCCCTATGATGAGAACAAAGAACATCTTTCTTTGGTGTCAGTTCTAGGAGTTGTAAGTATTCATAGAATTGGTCAATCTCAGACTCTTCAGCAGCGGTAGTTGGTGCATAAACTTGGATTACTGTGATGTTGAAAGGGCTGCCTTGGAATTGTACTGAAATCATTCTATCATTTTTGAGGTTGTATCCCAGCACAGCTTTTCCCACTCTTTTGTTGACTATGAGGGCTATTCCATTTCTTCTATGGGATTCTTGCCCACAGTAGTAGATGTGATAGTCATCTGAACTGAATTCACCCATTCCTGTCCATTTAAGTTTGCTGATGCCCAAGACGTCAATATTTATTCTTGCCATCTCACGCTTGACCACATACAGCTTACCCTGGTTCATAGATCTCACATTCTAGGTTCCTATGAAGTATACAGTGGTACCCCAACTTAAGAGCAGCTCGACTTAAGACCAATTCGACTAAGAGTGGAAAACTGTTGGCATTTTAAACTGCCATCTTACAAATTTTAGATATGGACTCCTCAACTTACAAATATTTTTTTTCCTTTTTTAAAATTTTTTAACTTATTTTTTGTTTTTTAGATAGGTACCCTGACTTAAGAGTAGTTCGACTTAAGAGCATGCATTCGGAACGGATTAAATTCGTAAGTCAAGGCACCACTGTATTTCTTTGCAGCATTGGACTTTCCTTTCTCTTCCAGACATGTCTGCAGCTGGGCATCCTTTCAGCTTTGGCCCAGCCGCTTCATTTGCTCTGGAACAACTTGTACTTGTCCTCTGCTCTTCCTCAGTAGCATACTGGATGCCTTCCAACCTGAGGGGCTCATCTTCCAGCATCATATCTTTTAGCTTTTTGCTTCTGTCCATGGAATTTTCTTCACAGGGATACTGGAGTGGCATGCCAGTTCTTACCTCTGGAAGTCTTATTACAGGCCTCATTGTCACCAGTGTAATTGGCCTTACAACGATGGAAGCACAGCACAGCCTGTTGTATTTGGTAGCCTCGCTGATCAACCGGGACACAAAAGTAACAGCATGCCTGAATGTAAAAGCCTAATAAGACTTATAAGGCAACAAGGCAATTTCCATGTATAAGATTATATTTTTGTCTAAAATTGAGGGTCATCTTATATACGGACATAAGCCATGTGGTTGCAAAACTGTAATTTGGGGTTGGAAAAGTGGGGGTTGTCATATACATGGGGGCATCCTGTAGAGGGGAAAATATGGGTAAGTGTTCAGTATCAAGTGTATAGATATAGATATAGATATAGATGAGATTAGTACTTGTTCATCTTGACACCAGGACTAATATACTAATTTAGTGCTAGATCACCTGTGGGTGAGAAAAATAAAATAAAATAAAAATAAATTTACAAACTAAATACTGTAGCAAGAACCAAGACGACATAAAAGAAGTTCCTATGTTATGCAGCATTTCTGTGCATATTAAAAACCTGGGAACGCTACCACATTTTCCAAACATTTTACAAACCTTTTAAAATCAAGAGGCTTGGGAGTGATTATAAAAGGATCAGCAGAGACAGGAAGAAAGGAGAGGAGGAGGGGATATGGGCTGAAATGTAAATCATACCATATCCATGAACTCCTGAATCAATCTGCAGCCTCCTGTGATCACTGACTGCAAATTCAACCACAATACAGGCTGCAAAATCAAACCAGGCATTTTGTTGGCCAATGAAGTCAAAAACTTAAGATGTCAGAGGGCGGCAGGAAACTCCTAGTTACAGTATTTCCTATTTCATCTGTAAAGGGCTGGAAACTGAGGAAGGGGCTCCTTGAAGTTCATGGACTAAAATATGCTATTTGGGTGGGAAAGACTTTGCCTCAGGTAGCAAAACGACTAGAGCTGGTCAACTTCAGCGCCATCACCATCAGCTCCCCCACAGGTGCGCATAACATGTAGAAACAATTCTCACTGGATTGTCGGAGAAGTGCCTAGTGGGAAAATGTTCAAGAACTCGCCATGTTTTGCCCTGGCAGGAAATTTCCAAAATCAAGTGCAATGTTATGCAACAGAAAAGGTTTCCAGGAGCTACAAAGGGCAGCGGCAGAGGGTTATCAGATTGCTGGCCAAAAGCAAACCAACCAGAGATACGAAAGTGGGGGTATGGTGGGAAAGACCTTCTCAGCGCCCCACCTGTAGCGCTGCCTCCCCGCTAGAGATTCATCTGACATCTGTGTTTATTTTGTTTTATGACAAACATTTGCTTAGGGAGAGGTTTTCCATTTCCACGACTGCTTTAACATTATTTTAACCCAATTATAAAATATTAGCAATTATATTTTAGCCTCTGCTTTTTTACAGTAGCTCCAGTTCTATGGGGCTGCTTTCTGTTCTTCAGTGTAATTAAATTACATGACCACAGATAGAATTATTTTCTGAATATGGTTATCTTTTTTAAACTGGATTTCCATGCTTTCATTTGATTGCACTGCATAGGATTTATGATTTCGAAGTGTTTTAATTGGTCTTTGCTAAGACAGCCTACACTATGACATAACTTAAAATTGCAGAAACTACCATATGCAAACCTACCTATTACAGTATTCAGTTTTCCAAAAGCATATTATTTTGGTGCACAATTTAGAACCTGGATCATGTGGTGGTTCACAGTCATCTAGGGATATGCTATGAAAAATTATACAGATACAGTCACTGGCACCCACTAAGGTTCCCACAACATCACAATGAAGCTGTTATCAGAAGCAGCCATCCCAGGAT
>JAHTLZ010003468.1:4451545-4469054 GCA_023846285.1 Phrynocephalus versicolor | reverse complement strand
AAAAATAAGACATCCCCTGAAAATAAGACCTACTTACAGTTTTGCCTCTTGCTGAAATATAAGGCATCCCCTGAAAATAAGGCCTCCCCATAATAAGATAACAATAAATGTGTACCTTATTCTTCTTCAAGGAAAAATAAGACATCCCCTGAAAATAAGACCTAGCACATTTTGGGGAGCAAAAATTAATATAAGACACTGTCTTATTTTCAGGGAAACAGGGTATTCAGACTACTGACCTCAAAAGGATGTAAGGCTGAATCAACTCCAAGCTGTCTACCTAAGCCCATTGGGACTGAACTCGGGTAATGAACAGATTCTTGGCTGCAGTACTGCAGTTTAACCACTCTGCCACGGGGCTCCTTGTGTGCTCCTTCCATTGGCACACTCTTTTTGAGTTAACTGCAGCTACCCTCCTCCATCCCAGGAGAAGAAATGGAAAGAGTTCTTGTCTCCATATCAAAACAGGGTAGTCTCCATATGTGCTTCCAGCCTGCAGACATATTGCAAAGAGGAAAGAACAGGACGGGGGGTGACACATGTCAATCTACCAACTAGGATTCAGGGAAAGGAGGCATACACTGATGGTTCCAAAATAATCCCTGTTTTTTTGGGGGGGTACAACATGGCCTCTAGGGGGCACTGTCTCTAACCCAATGAGGCTCAGTAACGTTGCCAGGTGTGGCTCCAACACCAGGGTGGCACTCTAAGTAAAACATGCAGCAGCAATTGAGAATGTTCCCAAGCTTTTGCAGCATGTCAGGGCTGTCTAACACATGCATGCTCGTTCTTTGATGATGGCAGCATCCAGCAATGTCTTTGAAGTGGCCGCCAATGATCCAACACCACAGCTGCAGCATTCATATTGTCTCGTATGCAATTATTTATATATTTATTTATTTGGCAGAGCCAGTCATAAAACATTCAGCTGTCCTTGCTACTGTTTCATATGCTAGCTTCACTTCTTATCCCGCCATCCTGCCAACAATCTAAGTTGACATTCACTGATGTCTTTTTCCTCTTCCTCACTTTCATTCACCACAGGCCTATGGCATAGATCAGGAAAAGTAAAGAAAATGCTTGGACCAAGGTCAATTGCTGAAATAGTGGAAACAGTGGAAATAGGAACTCAATCCCTCTGAGTCTTAGTCCAATGTCTCAACCACTATGTCACAAATGTTGATTTACACACACATTTGTTCAGGACTGCCTACAGCACCCAGAGATACCGTATGTGTAAATGTGTTCTCTCTGATGTAAAAACACAGGCAGAACGTTCTACTTCAACTCAAATCATCTCAATAAGATACTGTCTCAAAGGACACAAATTTACACAATCATAGAAGCACAAAACAATGTATCTTATTCTGTCAAACCTTTAGTTGGGTTAACCATGAAAGTCAATTACCTCTATGGTCAAACTAGATACTGTACTATCAGAAAAGCTTATTCTCTGCAACAATGAATCCTTTTTTCCTCTAGCCTCCCATAATGCAGTTCTTTGGAGACATATTCTTCATCAATCCAGTCTGCAAACTAAAAAGTGTTGTCACTTCCCATGATCAGCAACAAAACCCAAGTTTTGGCTACTGGATGTAAGTCTGGAAACCAAATGGAACTTGTATATATTTTGCAAATAGACTGCAATAGAAAACCAGCAATGCAGTCTGTCATATTTTTGCCTCTAATCCTTGACATTGCTGCAACGCTGCTAACTGAGGTTAGCTCCTCATACATTCCTTGACACATCTCAAGTAGCTATTCGTAATTTCAGGCAGATAATTATCCTACACAGCGGTACCTTGTATAAAGGAATTAAATGTTCCAAATGAAATTCTGTTAAGCAAATTTTCCTTTCTACAAATTTCCCATAGGAATGCATTGAAAGCAGAGTAATCGCTAATCGCGATCATTTTTATGTTGTACGGATTTGCCCCATAGATGATTCTGTTAAGCAAATTTCCCCTATCTCTGGAATTTTTTTATGTTGTACAAATTTTATGACATACAAACAGTTTGTTATAAAAGGGTTCACTCTACTTATAAAAACCCTGTTCAGTTCTCAGCAAATTGAGTACAGTCTTCACAAGAGGAGTGTTCCAGTTCTGCCCACCTCTGTTTCTGGTTTCATGACACTCCTACACATGAAACGCAAAGGGTCTGAAGCTTTTCATTATCTTTACATGATTAAATAAGCCAATTTTCCAGGGTCTGGAATAACTGGAGAGCCTGCAGAGTTAGTGTAGACTTTCCTCTTCAGTTCTGTCATTTTCTATTAGCAGGATAGCAACAAAATTGAAGTGTGTCTATTAAAATGACTTCCTGCACAAAAAGTATGGGCCCCACTGGTCAACTACATCTGGAAAAGGGTTGTAAAGTGTTTAGCCTTTTAAATAAATGCACCTGTTTGAAGACTGAAGCATAATCAGATTGGGGGTGGTGGTGGTTGGGTGGCCACTCAACAAAAGAGTAGAAACCAGATATAGACTCCAACATTCTGATGGCATGTAGGGGTGAAGTGCGTGGGGAAAAGGAGAGTGAGAAAAAAGTAGGGAGAGCAAAAGATTAGGAAGTGATTCATAAAGATTTCTCCAGTTTAATTAAATTCTCGGGCTTCTTACTGGCATGAGAAGACACAAACAATTACTGCTTGAGCAGACGATCAAGACAGATCTCTAAAATATCCCAAGGCAAAGGGCGTTGAAAAGGTACACCAACCAACCTTGAAGGGTAACAAATCCCAACAGAAGCTGTTCTGGTTCTGCAAAGGATGTTGGTTCCACCTGGCCATTCTAAAAGGGGGATTCCTGCTCACCCCATAAATTTCACTGCCTGGGGGTGTCATATAACCCTGATAGATTATAGATGGACTGTTCAGGGAGAGGTGTCAGCAGACGAAAGTAATGTATACAAACGTTCTACTTACTGGTTAATTCAGCTACTAGTTCGGTTCTCTTGAGCCACCAACCTAATCAAAACGTCCTAGAATGGGCAAGCAGTTAAAAGAGTTGGGAAAGCATGGGGGAGGGGGGCGGAGGGAGAGGCACCTCCCTCCTCCTGTATCTCTTTTGCCTACCATGGATCAAAATGAAACATAAAATGTGTTAACCAGTCACTAGATAGTCATTAAATGTCATAAATTACAGAAAGCTATCAGGAAGTATACATAGGATTACACAGTAATTAATCATATGTACTTCTCTTCAGTGCCTTTTAATCAATTTGTCACCCTCATAATCAAGTGGGCAACCACTTTCAGTGCATTATTTAGGTCAAGTGACTGAACCCAAAACAAGGGCGGGGGAGTTACTTCAGGGTCATTGTTCAGGAATGCCATGTGGTGGTCTGGCATGCGGTGTCTAGAACAGGACATTCAAATAGGTGGGCCTCCAGATGCTGCTGGACCCCACAATACCTTGCCACTGGCCAGGGCTTATGGGAGCTGCCATAAATATCTGGGGATGGGGGCATATATTCTCTCCCTCAATTTTCTAATCTCACACTCTCAGACACACATTTGTATTGTGTGTGTCCTAACCGACCAATCTAGACAAACTATCCTCCCTTGGCCCTGGTTCTGCAGGCCAGTATACACATATGGTGCCTGTAGCAGAATGAGTACCATAAATCTGATGAAGTAACTGATGACCTAGTGATACCCCAACCTCTGATCCAGGGCAGTTCACTCTGCCCTACCAATCTACTGAAAAGCTAAAAACGCTTCCTCAGCAGTACAACAAAGCTTTAAATTCTGGAAATATAGGACAGGATTTTGCTACCATTTACTTTATAATAAGAAGACAGCTGAAAGCTGTCAGTTCGGACTAATTTTTGCTTCCCACATGCCCAATGAAAAAGTGGACCTACCTCCTGCCATCACCCTTCCTTATTAAGAGTCAGCTTTTTAAAATTTCCCCCAGTGAGACTTCACTGTCTCTCCACTCTGAGGAAAAAGAGGTCCCCAAATAAAAAATAAGTAATCAAATTCACTTCAACAGCACTAGCCCTCTTTAATACTCTGCTGCAGACAACTGGTCCTCTTATCTGGAAATAACCCACCAGAAATAAACCACTTCTATAAGTCCCTGGGGTCCCTCTGCTGGAAGCAAGGTGGTCCATAAATAAAATAAAATAAAATAAATAAATAAATAAATAAAAGACCAAGGAGCACACTGTGTGACTTTAGTTATGGGTTTGGAAAGCCTGCCAGAATTCTCTCCCTGTCTTTCCCACAGGAACACATTCGTACCCACAAAGAGCCTTTTTCTATCAAGAAATTCGGACCTTTTTATTTTATTCTATTTTATTTTAAGCGAAGAGAGGTGGGGACAAGAAAACTGTTTTTTTTTTGTTTTCACCCTCAGCTAACAACCGTCCTAAAGCAAAGACTGTGGATCCTCCTGAGCGTCGCCCTTCCTTGGAGGTGTTTTTCTAGGGCTGGGTCCCCAAGCAGTCGGCCACCCCAAGGGCCCCCCATTTTGGTTCTTCTGTGACACCCCCACGTGGCAAAAAAAGGCAGCCCTGCAACAACAAAAAAAGCCTCCGCAGAACAAAAACAAACACAACAGGCCACGCCGACGGTTTGCCAAGGGTGCGACCCACACGCCGACGGGACCGGGCGGGCTTGTGTGGTCCACACACACACACACACACACACACACAGAGAGAGAGAGAGAGAGAGAGAGAGAGAGAGAGAGAGAGAGAGAGGTTCCCCCCCCGTCTCGCACAGCTCAAATGCCACCTCGTCCCCCCTTCTCCCCCGCCGAGGCCTGCCAAAAGGCGGGGGGATTCTGGGCTTTTACCCCGCCTGGCCAGTTAAGCTACCGACCACCCACCTACAGGTCCCGCCTCCCCCCACATATCGGCACTCCGCACCCGGCCCCCTCTCTCCACAAACAAAAGCTCCCCTCCACCCACCCACCCAGGTCTCCCCGCAAGACTGGGGCGCATTATTCGGGGAGGCGGGTGGTAGATGTTGCGCGTTTCCCGCGGAGCCGCCGAAGCGGACCGTGGCGTGTAGGAGGAGGGTCCGGGCTCTGCCAAGAGAGGTCTGCGGCAGGCAGGCATTGGGGGTCGGGGGGCTTTAGGGGAGGAAGGCTCGGAGACCCTCCCGCTTCGTCCCGCGAAGCCCCCTTTCCCTCCCCGCGTGCCTCTCTCGGCCCCAGCGCGTGGAGGAGAGTCTGATGCAACAGGCTGGTGGAGTTGCAAGAGGGAGCAAACGCCTCGTTTTTCTCCCGCCGCCGCCCCCCCCTTCCCTCCTGGACTCTTTCTTCCGCTCAAACCCAAGCTCTTGCCCCTCGCCTGGAGCCCCACACTCACCTCCTGGTGGGGTGGGGGTTCCTGGAGAAGACCCGCCGCCGCCGCCGCGCTTGGTAGCTCCTACCCCCTCCCGACCCGCCAAGCTTCCCCGGGCGAAGGCGCGCGGCTAAAAAAGAGACGTCTGCCTTTCCAGTGCAGAGACACATGGACACACAGGCAAACCCGCGCGCGCGCACACACACACACACACGCACGGAAACATCCACAAATACATACGCGAGCACCTCTCAGCCAATCACGCCCTGGAGAAGTTTGAGGCTTGGGCAAAGAAGATTGGGAGGAAAAACCACATCAAGCTCCGGTTTCCTCGTGGAAATGGGAGTCGGTGGGCCGCAGACCCGCAGCGTCGTGCGTGCACGCCTGTGACCGATGCCGTGGCTACCGGAGGTTTTGATGAATTGCTTATTTTTGGTCTTGGCAATTGAGCCTCGTCCACACCATCGCACGAGTGCATTGGATCTGGTTTCGTTGGCTCCACGCTTGAACCTGGTGGGCGCATTTCACGCGCGTTTTCTCATCTCTTGGTGAGAACAATGGTCGGCATGGGCGCGTGTGCATGGGGCATCATGGCACAAATACTAGGCAAGAAATGGCACTGCCAGTTTATGTCTCTTCAAAGGGAAGATGCTTCTGTGGATTTAAAGTAGCCCTGTTAGTCTGTGCTAGCATATCTGGCAAATAAAATAAAGATCCGTGAGCCCTGACATGTTGTTTGAAGGACTGGGACATTAAAAACACCACCCTTTATTTCAGATGCAGCCTCAGAACATCTAAGCTCAGGGCCTCAACTAACTATGCATTTTTCCATCTTGCCAATGACTTTACATCTCAAGAAATAACTCCGGGCAACTTCATCTTTTGCCATACAGTATTTTAACCCACTGGTACAGCTCTGAAGAAGAGGGTTTTTGCCCTCAAAATATTAGCAACTTTTTAGTTATTTTTCTAGTAGCCTAAAGGTATCACCCGTTCTACTTTTGTATTTGGTTTTTGTAATGGCTATATAGCTTCTCAACTTTTTTTGCTTCCATTGCTTGAGTTTTCATGGACAAGTCTGAGGACATGGACTTGTCCACAAAAGCTCACACTAAAATATGGCATTTTGGTCTCCTTTAATTGTTTACAGTATTTTATTTTCATTTTCCTTTTGTTTTACTCTTCTGTGGAGAGGTTTGCTTAAACCACCAGCCACCAAATGTGTAGCAAAATAATACAGAAATATATTCTCGAAGGCTTTCACGGCTGGGATCTGATAGTTGTTGTGAGTTTTTCGGGCTGTTTGGCCATGTTCTGGAATACAGAAATGGCTAGATAGGCCCTTTGGCTTCTTGGATGCTTGAATAACAGAAAAGTAGTCTAGTTGTCATGACTCAACTTCCAGATAACGTCACCTGGATGACTAAGAATCTTGACATAGACATATGGCTGGAGATGTGTGCATTTGTCCGCTCACTGGTTCCTTTTAAATCAGGCCTGCCCAAAGTCCGGCCCAGGGGCCAAACCCGGCCCGCCAGGCCATTCTGAGTGGCCCGCGGCTGGCTGGCCCACCCCTTCCTCCCCCTCCTTCACCCCATGTTTTTTTTTAAAGAAAGTGGGTGGGACTTGCAGTGGGGTGGCAGGGTTGGGGAGCAACCGGCCCCTGACACGTTCTCAGCCACCAAATCTGGCCCTCCTTACAAAAGGTTTGGGCACCCCTGCTTTTAAATGCATTATGCTGGAGGTGATGTAAACAGTTCTCCCCCTTCCCCCCACAGTGTTAGTGATATAGGCATACATACCTATCAGCCATATGGTTATCTGTATGGATCAGAGAGAAGCCCATACCCACGATCAGTAGGAAGATCCGGCCTAGCTGTTGCTGGCCAGCATGGATGATGGATTTTCATGCAGGCAAGGCTTTTAACTTCCAAGATCTGTCTCTCCCAAAGCCCTCCACAGCTTGGCACTAAAAAAAAAAAACACCAATCTGCCTTGTGCTCCCTACGTTAACCTCCTCGTACCTCAAGAGCATGGGGGAAACTCTTTTCCAAGTACGGTACCTCCACTGCCACTGTGAGAGAGCCCGTCACTCGTGGCACCTGGGCAGCTGTGAAATGTATGCTTTCCAGGGAGCTGCATCTGGCACCAACCCTGCCCCATTTTTGGCAGCAACTAAAAGCCAATTTTGTTCTCCAAGGCCTTTTCATTGTCTGATTAGTTCTGCTTTGTTGTCTTTTGTTTTGTTTTACTTGACTTTAATGAGATGCTTTTCAGAGATTTTTGTCTTTATTTGTACTACTATTCATAGGAACAGGTAATTAAGAGACTATGTCAACAAATTAAGGAAATGAAAATAAAACAGAGAGCGCAGTGAGCAGAGCAGACCAGTCACACCAATGATTAAAAAGGGGGGAAATAATAACAATCAAGTTGTCATCCTACAGAACCCAGACCCCAGAAGACAGAAAAGAGAAAACAAAAGAATGGAATTAAGGGCCACATCTTCTCTATTGACAGTGAGCAAAATGGTATGTTAGGCACACAGTTATTCTTTCCTGGCTATTGACAGGGCAATCTCTGGTTGAGCCATAGATCACATGAAGTGCTTTACCCACAGAGTGTTGTGCTTTCCTTATCAAGATAATATACAGCAAGGTTACAATCTTCAGACTTCTGATGACCACATACAACCATACCTGAGCTCAGAGGACTCCACCTGCTAGGGAAACAACCATCTTCCCATATTATCTGTGAAGAATCTCAGTCATCTATGTGAGTTTATCTGGAAGTTGAGTCATGGCAACTGGACTTCTTTTCTTGAGAGACTGAAATGTTTCACTACTCATCCAAGCAGCTTCGTCAGGCTGACAAACCTGCTTGGATGAGTAGTGAAACATTTTGATCTCTCAAGAAAAGAAGTCCAGTTGCCATGACTCAACTTCCAAATCCTCCCATATTTCTCTTGTTTTAAATGTGACATATCTACCCTCCCCACTTCTAGTAACCAAGAACAATATTTCTGGAACACACGGCAAAATTGCCCCCATGCTTACAGAACACAAAAGAGGAATTTTGGACTTCTCCTCTCCCCAAATTTTGTATTTTGAGGGTAGGGATATTAGGAACATATTTCTGCTTATGGAATGCACACTACAAAAGAACTAAATGCCAAAAGAACTGCAGCAAAATGTTGATGTGTTGATTACTACCATTCAGCATCCTAGCCATGATATAAAGATATTCAGGCAGCCAGTATCTATTTCAGGGAATTTTCGTTTGGGGTCTGGCTATGTTGCCTCCCGTTTGTGACATTCCTATATTTATTTATTTACATACAGCTTCACCCTTTTTTGTCCTTCCACAAAATGTTAGTTAAAGAGGGAAACAAATATCTACACCATGTTTTTTCCACTAATTGATGGTTGAATGAGCTAGCTGTCAAAGCATGTCAGAACCAAAATAAACTTTCCAGGAGAAGCAGTTTCCAAAAAAAAAAATGGAGAGATTTTCCATGTTTTCCAAAATTCATATTGTGAACTGCAAAAGACATATACTGTATATGAATAATAGCAAGACACAATTGATTTAAAAACCACAGCAAAATATTTATTCCTCCATTGGGTCTGTCACCTTAGCAAACATACCAATTTACCTGGGGTGCATCTGGATGAACCCTTTATTGTAGACCTTCCTTGCCTTGGTCACAGAATTTAATGAACAAAAGGGTCAGCACATAGATTGTATCTTTTATTACTTTTCTCCCTGTCAGGGCTCCCAAAGTAATGCTCAGTAGGTGGTTTAAAATTATTAAAAACAGATTAGCCAGACATTGTTGTCTCCTCTTTGTAAGCCTCCCATATTTTCACACTGATTTTTCCATCCTTGTGAGTGGCACAGGAAAAGAGCTGAGGTAAAAGAGGCAGAATAGCTGCATTTTGACTGGAAATGCTAGCTAGGCTCTACTCATATAGAAGCATCCCAGATCTTGAAACTCTTTGTGTCTAGCTCACAACAGTTCCCCAATGCATTATCAGTGTGACTTTTCTCATGTTTAATCTGGGATTACAGCCTGGTGGGATCTTCACTCCCTTAAATTTGGAAGATTCAGCTCTTTTCACTTTTTCTCACTTTTCAGGTATTTTTTTTAAATCAAACTTCATCTCAAATACTATATGAAGGAATATGAGGATTTTCAGGGAATGTTCCAAAAAACAGAGTGGAATATAATAGCTACCCACCTGTGTTGGTGAACAGATCCAGTTATTCCCCATTGGGACCAGGTAGCACCTACCTGCCATGTAGTTTCTTAGGGGGGAAATGATGGTCACAACCTTCATCCAGCATTAAAGTGATTAATCAGAAAGAACTTTTAAAAATTAGGCACATAAAGCCCTCGGGCCTATGAAGAAATATCTGTTTTCATTTCTCCCACATTTGGATTTGTTCAATATCTGTTACATGCCTTCTTGAATATAAATAAAATTGTAAATGTTGGTATGTTCTTATCAGAAATGACTGAAATAAAATTCTTGACTATCCTTTCCCACTCCCCTGCCACAACTCTTGTGGACAATTTCCACATCTACAGCTTGGTGGACACTTGGCATGGGTGGTTGTAGGACTGATGAGATTATCAGCCAGAGAACTGCAGTCCCCTCTGCAGGTTAATTGCCATGTTTTAGCAACTGCTTTATTTCATTGCTTTTTTTCCTATTTCAATATTATTTTCAATTTATGCACCAATGCTACTTTGCTGTTTTATGCAGTTACAAAGTAAGGACATTTGTATGCTAACAGTGAATAAAAATATAGGTGAAATGGGGTCCAACTTTTAAGCTGTCAGTGCTGTAAATAAAAAGTTTAGCACATTTATTTTTATGTATTTAAATGATTTATATGCTGTCTCTCTCTCTCCCCATAGGGAGAGTGGCTCACAACAGATAATACAACCAATTTAAAAAACACTGTAAAATGTCATATCTAAAAACAATCATATATTAAGATTAAAAAATAAACTTTAAAAACAATTTTAAAACATTTAAGAGCCAGTAAGAAGAAAAAAATGGTGTTCCTGATACAACTTACTGCTTAAAAGCCATTACCTGATGATGGAAGGACAAGAAAGAGGGGGCCAACTTAGCTTCTCAGGGCACTGCATTTCACAGCCTGGGAGAAGCTACTGAGAAGGCCCTCTCCTGCGTCACCACTGAACAAGTTTGGGTAGGTGATGGCACCAAAAGAAGGACCTGCCCGGAAGATCTCATACCCGGGATGGTATGAGGTCTCCTGCCTTGGGCAGGGGGTTGAACTAGAATACCTTCAAAGTCCCTTCCAACCCTATGATGACTCTCTGATCTTATAAACCAAGAAGGCTCATATGGGATTATATGGTCCTTCCAGTAGCGAATAGTTGGTTTATTTAAGTAAGGTCAAGTTGTAACTACTGTTCCTCTGAATCAATCTGGTGTTTTTGACTTAAGATGGAACCTGAATGTCGTCATTAAAATTGGTCTGTCCAATCAAAGGGTGATAGCATTTCATAAACTGTGAATTACTGTATCTCGTTTTTTTTAATACAGCAAAAACTGTTGGGGTTTTGGTACTGTGCAATATTATTTCATCAATAAGTAATGCAAGAGAATGTATATTTTTGACCTTTATGCTTTGCAATTTTAAACCATTGCTCTTTTTGGACTACAATTCCTACATTCATCTCGACAAAGGTTACATTTTATACTGGAGCTCTTTGGGGTAGTTTAAAAAAAGTTCTGACTAAAATTTTAATATACTCATGTGGGTTTTGAGCTGGGATTTCAGGGGAGGAAGATGGTGGCGGGGTAGAGAGAGAGATGGTAAGATATACTGTAGGTCGGAGTTCTGGGAAGGGTAGTTACTAAGTGATTAAAAAGCAATCAATTATTAAATGAAACAAACAAACAAACACATTAGTAGGCAGACAGTTCTTTTTGCATATTTCAATCAAAATATCACTGTCCAATCTCTCTCTCGTTTCAGCATTTTTTGAGTTTGGTGTGCAGAGGGAACATGGCTCTCTTCTGTGTGCCTCAAAGAAAGTTCTGGAAGGTTGCATGAGCAGGTCATCCTCTCGGCCTGCTTCATCTTCCACCACCACCACCAGCAGTGATGTTGCCTCCCCTACGTTTGACAAACACCCTACACCAAATGTCTGCACTTCCTTGTGTGTTCACTTCATACGATTGGGAAGCACTTGGGGGCACTTATGCATACCTGCAGATGCCTTCCTTCCAATAGGGTGGGGATAGGAGAGGAGCTGGGCTTCCGTTCTACTCTGTGAATACAATTTTTTTTGGATTTGTTCCCATTTCAAACCCATAAAATAGCCAGTGCTCACTGGGTCATGAAGGTGGCCTGAAGAAGTAAAGTTCCTGCCCCCCTGTCAGGTTGCGATGCTGAAAGGTAGCAGCAGCGTTTCAGAGGAGGGACTTCGCTGCCATCTAGTTCTTCGTTCACTTGTTCCACTTTTGTATTTGGTTTCTGAGATGGCTGCACGGCTCCTCAACTTGCTTTGCTTCAATTAGTTCTTCGTTTGTGAGTCTGCTCAGGGATGTATAATTGGGGGGGGGGCGGGAGGAGTTGCACCTTTGCTCTTTGCAAAGGAGCATCATGCAACAAAACATCCTGGGTGGTAAGATGAGAAGGGTAGTAATTGCCTTTCCGAGCTAATGGGAAAGTGGGCAGGAGGCAGGTCCGTGAGGCAAAAGAGACAGGGAAGCAGCAGGGGAACCCCCACCCCTATTTTCCTCTCTGTTTCCCCCATTCTTCCTGGACAAGCACTCTGTGCCACATCATGCCTCCTGCAGCCCTCAACAGTACCTACCCTCTATTGCAGCAAGGTAGGGGACCCTGCCCCATTGCCATTGTAAAGGTCAACCAGCAGGCCACATAATTGTGTGTATATGGAAGGTGGGGGTTGAGGGTTGTTTTGGGCCTCAGGTAGCAGAGCATCTTGCGACACCTCTGGTTATGGCAGCCACCGAAGCAGGGCATGCTACAACAGCGGACAGTATTTCTGTCAGAAGAAGGAGCTTCAGTTCGCCTGGGTTTCTCCCTGTGCTGTTTACACTGTATGTGGAGAGTCTATATACACAACTGGAATTTCCATGGCTGTATAAGGGTCTGTTTCTCAGCTCCTGCTGCAGCCTCAGAAAAACCCTTCCCTTGAATTTCCATATTCCTCCAGGGTCCAGGCCTTTAAACAGGCTTGTGCCTGACAATGGGTATAATTATGCCTCCTTGCTAATTAGGTATAATTATAAACTGTTTGTTAAAGCAGCTTGAGATTCCAAAGGGCAAAGGATTATTAACATAACCCAGGAAGAGACAAAATATGCCAGGAGCACTCAGGGAATCTTGATGCCAGCTTTCACTACTAGATGTTACTGCTTCTGCCGTCCACAAAACATAACATCAAAGGGCTCTAATTAAATGGAGTGGCTGCTGACGGTAGCCCATCAAAAGAGCAGCTTTTACCATATTCCTGGAGGGTTAGGTGGGGCTTGGTCTGTAACTATAGTAACATTGGTGTCAATGGCTAGGGAGGGAGTCTAACCAGAGTTAAACAACAACTGGAATCAGTAGGCTGGCAGGCTTTGTCCACCCC
Source organism: Phrynocephalus versicolor (assembly GCA_023846285.1). Classification (NCBI taxonomy): domain Eukaryota; kingdom Metazoa; phylum Chordata; class Lepidosauria; order Squamata; family Agamidae; genus Phrynocephalus; species Phrynocephalus versicolor. The sequence goes on along the minus strand of JAHTLZ010003468.1, from coordinate 4,456,114 downwards.
ATGATTTCCAGATTATTGGAAGAATGGTTAGAAAGTCGATTATCAGTGCTGCAGGGTGGTGACAATTATACTCTCTACAAGAGTATAATCTACAAGGAGGTCCACTTCCTATTTGCTTTCTTTTGAAATAATATATTCATGGCATAATGGTTTTTCTGCTCTAGGAATTATATGAGCACCTCCATTTTCTCTTCTTTAAGTTCTTGGTTTTTGTCTATTTTTGTCTTAGAATTTCCAATCACCAGTGTGCCCCAAGATGATTTTTTCCCTACCTCTGTTGTTATCTCTTCATAGAAACCTTCTACATCTACAACATCATTATAACATATATTTAGACATATATGTTGATAATCATAATGATGCAGAAGTTTAATATATTTATAGCATCTGAAATTAATTGTATACTATCTGCAAGCAGAAACACTGGTGGATGCACAGTGTTTGCATTGCAGAAGTGATTGTAGAATGCCAAAAGCAAAAGACAAAATAAACACAAAATATGAAAGAAGAAAATTCACCATTAAAATTCAATGATTAGAATTGACAGAAAGTCCAAAAGGAGGTAAATGTAGCATATGAACTTGAATTGAGAAAGAAAACAAGAATTTCTACAAGCCACATCAACTGTGTTTTAAGATGCAGGCCAAAACATAGCTAAAGCCCTCAAACGAAAGGGAGAAGAATCAAGTTTTCAAAAACACCCCATATGATAAATGTGCTGTTGGTAGGATTGCACAGGCTGTGAGACCCAGAGGGAAAGGCAACAACGGCTACATTTTGGGAGCACATTTTGTTACCTGTAGAGCTGCCAGGAACCCTTCTCCCTGTTCTATTTGTAGGGTTGGTATATCATCCACTTAGATGGTTTCACCCTAATACCCAGGCCCATTTACCTAAATTCCCCTTGTGGCTGCTTCCCACAGTCAGCTGGCCCAGAAGCAATTCTGCTTTACCCTCCCATAGTCGGCCGGGTTAGCAATATGGGTCGTGTCCCTGTAATAGAAGGCCACCAGGAATAAAAGGGATCCCCCAAATATGGCTAGGGAAAAAGTCCTTTCTGAAATCCTGGACAGTCACTGCTGCTGATCAGAGCTAGTAATGCTGAGTCCATGGACCAAAAGTCTGACAAAGTAAATGGCAACAGCATATGTTCCCAATTCCCATATCTACTGTGCTTTAACCTGGCAGCTCTTTTGCATGCATCACATTATTGAAAACTATAAACAAACACAAACAGATAGATCCGGCTCAGCAGGACACCTAAAGCTTAGATGTCATCATTACCCCTTATTCTAGATCTCTCATTACCTCTTATTCTTATTCTGCTAGTGCAGAAAACAGCTTCCAGATTATTAACAGGGTTTAGAAGGCACCATCATATTACCCCGATGCTGGCAGCTCTGCACTGGCTGCCGATACACTACCGCATCAACTTCAAGGTTTTGGTGCTAACATACAAGGCCCTAAAATGGTTCGGGACCTCAGTATCCGACAGAGCGGCTCCTCCCAAGAAGAACTGGCCGGACCACTCATGCTAGCCAGGCAGGACATTTGGGAGTCCCAACCCTGAGGGACGCCCGGAAAGCTGTGACAAGGAATAGGGCCTTCCCAGTGGTTGCTCCCCATTTATGGAATCATGTGCGACCAGAAATTCACCTGGCACCCTCACTTCAAACCTTTAAAAAAAACTACTGAAAACATGGTTTTACAGAATGACCTTCACTGACTTCTTAAACACCTAGCAAAACACTGTCCTTCTTTTACCGCTTATTTTTAATGTTGTTGTTTTTTATCAATTATTTGGCAATTTCTATTTTCATTTTAGTTTATTGCTGTTGATTTATTTGGTTATAATTTGTTACATTATCTTGTTTGTATTTTCATTATTTAGCTCTGTTGTTATTGTTGAGATTTTGTGTTGTAAACCGCCCAGAGTAGCCCTAGGGCAGTGGCTCCCAACCTGGGAGTCGGGACCCCTTTGGGGGTCAAACGACCATTTCACGGGTCGCCATGAGCCAGTGAAGAAAAAGGCACAAATGGCTTGGGTCTGGAGGAGGAGGAGGGGGAGGAAGGGAGGGGAAAGAGTGAGTTACAGCTTGATAGGTTGGACAGGATGTCAGTCAAGGGCACCAAAGCCTGCGGTTGGCTGAGGGTGCCTGTAGAGGGAAGCTCTCTATGGCACCTGTGGCAGTGGCCTGTCAAAGGGGGCTTGTGGCCTCTTCCAAGCAGGGCAAGGGTCATTAGGAAGGTTGAGAACCACTGCCGTAGGGCTAGATGGACGGTATAAAAGTCAAATAAATAAAATAAATAATAAATAAGTAGACATGCAGAAGTTTAGTGTGGTTTTTATAGTAATGGGAGAAGTGGCCTTCTGCACACCAGAGCTTGCTCGCCTTTTACCGTTCAAGGCCCAGGGCCCTGTTGGCTTCGGATGGCGGGGCTACTGAACCCTGTTCAACCTGCCTCGCTAGCCGACAGCACTGGCAAAAAAAGACCGTTTCATATTTGGCAGAGCCCGGCTCTCTTCCTTTTGCAGCTGCTGCCCACAGGGCAGTTCCCAAGAAACAGAGAAGGCAGATAAACCGAATCAGCCAACCACAGGCATGTCCCTGCCCTGCGGGAGCGACACTCCCACTTCCTCCTTGGCTGTTGCTGCTGCTGCTGCTGCTGCTGTGCCTGCATGGAGAACAATTTCCCCCATTCAAACTTCCAGGCCCCCTGGCTGGCCACAGTTGGTCCAGCCCAGAAGGTGTCTGTGCTCCCCCACCCTCATTGAGGAGCTGGTGGGGCACCGCCTCGGACTCAGCACACAGCAAGATCCCGAGGAAGTAGTGTGTGCCCTAGAGAGCAACCTTATGTGATCTCTGGAGACCAGAACTTGGGAAAGTTATTTTTAGGGACCCCAGCATTTTACAGTAACCCCCTCCCCCACTCCCAGCCAGCATAACCAGTTGCTGGAAATCACTTAGGTTAAGAATTCTCACAGATGCCTAAGTGATTTTTAACTCCAATGTGGTTTTTATACCTCATGCAAACCTGAGCTCTAGAATGTGCACCATTCAGAACAGGGAGAAATAAGCTTATCATGCCTTTGAGCATGTGCAGAGTGTTTTTCCTTGCACATATATACAGTTGTTTAAGAAAATGTTCACATTTAAGAGTAAAGCATCAATTAACGGTGTATACTTTTGAAGGATAGAGCTGACCATGTATATTTTTATGAAATACACCACACGCACAAAACCATTCCTGATGGTTAAGTGTTCCTTGCATAATTTGGGTGTAAGCAGTCCAGAGAGTGCTCTAGCATTATGGAGTGGTCTATAGGCTGAAACAACATATTGTAGATTACTTGCACAACATTCCTCTGCTAGCAGCTTCTAAGATGCAGAAGGATACAGATGTTTGTGTCATTAGGACAGCTGGGGACAACAGGTTGGTTTTGGACTACAACTCCCATCAGCCCCCGATACCACCACCTTTCAAGAAAGATCACAGAAGCTACAATCCAACAGCATATACGGGGCCTTAAGTTGTCTGCCCCAAATCTAACAAGGAGTGGCCCTTGAAACCAGTTTATAATTTATTTATGGTATTTATTTCAGAGCCTGCCCTAGTAGTGCATCACCACGCAAAGCCCAGTGCTGATGCTTGTTTGTCTAGACATCTGGCTCACGCATGCCCAGCTGTTCTCCCTTCTCCATGCCACGAATACAACTGATTTTCCCACTAGTCATCCTCACTCGTCGTCATAGCTTTGCTGGTATGAACCGCTCTGCTCCCAAGGAGGAAAAATAGCTGCCAAGCTTCCACACTTCACTGGAAACTCTCAAGGGAAAGTATTTTGACAGCTCACACAGATCCAGGCTTCCAGGCAGATTGCAAGCATCTGTGGTGCACTTCTAAAGCCAGTAGAAAGAGATGTGGAGGATTCCTCCTGTCTGTCTGGCTCAAAAAAGAATCCACTTCTCCTGATACAGGTGTACAGTGGTACCCTGACTTAGGAGCAGCTCGACTTAAGAGCAATTCGACTTGAGTGGAAAACTATTGGCATTTTAACTGCCACCTCAAATTTCAGATATGGTCTGCTCGATTTACAAATATTTTCCCCATTTTTTGTTATTTTTAAACATTTCCCCTTTTTAAAGATAGGTACCTCGACTTAAGAGTAGTTTGACTTAAGAGCATGTATTTGGAACAGATTAAATTCGTAAGTTGAGGTACCCCTGTACTAGGAAGGTGGGGGAGGAGAGACTGAATCTAGACTCTACTTCAAATAGTGGCCTTGGAGCCATATGTATGGTATAAATTAAATAAATAAATAGCATCGGCTGTGCATATACCATAAGGCATAAAAAGCAGAGGTCAGTTTCGAGAAAGGAAAGTGCTAAAAGTGAATAGATTCTGGGAAACCAAGCTTCCCTCACATATCCCAGATGTCTGATAGGATAATCACATTAAAAGAACTCTTGTGTTTACACATCCAGAGATACTTCCTCTTCATCACAATTGCCTTTTCCCCCTTTCTTTCTTTCTTTCTTTCTTTCTTTCTTTCTTTCTTTCTTTCTT
>JAHTLZ010003468.1:4393995-4451535 GCA_023846285.1 Phrynocephalus versicolor | reverse complement strand
CTTTCTTTCTTTCTTTCTTTCTTTCTTTCTTTCTTTCTTTCTTTCTTTCTTTCTCTTTTGGACATCTGCCATTGCAGTGAGGATCTTAGGCAGAACACAGCAGTAGCTATAATACAGTAATCATAATTCTGTGATATCAAATGAATTCTGACTTAAAGCAACCCTTTTCAGGGTTTTCTAGTTTGATAATATTCAGAAACATATGACCCTTCCCTTCTTCTGGCTGGCTCTTGTAGGAAAGCACAGTGGGGAATCAAACCCCCAACTTCTGGCTACTTAGTCAGAAACTAACCCATGGAGCTTTTCAGTCAGCTTTAGAGATGTATAGCAAGGAGGGTTAACCTCATTGCTTCCATGCTTTAATAGTGTCTGTATTTGCAATTACTATGATAGCTAACGTTGATGTGCGGCCTTATTATTTAAGTGTGTCTTGTCTCCCACCATATCTGTTTATGTTCATACTCTTTTGGTGATTTTAAAATAGTAACTAATGAATGGTATAAACTTAAACACTTTTAAAATACTGAAATGTATTTTACTCCCTCCCACTAGAGGCCAGGACTGCCTCACCTCTGTTGTTTCTCCGGAAACAGGCAAAGACCTTTCTCTTCAGGCAAGCTTTCCCTGAATGAGGGGCTAACTATTCTGTGTCTTTTTTATGTACCTATAGGTTCACATATAGACTTTGTGTTTATAACTACTTATAACCTTGTAGCTTTAATGTAATGCTGTCTATTAATGCTGTAAGTAAGATGTCCCTCAGTTCCTTGTTCTCAATACTTGAACATGTGTTAATTGTTCTAGACTGTATAATATCCCTCATTACTGTAAGCCACCTTGGGTCCTTTTCCAAGGAGAAAGGCAGGGTAAAAATACACTAAAATAAATAAATAAAGAAATACTGTATCAAAATATAAAATTAAATATATAGTTTATACTGTATTAATGTAAAAATATAGATTAAAATATAATGATAAAGTGTTATGTTTTCAGGTCCTGAAACTGCAACAGGAAATTGAACTTTTGCAAAACCAAAAACATTTTAGACACCCTCCAAAAGTTCTGGCAAAGTTTGGGAAATTACTTTGCAGATGACAGCTGCCAGCATCCTGGTGATTATAATACCAAAACTAGACCATGGTGTCACATGCCCTAGTTACATCCTGGCTGGGTTACTGTAACACAATCTATGTGGGCCTGCCTTTGGAAAGTGTTCAGACACTTCAAAGGGTCCAAAATGCTGCTGCCAGATTGGTAACTGGGGCTGGCTACAGGGAATATATAACTTCCTGGTCGCAGCTGCTCCACTGGCTGCCCATCCGTGTCTGGGCACAATTCAAACGACCAGTTTTAACCGAAAAAACCCTCAATGGCTTAGGTCCAATCTATATAAACGACCACATCTCCCCATAGGAGCTCGTCTGGGCATTAAGATAATCAGGGGAGGCCTTTCTCTCAGTCCCACCCACCCTCACATATGCATTTCATGGCTACTCAGGAGAGGGCCTTCTCTGTGGCTGTTGCCAGACTCTGGAGCTCCTTCCCACAGGAAGCTAAGCTGGCCCCATTTCTGACTGCTCTTTCCTAGGACTGTACCCAAGGGGAAGCTGAATCTGATGGACATCCAAGGACGCCTTGTGGATAATATGAAAGGCCAGCTTGGGGAAACAAGGACCTTTCTCTCTTGTCCCTCCCAAAGATAGGAAAGCCTGAAAATGAACCGAGTATTCACCCACCCTGTCTGGGCCAGAAGCGTCATCTCAATGTTGAGGTAAATGACGGGTGAGCCACAGCACTGTTTAATTCTTTGATGCCTTCCAGATCAAACCATAAGAATGAATGTCATGTACAGTGGTACCCTGACTTAAGAGCAGCTCGACTTAAGAACAAAAAACTGTTGGCATTTTAACTGCCACCTTACAAATTTTAGATATAGTCTGCGTGACATACAATTTTTTTTATTTTTAACTTATTTTTTAAAAAAATTAGATAGGTACCCAGACTTAAGAGTATGCATTTGGAACGGATTAAATTTGTAAGTCGAGGTACTACTGTACCTGATATTACCAATGGCAGACCACAATATTTGATACTGCCCTACTCGTCTGTATTCCCTAATGGGAAGAGGTGGCCCCTAACCCAAACTGGAACTCAAGACCTCTGGCATCCTTGGAATCAGTGGCATTGCATGTTTATGGCAGTGCTGAGTCTCCCAGTGAAAGGAAGCATTTGGATTGTTCTGTCTCATGCCTGTCATGAGATCTTTCTGACACGGAGAGACAGCCATCACACGCATGCCATTAGGGCTAATTCCTTGCTCACTGGTGGTCACGTTGTTCCACTTAGAGCTGGTGTCCAAATCCATTGACATCCGGCCATGGGCTATCTGCCCTCGTGGTGGCTCCAGGGTTCTACAAGACAAGGCAACCTCAGAAAGTCTTGTTAGCTGAAAAGGCACAAGGCATTTGGGCATACACGTTCTCTCCCAATGCCCTTGATATTCTTTAGGGTGTTCCATCATGTCAACTGGATGCTCTGGATGTCAGCCAGCCTATTACCACTCACCTTTTGGATAATAGACCCTGTTCTCATGGACCTCATAAGAACATAAGAAGAGCCATGCTGGATCAGGCCAAAGGCCCATCTAGTCCAGCTTCCTGTATCTTACAGCAGCCCCACCAGATGTGTTTGGGAGCACATTAGACTAGATATCCGTCTCCTGATACCACTCCCCTGCGTCTGGCCCTTGAAGTACCCTGGTTTCTCCATCATGGTTTGTAACCTGTGATGGACTTTTCCTCCAGGAATCTGTCCAATTTATTTATTTTATTTATTTTTTATTTATTTTATTGTTATATTTATATCCCGCTTATCTTCCTTACAGAACTCTAAGCGGCTAACAAGCAACCAAAATAATATAATACAAATATGACAATCCCCTTTTGAAGGCATCCAGGCCAGATGCTATCACCACATCCTCTGGCAGGGAGTTCCATAGACTTACAATGCACCTCCTCACCTATCCCTCCCTACCTCCAAGGCCATTAAAGTGTTCCACTTTCAAAGCAGGAAAAGAGAGATTAAAACAGGTGGGGTGTGTGCCCATAGTTTTAATGAGTTATGTGGATGGTCCACAGTGGTGCTGGAGGAGAGCTAGAACATCTGGGTTCTGTTCCTGGCTGGATCAGGTACCAGAGCTATAAGGCAGCTTAGTAGCCATATATCAATGCACACTTCTTTAAAAAATGAGAACCTCAATTGTATGTATTTTGTGTGCTTTTATTGAAGAGTCCAGCTTAACAGTGTTTTAGAGAACCACGTTGAAATCCATGCCCAACTGAGCATCTATGTGGTGCCAGACATCCCATGCATTTATAAAGGTAGCCTTCACCTCCTCACTTCCTGAAAGCTGGAGTCTGGCACATGTCTGTTTGACTAATGCTGGCCATGGCAGCAATGGATTTTTGCACAGAGGCATGCATGTATGAAAATAGAAGAACAGATAGACAGATATATTAATAGAGAGCTAGATGTGGAGAAGCTGGCTGGATAGCGCATTGGCTTAGCTATCTGGCTGCAGGGTACAGATACTACGCATGATCTTAGCTATAAGGCTGAGAAGCCAAGTGGTAGGCTTGCCTATATGTGTCACATATTCAGTGCTTTACCTGGAGACTGGTTTACCTTCTGTACAAACAATGGCATGAGTGAAAGTCTTTCAATATTAGCTAAAAAAATACAATCTAGATTCAGACACTCCGCTATTGCTATTCCTGTCTGATTCTGTCCCTCCCTACGGGTCTGCTAAAATTTGAAGCTGATAGGGTTAAATCCTGTTCAAAAAAATGAAGCTGATAGGGTTAAATCCTGATATCCTGGCTCTTTAAATCAAAAGTCCTCTGAAACTATCCAAAGAAGACTGTTGGATATTGACTTTCAGGAACCGTGGGGTGCTGCAAACAATATCTGCTCTCCCTGGTTCTTCCACATACCATCCAAGATTGGTCAGACAGCTACCTATTTCTCTATACTCAGTTGTCCTCAAAACCGGAGAGCACTGTCCCTTGCCAGATGTAATGTCATAACATTATAGTTATGGGGCAGATTCAGGGGAATACCTCATAATGCAAGACACTGCCCATGTGAGCAGGGTGCTCTGGAAGCCCTAGTGCACATGGTTTTCTATTGCCCACGCCATCATGATCTCTGGTCAAAGCATCTTGCTCCCATTTTACGAGCCCTGGAGGGGAAATCAGATAGAGACAAAGTTTGTTTTATGTTAACAGTAGACTGGGTGGCCTCTATTGATTCAGTGGCGGACATTCTTGGCGCAATTGTGAGGGAACATAGCCCTGCGTTTCACTGAAAGCCCTCTATAAGTTCAGTATGCAAATGTTCGTTTTACTTTTGTCTCTTATTGTTGAATATGTGCCAATAAAGCTGCAGAGGAAGAGGTTGGGAGTTTTTATCTCTCACTGTGCCTCCTCTGTGTAGAGACAGCCTACGTGGCCTTCATGGGCCAGCTGCAGAGTCCCAGGGTGCCCCCCCCCAGAAGAAGGGGGTGTTAAACCAATCCTGAGTATTCTCTGCCTGGAAAACCCATGAAAAGGGTTGCTCTATGTCAGAACTGACTTGACCGCCCCTGATGAGAGGAAGAGCGAAGGAAGGAAACGAAGAAGGAAGACCCATTCTGATACCTGAGGTGTTAAAAAAAAGAATACTAGAATAATAAAACCATGATGTTGGAAGGGGGCCACAAGGGCATCAGGTCCGACTCCCCAATCAATGCAGGAATCCAAATCAAAGGGTACCTGCCAGGTGGTTGTCCATATTTCTCCTGAATGCCTCCAGTGTTGGAGCGCTCACCACCTCCGGAGGTAATGGGTTCCGTTGCTGTGCTGCTCTAACAGTTAGGAAGTTTTCCCTGATTTTCAACTGAAATCTGGCGTTCTGTAACTTTAGCCCATACTGCAATACTATACTGAATGAAAAAAAAATCCTGTGATTCCTATTCCATTAAATGCGCTGTTTCTCTCTCTCTCTCTCTCTCTCCCCCTCTCTGAAGGAGGAAGGCACCAAATTTCTGAACCTTAGAAACACCATTCAGTTTGTTGAGAGAAAATTTCATCTCTGTAGCTTTTTGCATCAACTTATCTTGAAATTATGATAGGTGGGCCCTTTTATTTTAGCAAACCTTTTATCACTTCCTTCAGTTATCTGTGCCTTATTTCTGAGAAGTGAGGCACCAGGGTTCATATCTGCCTAGAATTTATGCTTCTTTCATCTGGAACCCATTCTCAATTCTCTCTATATAGTCTATCTGCAGTTGCTCAGTCAAATGGTTACATTGCACATGCTCTATTTCAGATATAAATTACATGGCTAATCCGTTGTCCAAAACAGGGACGAAGCTAACTTTAGCTTATGGCTTCCTCCGCATATTTAATAGAAGTGAAATTATTGCATTATGCCAGATGTTAAACAAGAAAGCCTGGGACCAATTTTTATTTGGGACAATAATCCAAGGAATATTTCCAGGACATCAGCAGAGATAAATCACTGCTATCATTTATGTGCTATCTTTAATCTTTGTAGCCATTTATGATGATGATATCGTCTTCTGAGTGTTTATCTCCACCTAGTGATGCACAGGGTAATTGCAAGTAAGAAAATGTACTGTAGTGCTGATCCAATAACTATGGCCTGCTTGAAATGAATCAGTTTCTCATTCTTCTCTTTTATGAAAGAAATCAGAAGTAGAATGGAAGTGAAAAGAATGGGGCAACTCTTGAGAGATTAGACCCTCTTTCCACTCTAGATAAGGAATCACATAAATACAAGGATTGCTCCATCGTATTCGATTGCAAAGACACCCATGTTGTGGCCCCCTCCAAATATCTTGCTGATTTCTTTCGATCTCTGGAAGTCAGTCACTTGCTTCTGTACGCTTGCTGCCTAATCCCATTCTAAGAACCTGAAAAGTCTACATACTTTCACTTTGAAACAAGGCAAAACAAAACAAAACAAAAACAAAGCATGCTGCTTCTATGCCCCACCATAGCACTTAAAGCACTCTCTGGGCAATTTACAAGTGATGCAGGCTACACATTACCTCCCCCACCCCCACCCCAGCAAGCTGGGTACTCATTTTACGGACCTTGGAAGGATGGAAGGCTGAGTGAACCTTAAGCCTGCTACCTTGAACTGAAGCCAGGTCGCGAGCAGTTAAAGCTGCAGTAAAGCAGTTTAACCACTGTGCCATGAGGCTGTTTTTCTAAGGGATGAATCTTTCCAAACTGGATTTGCCCCCCCACCCCCCAGCTCATTTTGAGTCTGATTTTGTCTGGATGACACATCCTCACCCATATGAACTTTCCTGGTTTTTAAACTTACCAAGGGAGACCGTTCTCTTTTGTCCCCTATCATCTTCACAGGAAGCTTGGCTAAGGACACAAGAGAGGGATTAGAACCTACAGAACCCTTTCCCAAGGAAGACTAGGTCCTTCCCCTGTTGTCCTTCCATTGGCAAGCCAAGACTTCTCAGACAGTGTGTTGGGAAACAGGCTGGTGAGTGAGAATTTCTCTGGAATGCTAAATTTCCCTCTCCAGCTGGCAAACAGGATGTCTGGGATGAACACCCTACACTAGAGGGTGTGGGTCAATTTATTATGGAGAAACCCAGCATTTAAGGTTGAAAAGGAACATCCACAAATGACAGTAACAGCCCATCACTATTGCACTGAAGTGGAACCTATTTTTTCTCCATCTCATTCCCTGCAATTTGACAACACGAGTTGCTGATGTTGTGCAGTAGTAAAATATGAGCTTAAAAATACAAGCGAGTGTGTGTGTTTTTAAATTGATGTGCGGTTCTGATGGCATGAACGGGCTGCTTTTTGGACTCAGGTTCTTCCTGTTCCTTGCCTCAGCTTCCCTTTTTCTGTGCAAAGGCTTGCTAGTGGCTTAGAGATAAACATGAGGTCGGGAATGCCTTAGTGCAGTGACACGAGTTTCCCATGTGTGCCTCTAGTAGTCCTCTGCTTCCAACTCTCTACTGTGAAGACTTGGCTCTACTTCCCAATGGCTACCCTGCCCAACACACCATCAACAGGGAGCAGGGCCAGGGTTCCTAGGAGCTGCAGTTCAGCAACTTCTGAACATCCCAAAACACAACGGAGGAGAAGTCTCGCAAATCTTGAATATGTGCTGTACTGTTGTTGTTTTGTTTTTAATGGGGCTGGGAAGACTGGAACCTGAAGTGAAAATCAGGGAGTGAAAATCGAGATGCTCAATACTCAGCACAGCTAAAGCTCTCCCATTAAGAACAGACTCCTCCTTCACTGGAGAGAAGATACCACGTCTTGTTCTGACTTTCAGGCTACAGTCCTGATGATCAGTGAGCAGAACGAAGTAATGGAATGGCTCCAGACACAGATTCAATCAGTCACGCAACATAAAGCGCGTTAAGAAACTGTTTACTGTTCCTCACAGCTTGCAGGTGCAGCCAAGATCATTTAGATATAATTTGATCTCTTATGCAACATTTTGGACAAGATAATTGGCCAAGAGCAGCTGCTACTCTACAAGGAGAAATGCCACCATCTTCTTCCTCACACCTTTCCGAATATTTGAAACCTGGAAAGCAGCCTCTCCATCTCAACACACACACCTTTAATGTTATTTCCTCCTTTTTAATGTATCTGGACTTGGCTCACTTGGCACAGCACAACTGATTGGAACAGAAAAGGTCACAACCCAATGGTTACAGCAATAGCTTCCCTGGGCTTAGCATTAAGGATTCAGTTCATCAGGAGGCCCGGGGGCTACCCAGTACCAACCACTATCTTCTCCAGATGCCAACAGGAGGGGAAGCCAGGAATGGCAGTTCTGTGGAGCTTCGCACAGATGTATATCACTCTGTGTCTCCCTCCATCCAAAGGGCAGGGTTGAGCTTCTGGCCTCTAAGCTAGGCTGGGCTGGGACTCTGCCTAGAGGCTCCCCTAAGAAGATTTCACTATAAACAAGGCACTCAAGCCCTGCACCTGCTGCCCTTTCACCTCCTGGGTCCATGCCAATGCCTGCAACTGCCCGCCAACCAAGTTGTGAATGGGCCTTGGAAAGGGCTGCTGGTGGAGCTACACCTGGGACTCCCCACTTACAGTGGACCCTCATATAACAAACAGTTTGTATAACATAAAACCTGTAGAACATTAAAAATTCCGGAGATAGGGGGAAATTGCTTTACAGAATCATCTATGGGGCTAATCTGTACAACATAAAAATGGTCACGATTAGGGATTACTCTGTTTTCAATGCATTCCTATGGGAAATTTGTATAAAGGAAAATTTGCTTAGCATAATTTCATTTGGAACGAAGTAATTCCTTTATACAAGGTACCACTGTACTTCCTTAGAGGATACTAAAGAAACGACTGCTTACTGAAGCCACTGAGAGCATCCTCTCTTCATGCAACATGGATGACTACTTTTAGATTGCCTGTTCTCTGTCGACTGGCTTCCACTGATTTTGATGGCTGTTTCCTTGATCATACCTCGTTGTTTGTTCCTTCCTATATTTATGGTTTGTTTTGCTTTTATGTTTCATCTCTGGACGGAAACCACCCAAAGCAGTGTTTATCACTAATTGGTGCAGTATACAAGTTTAACTAATTAATTAAAATTAATTAATTAAATTATATAGAACATGCCTTCTTCAACTTGATCTTTCCATAACTGTCCTTGAAATATAAATTGCCTTTGAAATATCAGCAATGTTGTTTTGTTATTTTATTAGTAGCTTAAAGGTATCAACTAGCCTAGTTCTGTATTTGTATTTTGGCTACACGGCTTCCCATCTTATTTTGCCCTCTAAATCCTTCTCACATGCTGACATGCTGCTCATGTCTTTTATAGAATTATAGAACCATATAGTTGGAACAGACCTCAAGGGCCATCCAGTCCAACCTCCTGTTGTGCAGGAACCCTCATCACAGTATTCCCGACAGATTGCCATCCAGCCTCTGCTTAAAAACCTCCAAAGAAGGAGATTCCACCACCCTCCGTGGCAGCATATTCCACTGCTGAACAGCTCTAACTGTCTGAAAGTTCTTCCTAATGTTCAAATTGAAACTCTTTTCCAGTAGTTCGAACCATTGCTCTGAGTCCTAGTCTTTGAAGCCATGGAAAACAAGCCAGACCCATCTTTGATATGACATCATTTCAAATATTTAAATGTGGCTATCTTTCAGTTTATTTTAAACCAACAGACTCTTCAATTCTGTGAGTTTATTTTAAATTAACAACTGAATGTTGTGTTGAAAACGGGGAGTAGACGATGGTAAAGAAGCGGGGACATATGTTACTTTCCCAAAATTAAGAGAACGTGATGCCAAAAAGTTTAACTTAGCCAAATCAGCACATAACGTGCCAGACTTAATGACACTTGCTTTTACTCATGATTGTAGTCTAGTTAGTTAGTTATATTTATTTATTTATTACAGTATTACATTTAGTACATTTTTATCTCACCCAACTCGCCAAAAGGCCATTCTTCCTAACCTTACTATAGATAAGAGTTTGTCTATTCCATGTTATAATTAAATACAGTTGCCTTTCTGTTCTTTAATTTGTTGCGTTTTTGTGATTTCTTTTTTTAGTTTTGTTGTATGTTTCATTTAATTTATGTAAACCACCCTGAGCTGGTACTCTCTCACTTTCTCTTTAAGGTTAAATAATTCTGCTTTCTCATTACCTACATGGAGCCAATACAATAAACCAGCAACTCTTGATAATTGTCAGAACACACTGCCCCAGATTTTCATTATGACATGGTCTTTCCTGCTGTAACTTTAACACAGATCACCCTCTAGGCTTGTGTCATTGGCGGGCATAGGAGCCTATCATCTGCCTTTGGGGTTTCACTTGTCTCTTCTCACTTGTGCATCCTGCCATCTGCTTTGGCAGAAAAAAGAGAGACTGGAGTGTCTAGGCACCCCTCTTGATCAACCAGCCATGCTACCAAAACAGCTTTAAACGAAGTCAGTAAGCAGCACCGTTTTATTTAAACTTCCATTCCTTTCTCACATTAACTTTAAAGTAAAGATGGACAAAAGTGCCTGGGGCATGGAAGAAAAGAACAGTCACATCATTGGAATAAGACATTCACATGGAGTCAGAAGGGGGAGATGTTACATAGACATGAGCCAGAAGTATTTCAACAGGAATTACCTGCAGCACTATGGATATAACATTGCCATGACCCAAGAGAGAGGTCTGGGAAGAGAATGAACATCAAAGGGCACAGCACTGCACCAGCCATGCCACCAAATGCTCTCTTTTGGCTCTTTTTTATTATTTGGCCAGCTAGAGGTTATGAATCTGTGACACACTGAATCCTACAATTTTTTTTTAAAAAAGGTTGCCATCTTGCCCTGAGGTCGTGATCCTAGCTTGATTCCAAAGTGACAAGGCTTCACAGTTTACAGAAGAGATGTACTACTGAGAAAAACAAGGCGTTGGCTTCCATTTTCTTTGCAGATGGACGCAAATGTTGTGCACCCACAATAAACATTCTCAGAATCAAAAAGAAATCCAGGGCAAGTGCATGGGGCCAACATACACACCAGGGTGCTTGAAGCAGAAACAATACCTTTCCTTTCATTAATGAACAGGAGGCCACAACCCACTGCGATGTTCTTTTGTGTGAGCCCCATTGACGCGAATGGAATACCAGAAGCCTACCGTGTGCCTAATTATTTCAACAAGACCCTCCCACTGCATTCTGCTCTGCGTTTCCTCTTCCTGTATAACTCTGAGCAGTGTCCCAAATCCTTTGCCTGGGGTGGCCGTTTGAAGAGCGCTTGCATTAATGCCCATTCTATTCTGACTTCTCATTGAACCTTACTATTACCCATTTACTTCTTCCGCTTCCATTCTCTTTGAATACTCCAGCCCGTCAAAGAGAGCACATGGGAGACTGAAGTAAACATTTCTACACAAAAGTAACTGGGCCAACATTTGCGCACCCCAGGATCCTGGCAAACAACCAGTCTCCCAAGCCCAAACAGCCCAGTTTTAAAGTCTTTTTGTGTTTTTTTTCCAAGTCCCCCGGCCTGAAACAGAAAGCACCACAACAAATAGAAAGGCATATAAAAATAAACAAGCAGCACAGAAATAATACAAAGGCAGAGTAAAAATAGACACACACACACATATATCATAGAACAAAAAAAGTCCAGGTAAGTTGAAAGTCTTGTTGTCAGGAATGGGTGAATGAAAATCAACTGAATTTGGCAATCAGCAGGAAGGTTCCAAAGATGGAATCATACAAAATGGAATTTGTGTCTAGCAGTTTAGGAAAGCTCTAGTAACACAATTTGTGGCCTGGCTTTTGACACCCATTGTAATGCAGCGTTCAGAACCATCACAAAATAAAATAAAATAAAATAAGAAAGAAGAGAGGCTAAAGTGGGGTGAAGGGAAAGCAAAGAACGAAGCCCCATAGTATCAAGCCAGGCCCCTGGTGAATGTTCAGAAGCAGACCTAGGGCCATGCACGCTGCCTCCACAGTGTCCACCAGGGTGCCCTCCCTGTGCAAAGCTGACCGGAAAGCACCACGAATGGCATCAAAACTAAAGCCCTGCTCATGACCGACACCGTTTGGCTGCAACCCAATGGATTCGGCCCACTTTTCATTGAGCGACAGACAGCCTCATGGAAAAATCCCTCTGCCTGAAACAGAAGTAACGGGAGCGAGTTGGCAGAAGTACATGTAGCCGTAAAGGGCAAGGAAGGGAGAAGAGAAGCGCTTTGATGGGAGGCAGGCATCGTAAGGACTTCGCTCAAGGCATGCCACGTCCGGGGTAGCCCCATAAAGCTCATTTAACTCTCTCCCTGTCCAACTGCTCAACCTTTATAACTAAAAGCCATTTCAGGCTTCAGAGTCAGTCCTGTTTTTCATAAGCAATGTCACAGAAGAATACGGCCAAGAGATGAGAGGCAGACAACCAGTGTGTTCTTGGGGATTTTTTTTTGGGGGGGGGGACTTCAGTAGTCCTCCAGCTAGATTCATGATTAGCACCGTACTGGCTAGAGGGGGAATCTAAAGTTGCGGGCGAAAACAGAGTAATTTTTCCACAGCGGATTCAGCAGAGAGCACTAGGAGGAACAAGATGTCTACATATGACACCGTTGCAGCAACCACCTCCTCTCGTAAAGGCTAAACTCAGTGGCTAATCCCAAACTGAGCAAACCACTGAATCGCTGATACTAGTGTTACCTTTCCTGGTCCTATTGGGTCTTAACTAATGTGGACTCTCTAAATCCCACTGAGCCAATGGCTCTATTCAAGCCAAGACAAACCATGAGACCTGGCCTTATGTCTCCAGCCTAAGGGGCAGCTCCTGATTTAATTCCACAAGGGAAGTTTTCTGGGCATGGGAAAAAAAATTAAAGCCCCAACCCCTCCTATTCCCCATATGAAGGGGAACTATTTAAAAACTTGCCCTGATTTTAGAGTAGACTATGTCAGGAAGTCAAACAAATAACCAAGGAAACCTGGCTGGGACACAGAGGCTCCAACAGAACTACGAAGGAGGAAAACGGCAACAGGGGGTCTATGATCCACCCTTCCCAAAGCCAGGCCTGGAATTAGCTTATTGTTAAAACTTAGACATATAACAGATGTTGTTCCAATGGTTACTACTGCCACACATGGACACTCCTGCCAGCAATCTTGACTTACTATATCACAAGGGAGGAGTGTCCGAGGTAAGGCATTTGAAGCAAGCTGGGGGAAGGGCAAACTCAGCCCCTCGCCCCCAAAGGCTGACAAGGGGCTTGGCCTGTTCGACAAAGCTACACAGGCCATCGAGGGGTCTTCTAGTGTTCCGCTGGGGGGAAACACAGCAGAGGCCATGGAGGCAGAATATAAATTTTACTACCCCCCTGCAGAATAAGAAGAGCTCCAATCATTTCTACCCATGGGTCAATGGAACTGTAGGGCCCTTCCCTGTCTTGAGCCAATCAGGGCCAATCAGCTTTCAGCAGACTGAACATGCAGTTCTGCTTAACAGATGTGTTGCACAGGCTCTCCTTGCCCTCACCCCCGATGCCATGTGAACCAACCTTGCCTCCATTCTCCACTGCCGAGCGAGACGGGCATATTTAAACCAACCACTTACAATTTATTCTATGTCTACGCTCATGCGAAATGATTACAAGGCAGCCGTTTCCACTGGCCTAAGAGTTGACGGTGGCTGCCACCCCCCCAAAAAAAAAAAAAAAGCAGGGGGCCCCCCCTCTTTTTTGGGGGGGGGGGGAATCGCACTCTGTATGTGCTAGGTTTTCTATCAGGTGGATCAGCAACTTTGTTTGCTATGATTACCGCAAGGACCATGGCCCACACATGCTCTAAACTCCATTGCTACAGATGGAAAGCAGGAAATGATCATGGGAATGGCTGAGGCTTCAGCACGGTTAAAACGGATGTGCACGTGCCAGCCCGGGTCAGCCACTTGAGGAAAGAGCAAAGAGAGACCTACGGAAAAACAGGGCATAATAAATAAGTAAACACTCCATGATCTTCCAGCTCCAACAGGCATACAAATGATGCAGGGGAACTGCGAGAAATGCACACTGAGTAAGACTTGATGCTGTAGCAGCTCTAAATAGCTTCTCATGCTGTATCAATAAAGCAGATTATGGATGCTGCAGTCTAAAATACAAGAAAGATGAAAGATACCCTTACTCTGATCTATAACACTGGTTCTCAACTCCTGGCCTCTCGGATATTATGAGCGTCAGCTTACAGAATCCTTGACCGTTAGCCTTGATGGAAGGAGCTTCTGAACGCCAGAGTGCATCCGGAGAGCCAAAAGTTGAGAGCCACTGGCCAATGTGATGGCTTAAAGGTGAAGACTCTGCTAGTCGAAAGGACGAGAGAGGCCGTGTTCAGCACAGGCTCCCTGTTTGAAAGAGCTCCCGTGTTTGTAAGGGTGCCTCCTCTGCAGAAACACCAATCCACTTCCAAGCTCCTGAGCAGCAAGCACTACCTACGTGTCACAGGGTAGCAATACCACCGTAAAGTCCCGGTTCTGAGCCTCTGCTCTCAGGACTCAAGTTCATTTGGGTGGAATTTTCGTCAACTGTGTACCCCAACTCCTCTATGTCATCAGTACA
The DNA here is from genome assembly GCA_023846285.1 of Phrynocephalus versicolor. NCBI lineage: Eukaryota > Metazoa > Chordata > Lepidosauria > Squamata > Agamidae > Phrynocephalus > Phrynocephalus versicolor. The sequence goes on along the minus strand of JAHTLZ010003468.1, from coordinate 4,437,357 downwards.
GAAGCAGTCAGAAAAGCAGTGGAGAAGACTCTAAAAACCTCCTCCACTGTTACATGCCACTTTGTTCTGTTATGTTATAGCCCCTTCTAGTGGACATTTCCTTAAAGGGTGGGCTTATGTAGAAAATGTTGTTTTCTGGGACCTACTCCATTCCATTCCCCCCAAATTTAAGACAGATGGCTATTAGGGTTATTCTTTTCCTCTGCAGGTATTGCTACCTTGCTCTTGGTTGCTCTCTTAGATGGATTCAAGCTGATGGGTTTCGGAGCTGTCCCTTTTCAGAGAGCTCTATCCAGGAAAGCCAGCATCCAACCAACACTGGAAACAGTTCACCCAAAGCCAGCCATGTCTAAACTTCGGTCCTCCAGATGTTTTGGACCACAACACCCACAGTTCTTTGTCACTGACAGTCTAAGCTTAGAATTCTGGGAGTTGTGGTCCAAAACATCAAGAGGGCCAACGTTCGGACATGCCTGCCCAAAGACTTCCCAATTCATATGAAGACACCCACCTACTTACTCCTGTTTTCTGACCCAGAGCAGCAGAGGAGAACAAAACCAAGCTGCTCTGATAGAAATGAGATGATAGGGGAATGAAATTTACCATGCATTTTGCATTCTATACATTTCTGAGATTATTTTCTTCCCCTCCATAGCCCTGCAGTCTGGGGATCCTGGCTTGATGAAAGGCCAGTGTGTACCTATGGAGGAACTTGTGAGCAGAAGAGGTAAAAAGAAATTGAGCACGAGATACACCAGTACTTCCGGTGTCAATAAGGCAGACCGGGGGGGGGGGGAGAAAACACCTTTTTATAAAGTTTCCAGAAGGATCTTTTTTTAAAATCCCCTTCTGTGGTATCTCTTGTTCAGCCGGTCCTAAGCTAACCCCCCCCCCAAAAAAAAAAACCCCACAGAAACAGGGATCTCCTTTCAGACAACCAGACCAGGTCACCATAATACCAGGTCACAAATATTTTGACTCCCAGTATAAATCAGAAAGAACTAAAACGGACCGTCAGGGAGTCAAGATGTCCCACCTCCGCTCCTACTGGGAGACAATCTGCCACACACTGTCATGTGGACTACTGTTTGACGTCAGATTAGCACGTAACACTGGGAAAGGCTTGGTTTCGTTCTGCCTGCGTGATTATAGCATGTGTCGCTACCAGTTCCGGCACGACCCTGCCCTACCAGCCAATAGTGCACAAAGAAGCCATTGTTAAGAATTTGGCAAGCGGATTAAGTCTCTGCGTTGAACGAGGGGAGGCCAGCTAAGGGGGGGGGGCAAGGCCACCTAAAGGAATGAGGGGGGAAACAAACTCACCTGACCATACGGAGGCTCTTCGACTGCAAACAGATTTTGAACAAGACATTGGCGGCAGAGATGGTTGGTTAGGCATAAGTGTCCAAACCAAGATACAAGCTTTCTACCTACCCACGGAGGCATCAGGGCACCATTCTTCTTCCTATGCCACTTTTCCTTTTTACACTGGACTCCTGATTCCTTTCTGTAGTTAGTTGTTAAAAAAAAACCTTTGAGATGGTCAGGTTTTAAAAAGATAACCTACCTGGCTTAAAAATCAGCTGGTAAGGAGAAAGGGATGCTGCCAAAATCCGTTTCTAAACACATCCGGTGTGTTTTTATCCCCAAGGCTATGACTCCGTTAAAAAAACCAAAAACAAATAAAAGGCAAACCCAAAGGTTTCAGCTCAAACAGAAAAGCAGCACTACACAAGGAACAAAAATAACGACCAAAAAAATCTAATGAAAGTAAAGTGCTTATTAAAAAAATAAACCCAAATGTGGGTCAAAACATTTTGCTACCTCATCATGAAAGGCAAAAGTTTGGAAAGGGGCCACCTGTGCAGGTGCTTTTGCCAAGCACAAGAGGCCACCCAATGGAGAAATAAAGACACGTCAAGATTCAGCATTAAAGATCCTTTTGGCAAACACGCCTAGAACAGAAAACCTCTAGTTCCTGGATGTTCAGGGATAGAGATGGGCATGAACTCTTGATTCAGCATGGTTCATTTCCTGGTCAAAAAGCTGATCAGCTTCCCACCTCCTCCGCCAGGCATCCCGCCAGGTGGCAGCATCCTTGCCTGCCTCCTGGCACTGCCACCAAGTGGAAGCCTGCTGGAGGGGCCACGGCACTGAACCACGGATCAGCTGTCCGACCCAGAAATGAACCACACCAAACGAGCACTTTGTGCCCATCTCTAATTGAAGGTTCATCTTGGCCAATCAGCCACTGACATTTTAGGGCAGACTTCCATAACCTGGGTCCCATCCACCCTTACCCCAATGTGTTGCACGACCACCCCCAGCACCACTTGCCAACATGAGTTGTCAGTCGGGACAATGGACGTTGGGAGTCCACACATCTTAAAGGCACCAGGTTACAGAAGGCTGTTTGGGAGAATGAAAGCAGGGCAGGAGACAGATGGACAAATGCACAGGGGAAGGGGGAAAGAGCTACTCCAAAGGGCAAGAACCTGGTTGCTCCAGGACGACCTTCCCAGGAAGATCATTAGCACTTGGAAGGGTCGGAGGCACAGAAGACAAGTGGGGGCATCTATGCCAGGGTATTTGCACAAAGAGATAAGTTAAAAACAGAGTTCATTGGGCAGAAGAGGGTATATTCAGAGCGACCACTCAACTCAGCTGCTCCAGATCCCTTTCCAAGAAGTTCCCTGAAGAGCTAAAGCCCAAGTCGAAGTGAGTGTTTCAACAACTGCCCTTCCGTACTTGGTGCTTGCACCACAATGGCAGCAGGGAACCGGTCCCCACGTATCCTCGAGAGGAAGGGTGTCACGACGTGGCAGGCGAGTCGGCAGCTGCCTCGTCCCCCTCCTCCGAGTCCCAGACTTCGGACTGCAGGTAATTGGCAAACAAGGCCTTGGCCCGGTGGAGGACCTTGTTCAAGTTGTGCCGGCGGACCAGGCGGTCAAAGTGCATGGCCAGCTCGTTGTAGTCCATGTTGTTCTTGATGATGTGGTCTCGGTGCTCCAGGAGGATGGCCAGGCACAGGAAGAGCACAAAGGGGTTGCCTCGGCAAAACTCCTGAGGAGGCGGAAGGCTGACCGCCGCGGGAGGAGTGGGAGGAGCGGGAGGGCCGCGGGAGGGAGAAGACAGCGCATGGACCGCCACGTCCCCTTTCTCTTCTTCTGATTGGCTTTCCTTATTGCCATTGGTGGAGGAGGAAGAGGAGGAGGAGGAGGAGGCCGAGTCCTGCGAGGGTGGCGTCACAACCCGGAGGGATGGGGCCGAGAAAGACTTGGCCACGTTTGTGGTCTGGATCAAAGGGTCCTGTTCGCCATGGCAGTCCTCCTCTTCCTCTTGGTCCACCGAGCGCGGAGACTTGGGCGATGGGTCCTCCTCAGAACTGTCCTCATCACGAGTGCTGTAATACTTGAACTCACCAAAGCTTGACTGTTTGAGGAGTGTCTTCTCTTCGGATACTGTCCCCTGGCAGGGCTGATCGCCACCTGCCTCAAAACTGCACGCCGGGCGTAACATGTGTCTCCTTCGGACGGGCTGGCTGCTGTCTCCCGGCTTGGCCGGAGGCCCCACCAGCTCCACCTCCTTCTCAGGAGGATCCGGAGGGAAGGAGCTCCAGGTGACTTCTAGCATGCGCAAGGCGTCCTCAAAGGCAAACTCCCGCTTGAGTTCCAGCAGCAACCACCGGTAGCAGAAGAAGAGGTCGTCAGCTCCGCGGGAGAGGAGGTAGGAGTAGAATTCCGGGTCAGAGTGGCAGAGGAGAAGCTTGAGGTGGGAGAACTTCACGGACATGACTTCCCCGTCCACCTGGAAGTTGCCCTCCAGGCGTTTCATGATGCCACAAAAACAGATGAAGGCATGAGCCTCATTGTCCATCACTGCCAGAATGGGGGAGGCAATGTCACTCATGCCCTGGCAATAGGAGATCTGCGGGTGTGTCACAGCGTAGGTGGTCAGCAGGTCGTGGAGGGCCGTCAGGTGTGGGTTATCATCCGAACCGGCATAATAGGGATGTGTGCGATCTGTTCGCAAAACATCCTTCAACACATTGCTGCGGATGAAGTCCAGGTCCTCGGGGCTGGCCCGGGCTTCCCATTCCCCCTTCAGCCGCTCATACTCACGCGTCTTCCGCTTCATATAATCCATGCGCTCCTGACCGGTCAACCCGTCCGGATAGACGTTGAGCAAGTATCTCCAAACCACCTGGAGGAGACAGGAAGGGCTCAGCTCTGGAGGTCATTTTCTCGGCCCACCGTGAGAAACTGAAGGAATAAAACGGTGGCCCCCTCAGAGACTGGTGAAACGCAGGCAACTGCCTGGAATAACTCTGCCACAGTGACATAAAAATACCGAAAGGCCTCAGAACAGGAGCAGGGTGTCAGGAGGCTTTCTCTTGCCCTGGGATCCCCACACCCATCCCTCTGAGCAGAGAGGACTGGTTCCCAAAACCCAGGGGTGCCCAAACTTTTTGTAAGGAGGGCCAGATTTGGTGGCTGAGAATGTGTCAGGGGCCGGTGGCTCCCTGACCCTTCCACCCCACTGCAAGCCCCACCCACTGATACATAAGCCCCACCCACTGACTGCGTGTGCGCCCAACCTCACAATGTTCCCGGCTATGCCGGTGGCAGCAGCCTGCCCATGCGTACCCCCGTGTGCGCGCCCAGCCCCACAAGTTTCCTGGCAGTGCTGCTGCTGGTGGCCCGCCCCCTTGCCCGCCCACCCCACAAGCGTCTGCTCACCGGCCGGCCGGCCCACCCAGCCCCTCAAGCTTCCTGGCGGTGTCAGTGTTGGCGGAAGATTTTTTTTTTAATGGGGTGAAGGAGGGGGAGGGAGGGGCGGGCCAGCCAGCCGCGGGCCACTCAGAATGGCCTGGCGGGCCGGATTTGCAAAAACCCCCCCCCCCCGGGCCGGACTTTGGGCAGGTCTGCCAAAACCCCTTCTCTCACCTTACGGAGGGAAGGCTCCACCCCACCGTGGAAGATACGGAGGCGCAGTTCTGCAGGCCTGGTCAGTTGTCCTTCATGGTTCAGGAATGTGTGGAACTCCGAGTCACTCAGTGGGGGCTTGAAAGGCTTCACATCTTCCCCATAGGACCAACTGAGGGCCTGCTGGACCTTCGACAGCGTCTTGCCCACCTGGCAACAGAGATACAGGTGAAACACTTGGCATCTTATAGAAAGAAGGGAAGAGACAAGGCAACCGTCCTGCAGCTCTTCCCCGTTTTATCCAAGTGGCTCTATCGTAGCTTTGGATTCAACGCTGCAGGAAATTATTAGTAATAACAGCTTAGGAAAGGTCCGCTGGGTAGAGAAAACCCAATGACTTTCTTTAGTAAATGGTTTAAATTTTCCAAAAAAAAATCCATTTTTTTTTCCAAAATCAATGTTTTAAATCAAACCCATCCTGGAAGAGGAGCAAGTCTTCTGAAACCACACAGAGCAACTGGAAGGAAACAGCAGTGTTTGTGATTCAACAGGCATATTAACGTGGAAAGTAACAATATTTGGATATACCATTTCCTCTGTCCCATTCTGTCTAAGAAATCAAGTACTTCCTGGGTGCTTATTTATCGAATACCATATCAGGAACCCCTTTCCTGTTGGATGGCAAAATGAAGGTGTCAACCCAGTGTGCCGTAGCAGTGAAAAAAGCAAACTCAACCCTAGTGATCATTAGGAAGGGTATAGAAAATAAGTCAACAAGTGTCCTTTTGCCTCTTTATAAATCTATGGTGAGGCCCCAGCTGGAGTATTGTGTACAGTTCTGGTCACCATACCTCCAGAAGGATATTATGGAAGTGGAAAAAGTGCAGAGGAGGACAACCAGAATGATTAGGGGACTGGAACACCTTCCTTACCATCTGAGGCTGCAACGGCTGGGCCTGTTCACTCTTGAACGGCATCTGAGAGGTGATCTGATTGAAGTTTATAAAATCATACACCGTGTGAACAAAGTAGATAAGGAAAAACTGTTTTCCCTATTGCACAACACTAGAACTAGGGGGCACTCCATGAAACTTTTGGGTGCTAGATCTCAAACAAATAAGAGAAAATACTTTTTCACCCAGAGGATCACTGGTTTGTGGAACTCCCTGCCAGAAGAAGTGGTGACAGCTGTCAGCCTTGACAGCTTTAAGAAAGGATTGGACAAGTTGATGGAGAACAAGGGTATCAATGGCTATTATTATGGATGCCTAAGGACAACCTCTGGGTTGGAGAGATAGGCAGGATATCTCTCAATGCCATTTGCAGGGAATCCTAAGCAGATGAAGACATCTGCTTGGGAATAGCCTGAAGCAAACGGTGAGCCACTGTGTGAAACAGAATGCTGGACTGGATGGGCTGTGGCCTGTTCCCAGCAAGGCTGCTCTTATGTTCTTACGAATTCTTCTTCTTCATGCGCCATGTCCTCGCAGAATGTTGGCGATCAGTAGCCTGAACTGGTTTCTGTCTAAGGCTATTCTAAACAGAGCAGCAGCTGTGCTCACTGCGGACCACTGGCTTAATGTTCTTAAGCCCAAATGTTCTTCTACACCCCAGGCCATGCTTCCCATCTATTTTTCCTTGAAGGATAACTTGCAGCAGATGGTATTTCTCATTGTGCATTATGTGTCTGAAATACTGCAATTTTCTTCTCTTTACAGTACTGAGGATTTCTAACTTTTTATTCACGCACTGTATAATACAGCCAAGTCAGTGACTCTGGCTGTCCAAGGTATCGTCCGAATTCGTCTCTACATCCACATTTTGAATGCTTCTGGCTTCCTGCATAACGTGTCTGTAAGGGTCTAAGTTTCAACACCGTAGAGAAGTTAGTGGTGAGTGAGTGCAATTCATTCATTCCCCTTGAAGCCTACCTGTGAAATGATGGACTGGGTGAAGGGCAGGGCCGCTGCCACCAGGGATCGCTTCTCCACCAGAAGCAAGTCAGTACTGATGACATCTTTTGGGCTGATGATGTCCCAGTCTTCTAGCAGGGGGCCTAGGAGAAGATGGCAACGTCAGCCAATTTCTCACAACCAGCATCAACCCCTCCCTCAATCTCACATCCCCTTGACGGTGTTACAGGGGTCAATGGCACTGCGTATTAACAAGGACTGCAGAAAGGGCGAAAGGAAGAGAATCTACATGTATCCAATTTTTTTAAAAAAAATCAAATATACAAATGTAAAGGGAGACTTAGGATCTACGCAAGTCACAGAAACATTCTCTCATGTTGTCCTATTCTACACACCGTATTTTTCTGTCTATATGATGCTCCAAAGGATAAGCTGACCTCCACTTTTTGCAACCCAAAATTATAGAAAGAGGAGAAAAAGGAGCCCGTCCGGGATGAATCATCCCCTCCTTTCCGCACCCACAAGCCAAACGTTATTGCTCCGTCTAGGGGCATGGAAGCACTTTCACTATCCCCCTTTACACACACACACACACACACACACACACACACACACTTTTTAAAGGTGCCTGTACTTGCCTGGAAGCCTGCTTGATCTTAATGGGATTTTCCCTTCCCCCAGCAACCAACTTGCTCAGCGCCCCTTCCGCCCCTAAACACGTGTTAGACTGTGAGCGTCTTGAGGCAGCAACTTTTAGGCTTGCACAACTTTCAAGTAGTCTGATGCCCCTTGCATAGGATGAGCAATACAGTGGTGCCTCCTAAGACGAATTTAATTCGTTCTTTCTCAGCGTGGTTTTTAAATCTCTCTTGCAAGCCTAAAAGCCACTGCCCCGGTGTGGGGATGTCATATTCATACCCCGATAGCTCTGTACCCCAAGAAATGGGCAGCGCACAAAGCAGACCTAGAGGAAGCTGGGGACCTGGATTTCCCAGAAATCCCCAGGGCCGAGCAGGCACCCAGGTGCAGCTAAGCTGATGCTGATCTAAGCAAGAAGGCCAGAGCAAACAGGATGGCAAATACAACAGGATATCAGGATACAGACCAAGAGCCCCTTTTCTGTCCTTATCAGTAATGCCTCACTAGCTAGGGAGCATTTCCCCCCCACCTATGGAACCTATTTCCCCTGCCCATTGTTTACTATGGTCTCACAGATAAGGCTTGCATTTCCCCCTCCCACCGAGGAATGTATTCCCGTATCTATTGTGCTTACTCTCTCTTAATAAAAGGCTGGGCTCCGGCAGCAGAAGAGTATCATCATCACACAATCTCACAGACACGCATGCCTCCACACACATTCAGACGCACAGCCATCAATGGAGCCCTGACAGAGAGACGAACAGGAATGCTGCCCTGAGCGCCAGATGATTGCACCCCGAAACTCTGTGTCCGTGTGATTCGTAACGCAACACCCCGTGACGCTCAGAATCCAACATGTGCTAAGGGACTGGCGCAAAAGGGGTGCCGTGTGAGCAAGGGAATGGCAGGCCAGAGAGGCAGCCGCAGGGAGGGGAAATCCCATTGAAATCAACCAGGTTTCCAAGGAAGTACAGGCACCTTTAAAATGTGTGTGTAAAAAAGGACCTTCTCGCCCCTGGGCGCTGCAATAATGTTTGGCTTGTGGATGTGGAAAGGAGCAGACACTGAAGCTGAGTAACCCGCCTACAATATATAAAACGACCCTCAATTTTGAAAAAAAACAGTGTATTATAAACAGAAAAATACAGTAATTTTGCTTCTGCTACCTGATACAAAGGCTGTAAATCAAAGTACAGTACGTCCCTCGTATCCGCGGAGGATTGGTTCCGGGCTGCCCTGTGGAGAGCGAAATCTGCCAATAACAGCGAACGCCCTGTCAGCACCCCAAAAAACAAAGGGGCCGATTCCTGCTGGACTCCCCGATTAACAGCCCAGATTAGCCACAGTCCCCAGATTGACTCCTCTGGCGGAGGCTGTCACACCCACCATGGCTGCTGGCACGGCTCTGGGCTGTGGGGCTGCCGGGGACACCGTTGCCTCCGCTACAGCAGCCACCTCCTCGCCTCAGCAGGCCATGGCTTCTGCCACGTCAAGAGTTGGAAGCGGAGGCTCTGTCCCAAGTGGAGCGGCAGCAACAACACTGCTATGGAAGAGAGCCTCAACCATGGTTTGCTCTTCAGCCAACCATGCCTTTCCCCTGGCTGGCTGAAGAGCAAGGGGGCCTCTGAGCTTCTCCAGGGTGGAGAGTGGCAGCAGGCTCAGGGGCCCTCCCTCTCCTGGGTCCGGGCGGCCATGGTGAGGGAAGGATGGTGCACAGGCAACACTAACACTGCCTTTGAACCGTGCTCTTTGTGCTACCTGGGCTGCCTCTTCCTCCTCCTCCTTCTCCTCGTGCTCGCTGGGGACATGGCTTGGGCAACCTGCCAATGGCTGGCGGACTGTGCCTGGAGGAGAAGCTCTGCAAGGGGCGGGGGGGGCAGCAGGAGGCAGGAGCAGAGGAGGAAGCAGCAGCCTGCCTTCCTGCCCACCACCAATACCAGCACCCGGGCAGCAGAGGCACCCCGATGATGCCCGCCACCACCCCGGCAAACACCACCATGTTGCCGTACCCCTTTGTTGCCGCCATGACAGTGGGTGGGTGCGGGCTCGGGGGGGGTTGCCTTTGAACTGTGTCCCACTACAACCACCTCCGCCGAGGCCCCAGGGGAGTTCCCCAGCCCATGCCGTGCAGCCTCTGCTGCCACCGCTGATGTTTTGGGCAGGCGCCACAGGTGTTGCGGCCTCTGGTGCGCCTGCCGCCATTTGCCAACCGTGGATTACTGAATCCACACACAGCAAAACAGTGGATACGGGGGTGCTAATGTAAAGAAATGGGTTTTTAATAACAGCTACATTACAAAGGACTGAATTCCACCCTCTGTATAAAAACCATGCACTTTGGATGCAAGAAACATTAGACCTCAGAAGTTTTGCCATTTGGATCTTGCAAGCAAAAACCAGAGATGACCAAACTGCACTCGACAACTAGCACTGGTAACGTACAGCTCTAAAATGAGGCAAGTAATACACAATCACACACAAAAAATGGGAGGAATGTGCAGTGGTACCTTGTATAAAGGAATTAATTCATTCCAAATGAAATTATGTTAAGCAAATTTTCCTTTATACAAATTTCCCATAAGAATGCATTGAAAATGGAGTAATCCCATTTTTATGTTGTACGGATTTTCACCATAGGCGATTCTATTAAGCAAATTTCCCCTATCTCCGGAATATTTTATGTTGTACAAATTTTATGTTATACAAGCTGTTTGTTATACAACGGTCCACTGTATTGAAAGACATGGTTAATTCATTCTCTTCATTCCTATGGTTTCTATTCTTCAGTATAACTTCTTTTGACACTGCAGTAATTCCCCCCGTTTAATGCGGGGCTTAGGGACCCAACCCAACACACGATAAAGAAATGTCCATGCTATGTGGATGCTGGGTCAGATCAGGACTGCAAGGCCTGTCTAGGGCCTCCTACACTTACCTGAGGCCTGGCGCTGCCCCGAACGGGCCTCCAACAGGCTTCTCTGTCCTGTTGGAGGCCACAGAAGTGGTTTTGGGTGATCTGGAAGTCACTTCCAGTTTTCCCGAAACCATTTCTGGGGCCTCTGACAGGCCTGGGAAGCCTGTTGGAAGCCACAGAAGTGGTTTCAGGTGATCTGCAAGGCACTTCCGTTTTTTGGAAGTCACTTCTGGTTCACCGGAAACTACTCCTGGGGCCTCTGACGGGCCCGGGAAGCCGATCGGAGGCCCGTTTGGGGCAGCTCCAGGCCTGGGGCAAGTGCAGGAGGCCTCAAACAGGCCCACACCGCTTGTCCCAGGAGTCCTTGCCTTCATATACTGTGGTCCCATGAGATATCTCAGTATATCAAACACTTTGCTCTCACATTCAAAGCAGAGAGTACCAGTTACTCACTATCTTCTGAAGGCTTGATGTCAATCTTGAGCTGCAAGTAAGGCTTGGAAGCTGCAGCAAAGGCCATGCCCAGATCCCAGTCGGACATCAACGACAAGTAGGTTTCTTGGCTTGGCTTGTCTCGGCCCAGGTAGCTGATGACAAAATTCTTCTTCCTGGGGTGGGCACAAAAATGGATTTACATTACAGATAGGGTCCAATGGGGTTGGTAAATACCATGGATGAAACTGTTTCACCACTGGAATCCAGATGATGGAAATTAGGGGTGGGTGTTCTTTTGCTTTAATGAAATAACAACATGAAAGTTTCTTTTTTTTTTCTTTTTTATATTTTTGTGTTGATTCCCAAAAATGTGACCAATTTGAACTAATGAAAGGCAGGTGCACAAATGTTTCACCTTCTGTTGTGTTCTGTGTTTTCCTCTTTTGTTTAATGCTTCTATCATATTCAGGTGTCCAATCATCTAGGAAAGATAGCTGTTGTGAGTTTTTGCGGGCTGTTTGGCCGTGTTCTGGATGTTTTTCTTCCTGACGTTTCGCCAGACTCTGTGGTCGGCATCTTCAGAGGGCAAGGAGCTCAGGGAACTAGGAACAGCCAAATAGCCTGAAAAACTCACAACAGCGATCAGATTCTGGCTGTGAAAGCCTTCAAGAATACCTAGGACAGTGATGGCGAACCTATGGCACGGGTGCCAAAGGTGGCACTCGGAGCCTTCTCTGTGGGCACCCAACATCTCCCCTTCATAGCCACCTGTATACAGGTTAAATTACTGAACTGGCACTTTGCAAAACAATTAGTGGGTTTAGAATTGCAGTTTGGGCACTCGGTCTCTGAAAGGTTCGCCATCACTGACCTAGGATAGGAACCATTCAAAATATCCAGCGGGTGGGCAGAGCGGGAATGATGAAACAGAAAAAGGAGTTGGATTGGTGGAAACCCTTTGAGAAGTGCTCTTTCTTTGCTTCAGTCATTTCTTGTGGGTCTACAGTACAAGCTTCAGGGATGGGACCTTAATTTTGAGGGCACAGCCACCAAGTGGTCTGCTTTAGGGTTGCTTTAGTCAGAGTTTTGGTGGTGGTGGGATTAGTTAAATAATGACAGCCCTCTCGGGTGCTTCAAATAACTTGCAGCTGCTAAATAAATGAGAAAAGATCACTTCAGTGCTGACGTGGACATGTGGATGATGGAGGAAGTGGCTGGGAAATTCTGTAGGCGCTGCACAGCATTAGGGGGACTGTAGTCCCCCAAGAGACACCTTGTATGGATTGTAACAAGCAGGACTATAATACCCCTAATACTTTGCAATGTCCCACTCAGAATTTAGCCCTACTCAGCCCCTTCCTCCATTGTCACACTGCTTCACACCTCAGCAAGGGAGTGATCTTTGCTCCTTTCCTCAGCTTGGCTCCTCTCAAGCTAATAGGCATTGGCTAGATCTGCTGGATTTAGGTCCCGGTCCCTCTACCTCTCTCCAAGTGGAAGGAAACCGGCCTAAATCCTATGCGGTGCCAGTGCCCAACCACAACCATGGTGGAACTTGCTCCCTTTCCTATTCTGCAGCACAGAACTTCATTCACCTCTTGTTCAGGGACAAAGAGCTCCATCCATGCAGCAACTGGCAACAAAAGCTATTTTCATTATATGCGGAATTCCTATGTTAAGAAGGCAGGGCAGGAGATACGTATGTAAAGGAATTCAAGCAATGTGCTCCCTGCTTCCCACAGCAACACCAGATTATTTCTGAAATAGTTTTGTTCTCATTAAGCAGAAAAGAATGCAGTACAGTAGTCCTTCATATATTGCAAAGGACTTCATATATTGCAGGGGTTAGGTTCCCAAACCACCCGCAATAAAGGAAAATCCGCAATATGTGGATGCCCGGTGTGGTGGTGGTGGGGGAGTAGGCTGGGTCAGGTCACCACCACACAGACAAAACGAGCCAGCCTTCCTGCGATCCGAGGCGCCCGGAGGAGCGAGCGGGAGGGCCCTGCGTGGAACAGGGTGTGTGTGACTGCATGCAAGTGCTTGTAAATCCTGAGAGACAGTCCCTCCAGAGCCCTCCGGCAGGGTCTCTTTGCTGCCTCTCGATGCCTGTCACACGTAACCCTTGAGAGTGAAGTAGGGTCACTCCTGGTACCTCTTTGTTGTGGCAGCCAAGGTAAAGGCAGAGGTGGCGGCAGCTCGGGGGGGGGGGGGATATCCGCTCCGGTTCAATATGTACTGTTTATTTTCTTTCCTTCCCTCGCACTTCTCCAGCTCACTTGGGCGTGCTGTTCCCAGAAAAGGGAGTTGTTTGGCCGGGGGGGTAAGGTGGGAAGGGAAAGGAGGGAGCGGGTTTGGGGCTGGGGTGAGTGAGAGGGCGGGATGGTGGCAGCAGCGGTGTTGGCGGCGGCAGAAGCACACACAACAATCGATGAAGCTGTTTGGATGAACAGCGAAACGTTTCTATCTCTCAAAAAAGAAGTCCAGTAGCCATGACTCAACTTTCAGACAACAATCACCAGTTTTAAAAGCAGTAGCGCCTGGAGCTGTGTTATACCTGTTGTGGCTTACGCCCCCCCCCACACTCTCCAAATAAATATCTGTGATTTACTGGGGCCACAATACATGAACTGCGATGTTGGGGGGGGGGACGGATACAGTAATGGGTGCTGAAAGTCAAGCAAATCTATTTCCATCCTCCTCACTTCACCCTCCCCCTCCCCGCTGCCCACCTCCCGGGAACTCACCCGTTGAGGTCAAAGGCCCGGATCAGGATGTGCTGCAACACGTCCAGTGAGGTGATCTGTGGATCCACCGCAAAGGTACGGAATTCAGGCTGAAGGAAGCCTTCGCATTTCTGTAAAGAGCAGACAGGGTAACAGCGGGGCCAGAAAGCCAACCCCCAAAGCAGGCAGTCTTCAGGACGTACAGATATCAGAAGATATGTTCCTGGAGAAAATGCTCATTCCGCTCTTTTACAAAACCTGCACTTTCAGTCTCCTGGTAGCTTAAGTAGGAAGCTGTAGGTGGATCCAATCCCCACCACCAGTGCCACAGGCAGACTTTACTATGACATCAAGGGATGCTTACAGACTGGCAAACTTTTTCTAGAAAGTTTTGGAGGCACTTTTTAATCCCCACCCTGAGAACTGAAATCTGAAACCTATCGCCTTGGAGCTGATTCTGCATCCCATTTTTGAAACTTGCCTTGAACAAGAAAACACGATCTATGCACGTGGCCGTAGGTTCTGGAACGTTTTTGTTTCTTCTGCACCAATCCTGTAATGCCCAGCTTGATAAAGACTCCTGTGGACTTACAAGTCAGCTTCCGCTTGAAAAGTGTGGTGTTCTAATAGAGGTATTACCCATTCTTGTCTTCTGATATCTAGGGGGCCTTCTGCCCACAATGCAAAGAGCCTTTTAAAGCAGAGATGAAGAACATGGAACACTTGTTGGACTGATATGAATTTCTTCCTAAAGCATTTCAAGTAGTATACATTCCCTCATTTAAATACTATTCGTGTAGACCAGTGGTTCTCAACCTGTGGGTCCCCAGATGTTCCTGGACTGCAACTCCCGGAAATCCCTTCCAGCACAGCAAGTGGTGGAGGCTTCTGGGAGTTGCAGTCCAGGAATATCTGGGGACCCACAGGTTGAGAACTACTGATGTAGACAATATATATGCTGAATACTTTGCAGATAAGGCTGTTAGATATAATTTGTTTCTCTATGTAGCTAAATAAATAAAATGAAACATTTAACCTATGCTAATGATAAGGGGGAAATTAATAATTCTCTAGTTTCTATATATTAGGACACCAATGAGATATTACTATATATAGAATACTGTAGTGGGGTCATAGCCCAAACAAACCTTTTGAAGAAGAGGGATAGCTATTTGTGTGTACATATGGAGCAAGCAGCATTGACTTTAGAGTGAAATGGTTCTCAATCTTGGGTGCCAAGCTGTTTTTAACTACAACTTCCAGAAACTCTGGGAAACTTGCATAGCAGTGAAGGCTTCTGGGAATGTTAGTCCAAGAACCTCTGGCAATCTAGAATTGTGAACCATTAGTCCATTCTAACCAAGAGGTAATTGAGAGTCCTATACTTCCTGTAACTGCAGATGGTAGCATGGCAGAGATGGCACAAGCCTTCTGCAATGATCTCAGTTATTGTGTCCTCATATGTAATCCTTCAAGACAGGAGGGAATAAAATTGGCATTTGGCTACTTCAGTTTAGAATGTTTTGTGTTCCAGGGTAAATAAAAACCCATGATTATTTTAAAAACAAATTGATTTAAATTACTATTTAAATCATGAATTACACTTGAATGATCAATTTTTAAAATTTAAACAGTCAAAAGAAATCCAATTTTAAAAGTTTAAACCAACCCAAATCCACCGTGTTGCATTAACATTACACTCCAATTTGGCTCAGATTGCTATACTCCTACACTTATTAGAGGCACTGACGTGAACACTGGTGTCCAATACACAGCCAACAACACTATCACACATGTTATATCTCCTAGCAAATCTAATTAATTCAATGGATATACTTTCAGGTAAATAAGGAGTTGATGGTAAAAGTTCTAGGCATTTTCAGGAACTAAATTCAGAATAACTCAAGCATTTTAAATCAGACTGTCCAAACAATACTTATTTTTATTTATTTATTTATCTATTTATTTATTTAGAATATTTTTTACCTAGCCTATCTCCTTAGTAAAGGACCCAAGGTGGCTTACAATAATGAGGGATAATATACAGCCCAGAACATTTAAGATATATTCAAGCTTAAGAACACGGAATTAGAAAAAGCACCTTACAACTTTAAAAGGCAACATTAAAACTAAGAAGAGCACACAAACAGTTAAAAGAAAAAGAATCCATAATGAGGGATGGAAACTAACATGGAAAACATGGGTGTACTTATGAAGTCAGCCAATGCAATCATATATGGTAATCCATCTAAGAAGTTACATAATAGGTAGTCCCTCGTTTAGGGAAAGCTTGCCTGAAGAAGAAGGTCTTGGCCTGCTTCTGGAAAGACAGCAGAGATGGGCAGTCCTGGCCTCCAGTGGGAGGGAGTTCCAAAGTCTGGGAGCAGCAGCCGAGAAGGCCCTTTCATGTGTTCTTATGAGATGCACCTGTGAAGGTGGTGGGAGAGAAAGGCCTCTCCTGATGACCTTAGCACCCAAGCCGGTTCATAATGCAAGATTTGATCTTGGAGGTAGCTTGAGCCCAGGTCATTTAGTGGTTTGTAGGTTCCTAGAGCAACAGAATGACTTTGAAGCTGTGGGGGGGGGGGGACTGCTAATGTAGCATTGTTTCCAAGTTTTTCAAAAAATTCTGCCCCCCCCCAAAAAAAATGGAAAAAACAATTTTTCCCCCCGAGCTTCAAAATTTCCAAAAATTTTACATCTCTAGGTATCGCCACAGAAAGCACATTACAGTAGTCTAGCCGGAACATCACTAGGGCATGTGTCACAGTGGCCAGAGCAGGTATCTCAAGAAACAGGCGTAACTGGCATACTATCTTGAATTGTGCAAATGCATTTCTGGCCACAGCTGTGACCTGGGCATCCAGGCTCAAGGATGAGTCCAAGAGCACCCAAAGCTGTGCACCTCTTTTTTCAACTGGAGGGTATTATATTTACTGTCTGTAAGATTGGCAATAAAGGCAAGTATGCTTTAACTGTGGGAAGAAGATAGGAATCCAGATTCCCATGCAAGACTTTCATGAAGTATTCCAGTACTGTACTGTATATCTAAACAGGTCCTGTACTTTGGGGAGGAGGCCAAGAAGTCCCATTTTCACAAAAGCCTCTACAATTGGCAGTGAGCTAGCTCAACTCTCCTTATTTATAAAGGGGAAGGGGGAAAGCAAGCCATCCAACTCCCATTTCGTAAAGTAGAGAAAAATGAAAATTAGCTCAGAACAAGTGATGCATCATACGGTGTCTCTCGCATGGCTGGAGCTGATCTCGTCTTTGGAAATGAGACATGCTTTCAGTCACATCCTTCCTGCACAAAGGCAGTGCTGCTTACTTTTTCTAACTAGTAATGGTTTCTTATACAGTGGACCCTTGTATAACATACAGCTTGTATAACATAAAATTTGTACAACACAAAAATTCCGGAGATAGGGAAAATTTGCTTAACATAATCGTCTATGGGGCAAATCTGTACAACATAAAATGGGATCACTCTGTTTTTAATGCATTCCTATGGGAATTTATATAAAGGAAGATTTGCTTAACATAATTTCATTTGGAACGAATTAATTCCTTTATACAAGGTACCACTGTAAATAAAGTCTGATGGGGGACTGAAACCTCATTCTTGGCTGCCATCAGATTCACGTCCATCTCAATTGCCAATGGTTGGCAAAGCACCCAGTTCACCTGTAACTGTTGACATACGGCACAGCTACTCAAATAGACTGTATGCTCTTTGTCTGCCATTTACTATGCATGGTCGGTTTTTCTAGAGTAAAATAACGATTTGGACCGCAGCAACACAGATAAAGCTCAGGATTGTTCTTAAGTACCAAAGGTGACACCTAGAGCATACCAAGAATAACACTCCTCCTGCTCATAGGCAAAAATAAGACATTGAAAATGCATTGTGTTGATGAAGCAACCAAGTTAGTTTGGCAGCTACAGAAACCAAAAGTTAGCACCTCAGCAAAATTAATTAATACAGTATTCTCATGATCACTGCAGATGAATTAAAACAATCTACAGGTCAACACAGGTCAACAAGCAGAAAGATTACTTCAATCTAGGAAGTGGCATTTATATTCAATGCTGTAGGCAAGTTGATGTTTCTGTTTCTCATCTGTGACTAATAATAGCAGCAATCTGTTTTATTTTAATTACACAACATGATAATGAGTAGGGTGTCCAACTACTCTATTCCACAACACGATAATGTCCAACTATGGCTGTAATCAGCTAGCAAAGCAGGTAAAGAAATGATCATTTGAACTGTGATTGCAAATTACAGGTTCTTTTTTTTCCAAATATATTTTGATATGTTGCTACAACTGACCAATACGTCTGTGAAGATTCTCAGTCATCCAGGTGCGTTTATCTGGGAGTTGAGTCATGGCTACTGGACTTCTTTTTTGAGAGATAGAAACGTTTCGCTGTTCATCCAAACAGCTTCATCGGTCTGAGTGTAGCTAGTGCAAGTAGTCCTTCTTATAGTCAGCTTGACCTCTTGTCCCCTGGTCTGATTGGCTCATAAGATGAACAAAGCCTGAATAGGCTCGTTAAGGAGACATTAGTGTCCATGGCCTTAAGGTAAACAATGGCCTAAGGTGCTGAAACCCATCAAGAATGGGTCATTAGCTGTGACCTGGTGGTGAAGGCTCCTTGATTTGCCTGGGTACTGTGGAAAGTACAGCCTGATAAGTAGCAGATAGACTATGCCGGAGCCCCCCACCTCTGTTGAGCGAGGGATTTTCAATGCTAACATGAATGGCTTCCCTTACTCCTCTCTCAAACCACCTCTCTTCTTTGTCTAATATGTGTACATCCTCATCTTTGAAAGAGTGGCCTTTTTCCTTCAAATGGAGGTGTACTGCTGATTCTGGTCCTGAGCTGTTACCTCTCCTATGTTGGGCCATTCTTCTGTTTAATGGCTGTTTAGTTTCTCCAATGTAGAGGTCTGAACACTCTTCACTGCATTGGACTGCATATACTATATTACCTTAAGGCCATGGACACTAATGTCTCCCTAACGAGCCTATTCAGGCTTTGTTCATCTTATGAGCCAATCAGACCAGGGGACAAGAGGTCAAGCTGACTATAAGGAGGTCTCTTGCACTAGCTACACTCAGACCGATGAAGCTGTTTGGATGAACAGCGAAACGTTTCTATCTCTCAAAAAAGAAGTCCAGTAGCCATGACTCAACTCCCAGATACAACTGACCAAGTACAGCTTTGTCTATTGCTTTGTGTCTGCCTGATTCCAGCAGATGTAAATGAACTTACTAGTAATCATGAACTTAGGAAAACAAATGAATGCTTCATTTACTGTTGAAATAGTAGAAGAAATGGGAACCTGCATGTATGGGCAATGTTCTAACCATCACATTGTACTCATGGCCTTGGAAGGTGACTTTGAAATGAAAGAACTAAAAAATATGCATGCCCACCCGAGTCAAATCCCAGCCCACTCACTACGCTGTACACTGAATTTTGTTTTACATACCGATAAACTCTTAAAGGAAGAATAACCATAACTCTCGAAACACATCCTATTTCTCTGTTTTCATATCTGCAGAAGTGCCATCTAAGCAAATCAGTATCGAGCAACACCACAACCCATTTTATCTGAAGGTGAACTCACACAACTACTTCATTAGGAGTTATTTGTTCATCTACCTACCTAGCCACCAAATTCTTTAAATTATTTGTATACATCTCATTGTAGTCCAAAGTATTGCTCTGGGCATGTTAAGCTCAGTACACTCGTCCCCCCCCCCATATCAAACCCCAGTGGTGGCCAGCCTTCTGCAGTCCAAGTGTTTTGGACCACAACTCCCAGAATTCCAAGACTGTATTGCCAATGACAAAGGACTCTGGGAGTTGTGGTCCAAAACATCTGCAGCGCTGAAGGATGGCCACCACTGCCCCAAACAAACCCAATACAATAAAACATCCCATAACAAACAGACACATGCCAGTACCATGCTTATAATTACTGAAGGTAGGAATCTCTCTAGAGGTTTACACATATTCTATTGGGTAAGTGTTATAAAGGAATACAGAGAGAAACAATGTTCTTGTTCCAATCATAAAATGTCTCAACATTAGCTGGTATGGTAATCCCCAGGTTTCCAGGGAATTATGACAAATGACATCACAATAGGACTGATGCTGACAACTGCACCAGTAACACATCTTACCAATCTGGAAAGTCTCTGCAAACTGGTCCATCCTTCTTTTTAGTTACCGTGACATAGGAGAAGGTCTCCACCTACTCTTCCATCCAAGCTTAACCTATATAGTCACATCCCCTTTGGATATCCATCTTTGGTATAATCACCACACAGGTGACTCGATTAGGTTTTCTTAAGCACAACACTACTAGATTTGTTTCGGTGATTAGGGCTGAGATTTGCCCACTCTCATAACGCCTAGAATTTGAGGCCAAGAAGACGGTCTCTCTTCAAATGGATTGGCTCATCTTCGAACTACAGATGTGGAAGGGACCCTAAGGGATCATCCAGTCTAGCTCCTGTCAGGGAGGTGCAGTAGGGAATCCAATCCCTGACCTCTGGGCCTGCAGCCAGCCACTGACATCATATTTATTATTACTATTATTACTATTATTACTATTATTATTATTATTATTATTATTATTATTATTATTATTATTATTATTAACCACACGGCTAACTACGCTGGATTTTGTTATACAAATCACTAGTTGAATGCTTCCCAAGCGTTTTAGGGCTATGTGATGTATCGGCCAATTATGCGAGCAGATCCCAGTAAGGTGGCCTTCTGCAGTTGACTGATGGTGACTTTAGTCAACTCCAATTTCTTCTAAATACTTGTTTAGCTCTTTAGGCACCGCACCCAGTGTGTCGATTACCACTGGGACCACCTGTACAGGTTATTATTATTATTATTATTATTATTATTATTATTATTATTATTATTATTATTATTATTATTATTATTATTATTATTAAATTATGCCTGTATAAGGAGAACAGCACCGACATAATTCCAGGCTCTTGATGGTCCCTATATAGGACATTGATGGCGAACCTTTTGGAGACCGAGTGTCCAAACTGCGATTTTTGCAAAGTGCCAATAAAGCCATTTAACCTGAATCCAGGTGGCTGTGAAGGGGGCGATGTCGGGTGCCCACAGAAAGGGCTCCTCTGAGTGCCACCTTTGGCACCCGTGCCAGCGGTTCCCTTCTTATCCAGGCACCCTTTCCCCCCCCCCCACGGGGGCCCGGGCCCGGGGGGGGGGGGATCGCCGGACCCATTTCTCCCCCCTCCCCCCCACCAACCCGCGTGGTGTGCCCCCCCCCCCACTCCTCTCCTCTCCTCTCCTCACCTTGACCCGCACGCGAACCACTTCGTGTTCCTCCTCCTCCTCCGGCGCTCCGGTTCCAGGGCCAGCCCCTCCCCCTCCGGGGGCCGTTGCGGAGGGCGCCCCCGGCGACGCCATCCCGGGACACCCCCCTCCACGTCTTCCCTCTCGGGGCGGAGTTAACAGCCACCCCGCCGCGCCCCCGCCCCCGCCCCCTTTCTATTCACCGGCGCCCGCCCGCGCCTGCCAGGGAAGGGAAGGGAAGGGAAGGGGGGGACGCGTAAGGCGCCGCTTCCGTCACGTGACCCCGCCTCCCCTCCCTGTCCTTTCCCGCCGGCGACTTCCGCAACACCCACCCAGTCGCCTCCGACGTGACGTCACCGCGTAGAACGGGCACGGCGGGTTCGGAACTGGCGGGAATGGGCGGGCGCGGAGCGGAGCGAGCGGCGGGAGGGACGGGGCTGGGATGGCGGGCGGGGGTGGGGGTCCGCCGGACACAACGGGAGCTTTATTTAAATAAAATAAAAAAGAAAGGTTGAGCGGAAGCCCGGTGCATTGTGAGGCTGAGCCGCCACAGCGCTCACGTCCCGTTCCTGCTCTAATACCTTTAGATATTAAAATTATGGGTTTGCTTGTTTCTTTTATTTCATTCATTTAAAAAGACAAGGAGCCAAGGCGGCTTACGACACTGGAGGACGAGATGGAAAGTTGGTAGTCAATTGAGTAAGCAGCGGTGGTTAGCGCATTAAAAGACAGAATTTTGAAGTTGAGAACGACTGAATGTGACGAGTCATCTTACACATAATTAAAAAGGCAACATTGAAGCTAAGGTTAATAAGTAAACAAATATGGGGGGGGGCTGCCGTGAGAGGCGGAGAACAAAAACATGGAAAACACGGGTTGTGGTGTAAATGCAGTTTCGGCAACAAAAACATCCGGGTCAAGCCGGAGCCCATCGACGTCTGAATGCGGACCGAGGACAGGCAGTTCCGAGCTTGAAGGAAGGACAAACCCAAGCCTTAAAAGTTGAAAAAGAAGAAAACCAGGAGGCGAATTTCTTTCCGCTTCTATTTTTACACTGATGACTCCAGGGTGAAAATGTATTACATCAGAAATCTGGTTCCTCGATTATTTTTCCCTTAACAACTTGGAAAGTGGAAGTGTTGCAAATCTTTGTTAAATCTCTTGATCCTAACACTAGGTGGGAAATGAGCTCCAATGACCTCACACTAGCAGGTATTACAAAGGCATGTTGGGGTAGATAGCTTTCTTGTGTTTGACGTCAGAACAAAGTAAAAGGTTTGCTCACGGTGGCAATCGGAGGCTCGAGGGCGCTATGTCCATTAAGGTGATCGCTTTATGGAGCTTGGTGTGGCCCTAGATCAGCAGATCTGAAGCCCTTTGTGAATAGGATATATAGGCAAAGTAGACTTAACAAGTATGTTTGCCTCCCCTTCCTTCAAAAAGAAAAAAAAAGTCATGGTGTTGCACATGAGATTCCTGTGGCTACCCAGTGTGAGATAGTGGATACAGGAACACATTAAAGCATCAGGAGACCTGAGTTGGAATTCCTGCTTGGCCATGGGGGTGGAAGGGAACTGATAAAACTACTCAGTTACCACATGGAAGACTATTAGAATCATCTGGATTTTGAGTCATGGTAACTGAACTTTTTCTTGAGAGATTGAAATGTTTCGCTGCTCATCCAAGCACTTTTGTCAGTCTGATGAAGCTGTTTGAACGAGCAGCGAAATGTTTCAATCTCTCAAGAAGTCCAGTTGCCATGACTCAACTTCCAGATAAACTCACCTGGATGACTGAGAATCTTCACAGACATAGTCACACCCTTATGACACACATCATACAGCCACTTTCTGGGAAACAAGTCGGAGCCAGATCCATGAAATAAAAAAAATGGATTCTCATGATTTCAGCACAGACTTCTCCCCAAACTAGTGTTAGATTCTAGATCCCATTGGTGCCCACAGCAGAAACCACACATCCTTCACTGTATATGGCTTTTTAGTGGAGGGAAACCATGAATCTGACACCTATCCATGTTTTCACATGAGATTTCCCCCAAACCACCCTGAAACCATGTGAAGAATAAAGTGGCTAGGAGAGGCTGAACTGCAAGGGTAGTGCCTGTGCTGGTTAGGCACTGTACAGGGCATCTCTCAAAAAGTTTCATAATCTTTCATCTTCCCTGCAGCTTAGTCATCCCCAGCTATTTTCTTCTTCACAGCCAAAAAAGAGACTGGGAAGGAATCCTGGGCCTAATAGGGTCTACCCTTGAAGAGAGTGATATTCAGAACGGTCAGTGTTAGTAGGTAGGCTGCTAGTTCATCCCTAGTATTATAGTCATTTGATTTGGAATGCTGAAATACCTGCAATGATTACCCAATTACTATTACAAATTCACTTATGGTTACCCTTTCCTGGATTTTCCAGGTACAGACCATGCAGTAGTTTATGGTTCTCTTCTTTCAGAGACACCCTGGAACTGTGCCGCTTGCTCAAAATAGAATAGCTGTAACATGAATCGTATTCAGCAGTGTTAATGATCTGAATAACGCATTAGAGGAACTAGAGCAATTTTGTATCTATGAACACTTAATTTCTCTTTTTTAAAGGAATTCTCTCGAGAGGAAATAGTAACAGTAGTGTGTCAGATGCCAAAAGGGGGAGCAGCCAAAGAGTGTGGGACAAAGTTATGGTTTAACTATATTTGAATGGTTAGGTGTGTGCCTAAATTATTCCACCAAGTTCTCTAAGTATAACACAAAACAGGCACCAACCATGGCTTTTCTTTTGCCCGAGAAAAAAATATCAACAAATGGCTCCTTGAAATGAGAAAGCAAGCTCTGCATTACAGATTTCTATACTGGCTATCCTCAGCTTCCTCCTCCTCCCCTAATTTCCTATATTAAATTATATAACCCTATTTAAACTTAAATATTTATTATGGCTTTATTGGTGGGATTCAATAATGAGGAAGAGGTACAGTATTTTTATATGGATGTGAAATTAACATAAACACTAGTTAGATCTTTCTTTTGATTCAGTTTATTTACAAATGTTATGTACAGCAGCATTCACAGCGGCTATTCAAAAATAAAGTAATTATCTTACACATAAGATACCAGAAGTACAGTTGAGCATCAGACAGTGTAACGACATGTGGAATTTAAATAACATGACTAGAACATAAGCCTAGCTATGCTTTTCCAAGGAATGCCTTCCCTAATCATAATGGCCATTTAAGTGGAAATACATATAGGGCCAAAAAAGAAAAGAAAAAGAAAAGAAAAAAACACAGAAGATAGAAATGTTATAGCACTTGAAAGACTAACTGCTATATGAGCTTTTGTGGATCAAGTCCACTTCCTCAGACATCTGACTGAAACTACATGACTATCATGTTTAGACATGGCCCATGATCAGGTGGGAAGTGGGAACAATTACAAAATAGGCCTATAAATGGTTTTAATTATCAACCTACAAGGTAACAAGAGTTGGCACACATGTCAAAGTGAGGAAATCAATGCAGGATGTACCTTGTGGATTGATAACTGGATTTATTTAGATCCTGATAGGTTTTATTTTGTTTTTTGTTTTGTCTCATATTTTCAGACTAGTATGACTACTACTGCAGAAACACCCTTTTTCCTTCTGATCCATTTCAACTCCCTTCTGTTCTTGAGGAACATCTTCTGAGTTGTGCTGTCAGACAGGATAAGAGACAAGTGGGAGACTGTTCCATCTATTCTAAGGCAATACCGTCGCCAGCCCACTTCTACTTAGTTCAGCAGAGGTGGAAGGTTAAGGTTTTACTGCACTACTTCTCCTGCTGTTGAACTCTCAGCCTCTCATGGGGGAGAAAGAAGGAGCAAGTAAAAGCAAGCTACCATCCTGTCTCTTCCCGCCATGGCTGCTCTGCCTTCTGTCCCTTTGTCCACAGCGGGAAGCAGGAACTGACCATTTGGTTGAGGTAAAAGAAAAGCTGCATGGTAGGAACAATGCATAACTGAGGGTCATCATTTAGTTTCATCCCATTAATCTAAAACTAAGAGAAACACAGAAGCCCCCCCGAGGAGCCTTCGTAGTACAACATTGCCAAAACGGAGGTATGTTTCAAATGTCAGCTCCTTCCCAGCTCTAACTTAAAGTCACAGTCTGAGGTTCAGCTGCGAGACAGCACTCCATGTGTAGTCTCCATAGTACGTCCTTCTCAATTCAGGATTGCACTTGTGAAGGCTTCCTGATCACACTCGGATCCAACGAAATTTGGAAAGAACTGCAACATTCGTTTAGATCAGTGGTTCTCAACCTGTGGGTCCCCAGATGTTCTTGGACTGCAACTCACAGAAGTCTTCATCGCTAGCTAAGCTGTCCGGGATTTCTGGGAGTTGCTGTCCAGGAACATCTGGGGGCCTGCAGGTTGAGAACCACAGGTTTAGATCATGGTGGGGCCTCTCTGACATTCCACATGTTGTTGGATAACAGTTCCCATTATCCCCTGACAAAAGGTACTGCAATATATATATACAATCCAACAATACCTGGAAGGCCCATGCTTTCACTAGAGCGATGAACTCTTTAAGTGACCAGTGGAAAAGAGCTGCCACAGATTATGCCATTTCCCTACCATTCCCCACCCACCCACCCACATTCAAAGTCAGACAACGGGAGTTTATAGAAAAGCAAATAAACTACTATATACCACCCCACACCACTACTTGAAATGGTATGGGGCGGTATATAAGCAGAACACTTTGCTTTCCTAGAACATCCAGAAGGTGAGGGACTCGAGGAGAAACCTATTCCCTGGGCAGCCTTTAGGGAACCTCAGCCCATGCTCTTCCCCCTCCATGAGTAGTTAGCGCTTCTTCAACTTGGTGGTGTCCACAATCCTTTGGCAGGCGCTCAAATGCTTCCAGGCATCCAGGATGAGGACGGATGGAATAACGATCCACAGGACATTCATGAAGACAAAATAAAACCAGAAGTAGACTGGGTGCCACATTTCACTATGGCTAAAACTGTCACGGTACTCAGTGAAGAAATAGAGAATGACTCCATACAGCTGGCCTGCAGTTAAGGTGAGTGAGAAAAGAAAACTGATTAGAGCTGAAGCAAAGATTGTACCTAGGAAATTCTGGAAAGGATCACCACCAGTCAAAACCGACTCGGCAGCACAGAATTATTCTTATTATTTGTGGACTGCACCTCACTTCTTCAAACCCCATGGAATGTATACCAAAATAAAACATGTTTCGTATAATATCCCACAATACTCTACTTATTTTTTCCTACAAGAGACAAATACACCTCTCTCTCGTCCATTTCTGCAACCTGGTATGTGTGATGGAACTTGTGAACTCAACACCTGCTTGTGAACTCAACACCTGCCCCTACAACACACGTGTGATTCATTCCCTTCCCTCCACCAAACCACTGGTAGTGGGGCAGCTAAAAAAATCTTTAAATAAATAAATAAATAAAGTAGCACCCCCATATCTGCTGATTCAGTAATCCGAGGATGGCGAGCAGCAGTGCAAGGAGCCGGGCCAGCAGTAGTCCAGGTCCCAGGCAGCACTCACCTGGGAGATTGGCAGCAGTAGAGAAAGCTGCCACATGACCCAGAACAGCCCACCCGCCTGCAGGAGAGGCGCGGGTGTTGCCAAAGGAAACAGCTGCACAGCTGAGAAGACTCCACTCACCAGCCTGCCCGCCTGCAGGAGAGGCGTGGGTGGCTGCGGAGGAAGCGGCCGCGCGGCCTAGAACACTCTGCTCGCCTGCCTGCAAGTTTGGCGGTAGCAATGGAGGAGGAGGCAGCCATGGGGCTTGGGAGAGCCCACCCGACTGCAAGGTCAGCAGAGGTCCTGGAGGTGGCACAGAGCCATGGCAGGGTTCCCCAGGGTGCTGGTGGGCTCTCCTGTTGGTTTTACTCCTGAAACCCTCAGATAAGAGGAGGAAAGAGGCTAGTGTGGAATACCAGGTATGTCCAGGCGGGGCTAGGAGAGGAAAGGCCCTGCATGAACCCCTTACAAGCCATTGGCTGCCAGTTCCAGTTCACAACCTTAGGCTGGATGGACTAGGCATGAGTCGAGAGGCATCTTCTCCAGATTCCCTCAATTATTGCAGCTTCTCAATGGTATCTGTAGGGCTGCTTCCAGGCAAATCTACCGTGCGATCACCCCACTGTTGCTCTTTTTCCACTCCAGATCTAGGGATTCGATTCCACTTATCTCTCTCTCTCTCTCTCTCACACACACACACACACACATCACATCTTGCCTCTTCTTCCCACCCATTCCCTGCCAAAACATGTCTGTAAATCAAAGAAAAGGGGGAAATAGCACCACAGACGGTGGCCTGATGGTAGTTCTGGGGGAGGGGGGCACAGGGCAATGCCCTTTCTGCTGGTGTGATGGGGAAGGACTGTGGAAAACACATTTTTCAATCCAAATTAGGGCATTGCTAACACACTGCACATTTTAGAGAAAATGAAAAAAAAACCTGAAGGCCTAATATGGGACGTAGGAGGAGACAGGATAACTTTCTTTTCTTTTCTTTTTACCTTCTTGGTCCTTGTAGAGAAACGGTGGAGGGGAGAATCATCTTGCCCGCTCCAGATTCTCGGAGGAAGCCTTCATTATGGATATTTCTTTAAAATTTTCTATGAAGTTTGCAGCAGGCCAAATATGGTTGCTATGCCATGTGGATGCAAAGATCACACCACTTGGCATATGGGATGTAAAACCTAACCCTTAAGCAAGCCTGTTTAGCCTTCACCAAGCAAGCTATGTGCCCAATCACTGTGTTAATATATAGTGTAATCTTACGCATTCTGCTCATTAATAAATCTTACTGACTAGGACAAAACCCATTAACAAGTACATTTTCTACAGGACAGAAACCCAGAAAAGTGTTTGAACAGCGGTCTCCACCAATTTCTCTTGTCCCATAGCAAACAACCTCTTGCTCAGCTTTCTCTGCATGTGAACAGCAAAGAGAACCATTTTGAATATTACGGAACACAAGAAAAGGTAAACAAGTTCATAATTGTAACATCCCTTGAATAGTCTGGAAATTATAAATACAAATAAAGAGCAGGAATCACAAGCGATTCATCCTTCCTATCCCTTCCTAGACCAACTGCATCAGTGGGGATTTGGTGAGTCAACATCTATGTAATACCAATTCAATAACCCTACTTTAGTCGCTTCTCACTACTAGATTTCAGATGTTGTATTTCATAGAGAAGAACAAGCAGGAAATATGGCAAGTAACATCAGTTTTTCAAAATGAGTTGGGGTGATATTTGGGAAAGAGGAAGAAAGAAAACAGTAGATTCTGATAAGGGGAAATCCAAGTGTATAAAGTCAGACCACTAGAAATAAATGTGACAACCGGCAGTGTCCTAGACCAGTGATGGTGAACCTTTTAGAGACCAAGTGCCCAAACTGCAATTCAAAATCCACTAATACTTTGCAAAGTGCCAATACAGCAATTTAACCTGAATTCAGGTGGTTGTGAAGGGGCGATGTTGGGTGCCCACAGAAAGGGCATCTGTGCCATAGGTACACCAACACCATCCTAGGGCATTTGGCTACAGCAGACCCCATCCATCGGGGAGGCATTAATTTGTTCAGAAATCCAAAAGAGTCAAGAATGTGCTCTCACGTTTGTCTTGTGTACCTACCCACTGACACCACCAACTGCAAGACAAAGCGGTGGGACTGGCCTGAAAGAAATGCCAGCACGGTCCAAAGGCTGAGGGGGCCCCAAGTGAAGGCTGTGATGGTTTCCATGCACACTGTGAAATTGTCCCCTCTGCAGAGAGACAGGGGAGAAAAAATTGTGAAGCAGAAATCCCTTGAGGCCTAGAAAGAAATCACAAGTATAAATTCACCGTTCACATTTAAGACATCTTCCAAGAAAAACCTCAGAAAATTTATTTTGGGACTGAGTACAACTTCTAGTATCCCCTTCCACATTCTGAGATGTGTGCTCCCCAAAATTAGTCTTCCATATTCCATTTCAGCTCCATCCTGAGTCCAGGGTGTACCCAGGCATATACACCCCCCTGACGGCTCAGGATAACAGTTCAATATCCTTGATGAAACAACACATTTTATTTTTCACTAAGGCTTATATTCAACAACATTTGCTCAACTTTAAGTACCAAAATACTGCTGCGTTTAAAAAGAGAGCGAGCGAGAGAGCACGTATCTACCATGCTGGATGTGAGCCAATGTAGTTGCTAAGCAACACGTGCCTTTCATCCGGAAGACAGTTAATGTCAGTCAATGGATAATTGTCAAACAAACAGAATGATTTAAAAGTGGCTGAAGGCAAACCTCTCCATACTATATGAATGCTAGCTATTGTCAGCAGCATGCCCTCTTCCTTGACAAGCAGAAGTAGATCATGATACATTAAATTTTAAGACCTTCCTATTCATAACTCAGTCTTTTGACTGGCCCAAGCTGAATTCCCCTCTCTCTGCCTGCACTGTTCCTTCAACTGCCAATGACAGTTGTGTGGGTTTTAATGCTTCTGTGCCTGATAAAGCGGTGTGTGAATGCGATACACTCAGCCCAATCTGTATCAAGACGTACTTTCATCATGGTTCAAGGATTCTGTGTAGGTCTGTCTCAGACCATTCGTCCCTCCATACATGTGCTCTGAGAGCTTAGTGGGTAAAAGGGTGACTTGAGTCCAGCCACACCCTCAGCCTGACCTACCTCGTAGGGCTGTTTTCAGGATAAAATGGGAGGGAGCGCTCATGCACACTATTAATAGCCCAATAAGAACGTGGTGAGATGGAAAAGTAACAATTAAAAAAAAACATTTTCTCATGCAGAGCTGCAAGCAATGCTATCATGAATTGACAAGAGAAATTACTAGCATTAACAAATACTGTATACTGAACACACTGAAAGCTGAAATAGAAAACTAATTTATTTATTTTTATTTATTTATTTATTTTCAAACTTGTATACCGTGGCCTATTTCCCAGAGGGAACTCAGGGTGGTTTACACAAAATTAAAATCAATTATAATTAAAAGCAATTTAATTAAAAACAATTATAATTAAAAGCAATTTAATTAAAAGCAATTTAATTAAAAACAATTATAATTAAAAGCAATTATAACAGGGAAAAAACAATATTGGCAAGAGGCGGGGGCGGGAAGAAGGTACTCCCCTAGCAATTACCGAAGGCATCCTTGAATAGCCAGGTCTTCAGTGCTTTTCTAAAGGACGCCAACGAGGGTGCCTGCCGTATCTCGCTCGGCAGAGAGTTCCAGACTGCAGGGCCAGCCACCGAGAAGGCCCGTTTACGAGTAGACACCGTACGGGCCTCCTTCGGAGTGGCAAGACAGAACGAGAGGGCCAAGGAGGATCAGGTGGGTCGGGCCAGGTCTCGTTGTTGGGAAATACGCTCTGCCAGATAGTCAGGCAATTATTGCCTGGATATATTGTTAAGGTCTTAGAGTCCTTATACAGGCCTTATGTTTCTGTTGAGGATCGTAATCCTCACACTGAGTTCACACAGCCTGCATTTTACTAAGTCCCACTGATAATTCTTTTAGGAAATGGTAACATAAGAGAGGAGTTAAGTAACTTACTGAGACGACAAAATATCAGCTATACAGAATTTATATTCTTATTACTGTTTCTTTTTAAACTTTTCCGATTAAAGACATATTGCTTTTTTAAAAAAATCCAATACTAAATCTTCTCTTACAGGAAGCAACTACCGTTACCCAGCACTTACATGATATATCTGCTATCTCCTTTGGCATACTCCTTCCCTATAAGATGAAGAAACAGAGAAATCACAGTGAAACACAGTGAAACAATAAGCAAAGTGATATAAACATCCATGTGAAATTGTGTCCAGTTGGAAAGGGACTTGTGAATTGCCCAATACAGTGGACCCTTGTATAACAAACAGCTTGTATAACATAAAATTTGTACAACATAAAAAAATTCCAGAGATAGGGGAAATTTGCTTAACATAATCGCCTATGGGGAGAATCTGTACAACATAAAAATGGGATTACTCCATTTTCAATGCATTCCTATGGGAATTTGTATAAAGGAAAATTTGCTTAACATAATTTCATTTGGAACGAATTAATTCCTTTATACAAGGTACCACTGTATATGTTTCTCACCTAATTAGTAACAAAGAAAGAAAATGTCAATCTGTTGGCCAGGCTGAATCAATTTCTTATTTATTTAAAATATTTCTCTCCTGCCTTTCTCCTTAAAAGGACCCAAGGTGTCAAAAGAGATGTTCATGATCTACACTCAAAAAAATCCTAGTTCAGCACTAAAGAAAGCCACTTCAAATCAATTATACATCCCCATAAGTTGTTATCCTGCATTTTGTTCAGTGTTCTCTTTTTATAGAGCTACTGACCTAGAAGCTCAAGACACCAGAGGTATTGGCACCGTAGGAGAAAGGGCCAGAAGGTATCCATCCTGGCATGCTTGTGTTGGCTTGGTCCCCAGATGTTCCTGGACTGCATCTCCCAGAAGCCTCCACCACTCACTGTGCTGGAAGGGATTTCAGGGAGTTGCAGTTGAGGAACATCTGGGGACCCACAGGTTGAGAACCACTGGCCAAGATATTTGTAGCACAGGACAAGCAACTACACTAGCAGACTGAGAAATGGAAGTCAGAGCTGGGAAACTTCTGGACCTACAAATGTCTTTCAGGAGCAGGTCCCATCAGTATAACTACCTGTATAGGAATGGATTCTAGAAGAACAACAGTTCCCAATGGCTGAGGCAAACATTGCAGAGATGGCTTTTCCTCCCCTCCTCACCAAATAGGGGAGGAAGACATACAACCACGTAGATGCTGGAAGCTGGATGTGGGGCTCTCTAGCTATCTTCTAGCCATAAAGGGTCAGTAGAGAAGAGAAGAGAAAGCTCCACATACATTCATCCCAATGCAGGCTTCCGAAAACAATGGGCAGTGCTATGGAAGCTGTGCAGGTCCAATGCCCCAACCATTGGCAAGGACTGTTCAGGAAGCGAAATAGCAGCGCCTTCATGGGAACTTAAGAGGGCCATGGTGGTTCATCAGACTAAGGCTCTGAAAACTGTTGGCTGCAAAGTCAGCAGCTCGGTGGTTTGAATCCCAGGTGCCACGCAGCAGAGCGAGCTCCCGCTGATAACCCCAGCTCCTGCCAACCTAGCAGTTCGAAAGCATGTAAATGCAAGTAGATAAATAGGTACCGCTGTAAAAAGCAGGAAAGTAAAACAGTGTTTCCTTGCAGCCATGCTGGCCACGTGGCCACGGACTTGCACAACACTGGCTCTTTTGGCTTGAATGCTAGAGTGGGACATGACTAGCACGCATGTGCGGGCGGGGGGGGACCTTTACCTTTGTACCTTCATGGGATCTTATGGAAAACTGTAAATACTGCTTTCATAATCAGTGTCCTCCTTTTCTACTTCCTCTTTCACAACTATAAGTACTCTGTTCCCAAAGGCACACCCAACACACTGCCTCCATCCATAATGTGGGAAGATGATCAGCCCAAAAGACAACAGTGCCTCATTTCTCAGTCTTCTCTTGGCTAACCATACAGAGGACTGGAGATGGGACCCAGCTGTTCTGCATCCAGACACACCCACAACTCCAGTTCCAGCTATCACTTACAGAGTTGGGAGAGAAAGGATTGGTCTCCGGGGATTTCCATATAGTACAGGCTAAACCAGCCTTCAATGACGCCATGAATGAAGCCACAGACAGCAAACCAGCTGACAGCCAAGGAGCGCCATGTTCCCAGAGCAGGTGTCGTCCTGCTCCGCCATCCTGATGCCAGCCATGTCAGTATCAGGAGGGTCCCCGAAACAGAAAAGAGAAAAGCCAAGATCTGCCACATGGGGCGGTCATTTGGGATGTAGTGGGGGAGCTTCAAATCCCGAGGCCAATACGGATGGGGAACAATCAGTGGCTTAGTTTCTAACCCCATGGCGGCCGAGAACGACAAGTTGCAGAGCCTAGAGTGCGCTGTCACTCCTGCAAGGAAAACAGAAAATAACGACAAAAGTAACGACAAAAGCCTTCATGGTCCAAAAAGGCACAAGGATAGGGAGTGCAGGTTCTCAGCTAAAAAGGGGTAACTGTCAGACTAGGGAACTGCACAAACGATTACAAGATGATGTAATTGGGGAACGCTTCAACGTGACTAAGAAATCCATCAAAAGACAAAGCGGACGAGAGGGAAAACACAATTAATTGTTCCTTCCAGTGACTTCAAGAAGAGGCTCACAGGGCTGTCTTCTTCCCCATTTCACCCTTAAATTACCTTAACAGGTAGATCAGGCATTTCCAAGTGATTGCTCTCCAATGAGGCCTCCATCTTTCCCAATCACTACCAATTTGGCTGAAACTGAGTTTTGAATCTATTGCATAATTGTGTCTTCACCTCAGCAATTATTTTCCTGAGGTGATAACCAACAGCAGCCCCATGTTCTTCTGCTCCCCCTCTACTACAGAGGTCTGTGTCTTCAACTGACGCAGGTCTGTGGAGGGGCCAAGCCAGACTTTTGTCTTCAGTGGGATGAACAGCATGGCACCAGCATGCCTCACAAAGAATCCAAAACTCCATGTTGTTTTCCAGACAATTTGACAGCAGAACCCACAGCCACAACATCTGACTCCATTTCTACATTTTATGCTTGGACCTCAAGTTTCACACTAACATTCCCCAATAAAAGGCTCTAGAAAACATGAAAGCCCACATTTTTGTGCCAATTTTGTGGATCAATCCAAAATCAGTTCAACATCTGAATGACTGCAGGACATTGGCTTTCAAATTTTATGGCCCCCTCCATAAATTTTATTACCCCCTCCATAATCTGTTAGTAGGCCACTACTGAAAAGGAGGACTTTTATTTATTATCACTTTATAAAAACCTATTGCAAAAATCTGTGTTCCATGACTGTGACTGTTTTGCGTCATTACAGTCATGGCTGACTCTTCATGACCCCATGTCCATGGAGTTTTCTTGGCAGGAATACTAGAGTGGTTTGCCAGTCCATACTCACCATCAATTGAGGAATTTAACCTAACTATTTCTTTATACAAGCCCCTGCCCAGAAATATCATTTAAATACAAGAAAACTATTTTTTCCACATGTGGAAACATTCTTCTAGCCATCTTTGGTTCCATCTTTTATGCTTTGTAACATTTCAGGTAGTACATTGGACCCCAAAGAAGTTCTGGGACCAGATAACTGCTCCCCAGGCCTACAGAGGTTGCCCAGCCAGGTTCAAAAGAGCTTTGACGCAATCTGCAAGCGATGGCTTCTGTCCTCATCATCATCCTAACATACACCATGGCCTTCATAACAAAAATGGCTCCAGAACTTTGATCGGCTGCCATTCCCTGAACATTCTAATATATATACATATACTGTATACAGTAGATATGTGTGTATGTATACAGTAGATATGTATATATATATATATGTGTGTGTGTGTGTGTGTATATAGGCATGTATACATACACACACACACACAAAGTACTGTATATATTAAACCATAAATACTATGCATTCTGATCACTACAAATATGATAAGCAGTGGACTTTGAACACCGCTACAGAGAGAGCTTGGCAGAGCCCTGGTTTTCAGCCTCTCTTGCCATTACAACAGACGAGCACTCTAGAAAGGTAATAATAAAAACACCCCTAGGCATGTGCGGAGTACATCTCCCATCAGTAAAATCTGAGAGCGGCGTTGGAGCCCCCTAAGCAACTCTCGCACTTTAAGTCCAACCTTGGGTCCCTAGTTGTTCTGGGACATCAACCAGCTGGTGGTGAAAGTTTCTGGGAGTTCCAGTTTAGGGATGGGAACCATCGCTTTCGCCTCGATCAGCCCCACCTTGGATCCTTACCGCACCACTCCGTCCACCGAAGCTCCACCACTCACTTCTGTCCCCGGGCATCCCCGCCCTTTACTTAAATCCCAAGACAGGCGCCAATAGGGCGCGCGGGTGATCTAGGGGCTTCGACCAATCACCCTGCGCCAGGCTATTGAATGAAGCGAAAAGCCTATTTAGATCGTGGCTTGCCCCGCCCCGCAGGCCTGAACCCGGACTAACGTCACTCGTCCCCGGCCGGAGCCATTGGTTGAGGACTGGCTGAGGCAATGTGGGTTCATACGTGAACCTATCCGCGTGCGGGGGGCGGAGACTGCCCTTGGCTCTCGTTCTCTCTCGGCGGCGCCTTTCATTCCAGATGCTGATGAAAAGGAGCCAAGCGCCCCCTTTAGGGTGTGCGTTGTATTTGTGCCAAGAGAAGGTGATCAGGGTTTGTTTCCCTGACCCCCCTTCCCTGAAAAAGGGCTGTCATTTCCACAGGTTGGAAATGATTCTACTTTGTGAGCTAAGGGGGATTCTGGGAGTTGTAGTCCCGAAAGGAAACTTGAGAAACTAGGCGCCAGTTTTGGACGGGGGACGGGACGGCAATCGTCTGAAAGTGACAAGAGCAGAGGAGGAAAAATAAATCGCAAATGTGTATTGTTGTGGCCCTCTTGAATGAGTGGACTTCAAAATGTTCTATATTTAACAGGCTTGGTCAGCTTTTGCAAACTCCAGCCCCAGGCTTCTGTTATTAAATCAATCCATCTCACATTTCGCCTTCCTGTTTTCCTGCTGCCTTCCACCTTTCCTTGCATTTATTGTCTTTTTCCTCCCAAGACTTAAGTTTTTCATCACTCTCAGCCCCAAGAAACAGCCAAAGACCTCCCCTTTCAAGCAGAGAAATGCTATGTTTATTAAATTTCTCTCTCTCTCTCTCTCTCTCTCTCACACACACACACACACACACACACACACACACACACACACACACACACACACACACACAGAGAGAGAGAGAGAGAGAGAGAGAGAGAGAGAGAGGTTTAATAATGACATCGTTAACAAAGAAGGAAGGCCCTTTCCTTAGTGTCACTGCACCAAGCAGTGTTGCAACACTCTCGAAGGAACTGTCTTAAGGGAGTGTTGTAACAGAAACCACCTTAGCACCTCCATGGGTATATCAAGTGCTGGACCTGCTGTAGACCAACAGTGGGAAACTTTTGGGCTATCAGATATTAGACGATAGTTACCATAATCCCTGATCCTTGCATATGCTGATTAAATCTTATGGGAAATTGAAATATTATGGGACCTTTAGTTCAAGATCATTTGGAAAGTCAAAAGTTCCCCACCCTTTCTGTAACTTTTTAATATTGTTCCACCTCTGATCTTTCAGATTAACCATGGACTACATTGCAAAGTGCTAGCAAACTACTATTACCGGCTCCTCTGCTGCTTCTGAGTTAGAACTCCAAGGAAGCAGGCTATTTATTGCACTAGTCAAATATTTCAGAAGGAAGATGGTTTTGAAGGCAACAACAGCAGTGGTGGGAAGGCGCTTTTCGATCACTTCCTCATATTTGGTGCACTCAAGCTGAAAATATCTCTCCTTTGCGCTCACAGTAAGTCCTTTACCTCTCCGGTTTAACTTGCTATTACGTAACGGGCTAGTTCCCAACTCAGTGTTGCACAAATATTATATTAAAAAAACAGACACGAAAAAGAGGACATTAAAAAGCTGTGCCCACATAACTCACATTGTTTTATTCTTCCCATGTCCCACATAGTGTGTAGGAAATATGAGTTAAATGTAGATGAGCCATGCACTGAATCTGCATATCTCACAGTCGAGAATGAACAAGAAGGAAAGAAGAGGATGGATTGATTTTGTCTGCAGATAAAACTGTGCATGCTTGGAGGATCTATACAGCTTGTACTAAATCCAAGCCCTATGACTTTTCACATTACGTAGCAGTTACATTTGCCTTAGCTATAGTAGCCTTAGTCCGGTAAACATGTGAAGTGCAAAGGAGAGGTGTTTGTAGGGTCTCATGACAGGTAACAATTGGCTCCAAACTCCTTTTTACTGCAATTGGCTGGTGAGTATTGGTCTACCCCAAGATGGTTTAGAGATTCGTCAGCGCCAACGCAGATGGTGTTTCTGTGCCAGGTCAAAACCTTTCTGTTCCAGATTGTGGGTCCAGATGGCAGCTTATAGGATATTGTATGTTAATTGTATTTTGATAAATTTTAAAATATTGTAAGTCACCCAGAGACCTTCAGGTAGTATGGGCGACATATAAGTTGAATGAATGAATGAATGAAAAGCCGTTCTCAACCATTTAGTTTTTGCCTCAGCTGTAAACACAATGTAAAAGAAAGACATATGGGCTGAAATCGGGATTGTACCAGTTTTTAGGTGGTGTGTAAAAAAATGTTTCCTGCCTGTGAGTCCCTTTGAAATGTGCCAGGATTCCCCAGGGGACCAAATGCCCCTTGTTTAGAATGATTAGCTTAGATGTACTGTAATCCCAAACTGTGATTGGTGAGAAGCTATCAAGTCCCATACAATTGACGCTTTTGAGCTGTGGTGCTGGAGGAGAGTTCTGAGAGTCCCCTGGACTGCAAGGAGATCAAACATTTCTGTCCTGAAATAAATCAACTCTGAATGTTTACTGGAAGGACAGATTTTGAAGCTGGGGCTCCAATACTTTGGCCACCTCATAAGGAGAGGAGTGCTTGGAAAAGTCCCTGATGTTGGGGAAGATTGAAGGCAAAAGGAAAAGGGGACAGCAGAGAATGAGATGGTTGGATGGTGTCATCGATGCAACCAACATGGATTTGACCAAACTCCGGGAGGCAGTGGAGGACAGAAGGGCCTGGCGAGTTCTGGTCCATGGGGTCATGAAGAGTCAGACACGACTGAATGACTGAACAACAACAACAATCAAGTCTGCACAAGAACACATTGTTGAAGAACAATATGCAAACTGTATTTTGGGATAACTGGTTTCATGTTACATCTGACTCAGTAGGCATGGCTTGGACATTGTTTCATCTTTGAAGAATGCTATTTGGGATCATTTCTACATTGAGTTCTCTGAGAATGCCACAATCAGGAACCAACCGACCAAATTCTGGGAGAAGGCTGGGGATGAGGAAAGAGCTTGATTCGCTGTTTGTCTGTGCATCCAAAACACAGATCATGAGTCAGAATCTAAACAGCATGTAGTGCAAACGATGATTTGATCTGATGATTCAGTCAATTCTGCAGTTTAAGGATGTCCATTGGCTCTTTGTATTTACCTGTAGGAACCTAACTGACTGCCGCATAATTTTAAGAGACTGCATATAAGTTATTTGTCTGAAGAGGCTGCAGGCTAACAGGTCTTCAGCTCTGGAAAACCTTGATAAAAGCAACATTGCAAGTGTGCCTAGAACGTTTTATCTTCAAGAAGCTTGGTCTATTGTAACAATGTGCAATACACACACACACACACACACACACACACACACACACACCTTTGTATTCTTGTGTGGCTAAATTAGAGGATTTCCATTTTTTTATAGATGAGTAACATTTAAGAAGCATGCAAATGGTACTGTGGCAAAAAAAAAAACCAGTTCTCTAAGCACTAAAAGTTTATAGGGGTGCTTCCCCAGGCTTTGCAAGAAGAGACACTAGGAAGCTCACAGAATTACCTGTAATATTTGACTGCAATTAGAAATATAGAGATATTGGTCTTTGAGTTTCTAGACATTTTGACCTATAACTCCCATCAGCCATGGCTAGTATCACCAATGGTAATGGATTGTGGGAATTGTAGTCTAAAGCAGCTGGAAGGTCCCAGTCCTAGCTTTAAATGCTCCAATAGCAAATACACTGCCTTGCATTTGATCTTCAGAAAGAAGAACCATTCCCCCCAAAATTTACTTCACTTGGGATTTGAACCACCGAGCTGCCGTCTGCCTGCCAACTTTGCAGTTGACAATTTCAGCACTCTGGTCCACTGAGCCACCACGTTTCATATCCTCAAATTAAAAAAAAAAGTCTGGTTCCACAAATTCATCATCACGTTCACCTCTTACTCTTTCTATATTTGAAACTGCAAGGCTACTGTAAATTTACTGCCAATGTAGTATTCATGGTTTGTCTGAAGGATGTTGTAGAGCTGCTGCTACAGAGAAGCCCAAGCAGGAGGGAGTGCCCTCTGCCCCTACCACCTAAAGAGACTTGGTATATCAAAATGAAACCAGAGCCTGTGGAGGAAGGAGTTAAAACAGACATTCAAGCCTGTGAAGGGTGTAGAGCAGTGGTGACCAAACTTTGGCACTCCAGAAGTTTTGGACTACAACTCCCACAGTCCTTTGTCACTGCAAATACAGACTTGGAAATCTGGGAGTTGTGGTCCAAAACATCAGGAGGACTGAAGTTTGGCCATCACTGGTGTAGAGACAATTAGAAAGATTGAGAGTTGGGGGTGGGAGAGCGGCAGGGCATTCAAAGGAGGATGTAATGGTAGGAAGAACCAGGTATAAAAAGGAAAACCCTTGCATCCTCCCGCCAGGTTGGCAATGGGTGTGGATGAAGGATCCAGACACTGGCAACTGGGAAAAGATGATGATGCCAGACAGAGAGGCAGAGAGTTATAAAAGAAGGTTACATCAGGTTGTTCCTACTGGGGCGAACGGGAAGCCCGTGAGTATAGTAAGAAAAGAAATATGTCTGCAGTTAGAGAAAGAAAGCAAAGTGTTCTGCTTATATACCGCCCCATACCACTTTAAGTAGTCTC
Source organism: Phrynocephalus versicolor (assembly GCA_023846285.1). Lineage (NCBI taxonomy): Eukaryota > Metazoa > Chordata > Lepidosauria > Squamata > Agamidae > Phrynocephalus > Phrynocephalus versicolor. The sequence continues at coordinate 4,397,768 of JAHTLZ010003468.1, read as the reverse complement.
TGGGCGGTTTACAAATTTAATTACAGTGTGCAGGCTACACATTGCCCCCCCAGCAAGCTGGGTACTCATTTTACCGACCTTGGAAGGATGGAAGTCTGAGTGAACCTTGAGCTGGCTAACCTGGAATTGAACCCCAGGTCGTGAGCACAGTTTTACCTGCAGTACAGGTATTTAACTCCTGTGCCACGAGAAAGGGAGGTTTGGGTACAATTAGATACAGAAAAAGCGTTTAAGACCTGGCGTGGCAGATTTTGAGCGGAAGGTTTAAGTCCCACGGGTCAGGGTTTGAAACCAGCTAACCACGTGGTGTGGGTCAGCTTGAAGAACCTAGGATGTAGGGTGAAGGTGCCGAGAGAGAGCCATGGAGCGAATCCCTAAAGAAAGGCGGTACCATGGACACAGAAGAGAAGTTACCCAAACTGGAACTGGTGATTTTTTCTGAGTTTGTGTCAGGAATGGACAATGTTGATAATAGTTTATTTTTTGATTTGTTGAAAGAAAACCCTAACAATCCTTTCCTAACCGGGGCTGTTACCCAAGTTTTCAATCCTGTTAATGAATTAAGAGGAAAAAAAAGAATAATAAACAAGTTCTGTTTTTTACCTGATGCTCCTTTCTTGAGTAAACAGACGTATAGCATCGGGTCAAACAATGAACCCTCACAGATGTGTTAGAACTCTAAAAATAAAATAAAAAATCAAGAGTTGAATCATACTTTTATTAATAATTGTCCACTACCAAATGAATTCTGACTTATGGAGACTCTTTCCAGGGTTTTCCAGGTAGAGGATACAGTACTCAGAAGTGGTTTACCATTCCCTTCTTGGGGATATCTTGGGACTTGGCAGCTTACCCAAGGCCACACAGGCTGACTGTATTCACAAGAGGCACCGGGGAACTCCCTGCCTCTGGCTCCACAACCAGATATCTAACTCATCACTATCCAGTCAGCTGGAGTATCTTTCATAGGATCAATCAACATGCCAAAGGGCTACCCAAGCTTTTATGTTTCCCCAGAAGAGGGAGCAAACAAAAAAAAAGTCAAAAGCATCCCACCAGAGGTGGTGTTGACACAACAGCCAAAAGAACCTTCCAGAGTTGTCTTAAAAAGTTTCAGGCAAAAATGAAAGAAAAACAAAAGACAAAAAACATGTGGCACCTAAAAGTGTTGACCAACTCTGATATTATTTCCGTTTTATTAAGATCCTTATTTTTTTTTGGATAGTTTGCCGCCGATTTGTGTTTTAACCCTTGCTTTGCTGTCCATAAAGGTTTTGCCTGGGCAAATACGTTCCTTTCCCGTTGTTCGTCGGGCTTCTCAGTTACGGTATTGGAAATTGGATCTAAAGCAGGGGCGGTAGAAGAAGAGCGCCTTTTTGGTTGGGAATTACAACCAGAGGACGAGATAGAGACTGGAATCAAGCTCGCCCAGAGCCTCGCTCATTGGCTGCACCTCTCGCACGCGCCCCACCTCTTCCGTCTCATTGGCCGACCCGCGGTTTTTAATATTACTTGCCGGCCTTCTCATTGGTCTCCCGAATCGTCCCTCCTCTAAGTTTTTTAAAAGGGGTTTTCGAACCCCCCCTTTCTCACCTCCTCCTTCCCTTTGTAGTTTTCCAGCCTCTTTTTTTTTTAAGGTTTGGGGTGGGGGGGTGGGGAGGTGGTTTGGTAGGAAAGAAGAGCAGATATCTCAGCCCTCGGAAAGCTGGAATACCAGGGTGGTGGTGGTGGAGGAGGATCAAGCCACAGAGGTGAGTTAGGCAAAACCGAATGCCTGTCTCTTTAAGAAAAACATCTGGAAGGAGCCCTAGGGAACAGCTGGCCTAAGAGGAAAAGAGAGGGTGCCCTGCGGCGATAAGAATCTCTTAGGCACGGTATCGGGGTGCGCGTCCTCCCGTTTTCTCGCATCTCCCGCAATGCAGTGCGGGGTCATCAAGGGCCCTGGACTTGCAAAGGAATTTTAAAAAATTGCATTTATTTGTTTGGGCATCCTTGGGGGTTGGTGGTAGGGATTTCTCCTGCCTTCTCTCGCATTACAGGGCCAGGATCGGTGCGGTCTCCGTGGGCGTTAGAGAAAGGAGAGGAGCTCCCACCACTCCACTCCACTATCTCTCAGAATCAGCGTTCCTTGGGGCAAAAGACTAGACCGGGCTTTATGAGGAAGGATAAAGAGCTTCCTGAAGGGAAAAAAGGATGACCGGGCCTGATGGTCTTAATCCGATTTCATTTCCAATCTCTCGATGGCGAGTTTTCCTTTGTCTCGTAAACCCAGAACCTTGTTACTCCTCCCCATTCTCTCCAGCATTCCCTTCCTGTCCTCGCGTGCGCCCATCGCCTCCCCAACCGGCAAGCCTGGCTGTTCCATCTTCCAGCGGGGCCGCCGGGTGGGATCTCCCGTGGATCCCCTTCATGTAACCCTGAAACCATGATTACTACATCTGCAACTTTTCATTCTCGCAGCATCCGTCACATCTTTTCTAAACCCCCTCCCCCGTTCCTCTTCCATTGCAAGTGACCACGTACCTTCCGATTTTGACCTTTTTTGTATCTGTTCCCCCCCCCCATCAGCCTTGAGCCATCGTCTGTGCTTGTTTAATTTTATATTTTAAAACATACCATAAAGAGAGAGAGGAAGATCTGGATTTATGTTGCTAGCAGAAAGCTTTTTGCGTTTGTCCAAAGACTTTTTTTTTCAAAAAAAGAGGCTGTTGCACTGTGCGGTTATAGATGCTACTGTTCTTAATCCTCTGCAAGGCCTGTAAACCCAGCTCCCTGCTGCAAATCATGTACAGTATTGCCTTCTGGGTGACCAGGAGCTTTGGTCCAGCAGAATGCTGGAACATGCACCTCATCAGATATTTCTGAGGTTCAGTTCCCATCATCCCTAACTATTGGCTGTGGTGGATAGGGGTGATGGGAACAAACCAACACCTGGGACAGATGTGTAGATGTTATCCCCAGTTGCTTCAGGGTACCACCATCAGCCACAGCTGGTTTTATTTTCTGCAACATATTCTGAAGAAGGAGTAGGGATTCTGTAGATGACAGTGGAACTTCCCTATAACTATGCTTATTATACGTATTTAGTGCAACTCTCTATCCACCACCTTTTAACAATCATGCTGCTCAAAAGGGCCTAGCCCTAGATGGAATTCCACAGGTGGTCTTCCATCAAGGTACTGGCTGGACTGAGGTCCAGAATTCAGTAGCTGATGGCACCTTGTGCTCTTAGACCAGTGTCTCCCAACCTTGAGTCTCCACGAAAACTCCCAGAAGCCTTTGCCACTCCCTGTGTTGGTCAGAATATCTAGGAGCTCCAATCCAAGAACATCTGGCCACCCAAGGCTGGGAGACACTGTGACTTAGTCTCAGGCCAAGAGAATGCCTATTGAGAGGTGCCCAGGCTACCAATTCAGCCCTTTAATGTTGCTCTGCCCTAAGCCCTAAGCACATCTGATCGCGCCTGATTTTGGAAGCTAAGCAGGGTCGGCCCTGGTTAGTACTTGGATGGGAGACCACCAGGGAATACCAGGTGCTGTAGGAGCCTGGAGAAGGAACTGGCAAGCCACTCCAGTATTCCTGCCAAGAAAACTCCATGGACATGGGGTCACAAAGAGTCAGTCACGACTGTAACGACACGACACACACACACAGAACAGAGGAAACAGTGCCTGCAAAAAGGAAGTACTACACAGTACAGATTGGTGTAGCAAACCTTCCCCCCCCTCTATCTATCTATCTATCTATCTATCTATCTATCTATCTATCTATCT
>JAHTLZ010003468.1:4370970-4389939 GCA_023846285.1 Phrynocephalus versicolor | reverse complement strand
TTACCTTAAGGCCATGGACACTAATGTCTCCCTAACGAGCCTATTCAGGCTTTGTTCATCTTATGAGCCAATCAGACCAGGGGACAAGAGGTCAAGCTGACTATAAGAAGGACTACTTGCACCAGCTGTATTCAGACCGATGAAGCTGTTTGGATGAACAGCGAAACGTTTCTATCTCTCAAAAAGAAGTCCAGTAGCCATGACTCAACTCCCAGATTCTTCCTTTTATGCTTCTCCCAACAGTCTGAAGATCAACCCCTTCAGGCAGGCTTTTCACAATAGTAACTGAGTCTCCAGATACCAATTTTTTGTTGAGTTCTTAAAGTTTTCCATGGTTTTTAACCATCCAGTGTATTTTAATTACTTATTTATTATAGCTCAGTTGTTTATCATGCTTCACATATTGTGTTTTTAATTATTTTGATTATTTCTAACGCCGTGAGCCGCCTTGGATCCCCTTGTTGGGAGAAAGGCAGACCCTAAAAGAGACAAATAAATATCAGTGACCAACCTCCCCGAATTTGGGGCAGTCAGTTTCTGGGAAATTACCTGCAAGACTATAATATAAGCACAGTGACCCTTCTATCCAACCTGCCACAGGTGCCCAGATGATTGTGGCCATGAAGGCCGTGTCCCTGGGCTTTGATCTGGACCGAGGGGAGGTGCCGGCCATCCCGTCCCCAGTTGAGTTCATGGGATACATCTACTTCGTGGGAACGGTTATCTTTGGACCCTGGTTCCGTTTCCGTACCTACTTGCAAGCAGTGGAGAGCAGAAAGATGGTGAGCGCCCCCCACTGTTCATTCCTAGTAAAGCACAGTGGAATACATCTCAGTGGCCAGCAAAGCAAAAGTCAACCAACAAAGAATTGGGAGCGCCTTTTATTGGGTTTGAATTGAATCAAAGCTGTTGTTCTTCATGAATCATTAATGCTCGTTAATGATCCTGGCATCTTTGTAGCTATTGGCAAAGCTTAGAAAATTGACTATCATTTCTCGAGTCCACCAGTTGGCATAGCCAGGTTGTTGGTTCACACAAGGGTGCTGGGAACTGTGACCCTCCCAAATGTAACTTTTGTGAGCTTTGTTGGATGGCCAGAATATTAGAATTAGATGCATTTCTTATTGAGCAAGTGGTTCGAAAACTACATGCCTACCGCATGTTGGCTTTGCTGTGTACAGGAAGATTTGTGAGACAGACTGGAATTCTTTCATTAAAATAAGAGAAGGGGATTTAAGGCCCTGTAAATATTATGCAAACCCCTATCCTAGACAGCTACCAATATTCACTGGGCAGCCGGGACAACATTTCACCTGGCAGATTAGTGGGTCCATATGAATGCAAAGTCACAGAGTCACCAAATTCCATCTGGTTGCATGCTCTGTGACCTTAAAAAATGCAGTGGATTCTCCCAACGTGATGCTGTATTTTGTTTTTGTGTTTGTTTTTGTTGTTTTGCCTTCCACCTAGAGTTTTTCCTGGCTCCGAAAGGTCTGTCAGAGCTTCTTCCTCTGCCTGGTGTGCCTCATCATGTCCACTTGCGTGGCCCCTTATCTCTTCTCTTATTTCATACCCCTCTACAGCTACAAGCTTCTCAGGAAGTAAGTGGTTTGCTCTGGCATTAGGCTCCGTTGCAGAAGTTGGCTTATGCGGCTAAAAGTAAAAGGGATTTCTTCATCCATGTTGGATTGACTCTGATGCGAAGTGTGCCATAGAATAAGACCTCTGGAGGAAGAAGTACAATTGGAATTATTGAGGCCTAAATCCAATTGCTTGAGAATCCTTGATTTAATTTCCAAACATTAAATCCTTGGCTCAGTGGGTTTGCTCTGGTAAGGACTAGTAATGGGATGGAGGCTGGGGATTTTTAGAAAGTGCACTCCTTCTTTGTCCTAAAGGAATTGGTTTGTTTTTTTTTCCTTCTGAGCCATTTCCTTTGTTCCCAGCTATGTTTCTGGATTCTTAATTGTGGTTAAGAAGCAATTTAAATAAGTTTTAAATATTTTAAATGATGGGGCATGCCTTTGAGCTCACAAACATTAAGTCATGTCATGCAGAAAAGTTGCCCCTGAAATCCTTTCTGCCATGTAATGTTGATGAGGTCATCAACCACAGTGAATTTTTTCATCACAAAAAAATCCAATTCCCCCTCACAAGGTCCTGAAACTCTAATGGAGTCCCTTACCTCATGGGAAAACCACTGGGGGCTACATGCTGAGAGAGTCTTTATTATTATTTTTAATCGCTGCTGATGGGATGAAATTAAAGATTTCTGCTCCCCATCCTATGGCCCCCTGACTTTCCCATGAAATAGGGATTCCACAGAAGCTTTGGAATCTGTTGGGGGAATTTTTTATTTCTGGGAAAAAATGCTATGTAGGTGTACAAACAGGACATTGACCATCTGTGATGGCAGAGTGGTTACTAAGCAGTTTTAAAACAAGGATGTTTTTGTTCCTTCCAAGGTGTCTTTATGAACAGAGTGGGTGTTCTAATCTTTGACACGGGAATGGGTGATTTTCAGCTCTGAGTCAGCCCATAATTTTGCTCTCTGAAGAAAAAGAGAAGTTGGTTTAAAAATGCAAGCTTAAATCCAGGCTTTAAAGCCTGCATCTAATTTTTTGGGTTCAGGAAGTTCACTGTTTAGTTTCAGTTTTTAATTAAATATTTAGATATACCTTCCAAAATTAAGACCAATTAGGAAGCCCCCAAAATTTCTTAAGGATGTTAAAAACATAATACCATGGGTTAGGGTGAGGCAGCTGCCTTTCTCAATTGATTTGAGGCAGCAGTTGTTAACTCCCGATGCAGGCAGCCAGGAAGGAACCAGCACTTGTGAGATTTCTGTCTCAAGCGCTAAAAATAACTTGGCAGGCCGTGGGTATTAATTTGCTTGATTTGAGAGAAGGGAGATGGTATTTTCTGCTCCCTCCAAATCTAGTCCTGCATATTTGCGTTAACTGAACACAGTTTCCTAGTAGGAAGTGGAACTTTTGTCTCCCCTTACTGCTAGAAAGCTTGACATGCACCAGGCAGGTTTTGCTATAACAGCTGTGGTGCCTCCTTTGTGTCACTGTAATCAAAATTACATGTATTTAATCCTTTTTAACTATTCTCTATGTTGGGCAACCCCTGGGACTCCTCACTCAGGCTCTGAGGCATACTGCCTGTGTTTGTTAATGACCTCCTGCTAGAGCAGCCTCTTGTTCTGGTGGTCTTCTGTTTCTATGGAAACAAGGCCTAGCCCTAGATTGAAGGCAGTGATGGTTAACCTTTTAGAGACCCAACGGGTGATTCAAGACCCACTTATTTTTCACAAAGTGCCAACAGGGCAATTTAACCTGAATACAGTGGTAGCCTGGGTTACAAATCCTTTGGGTGCTACCCTTCGGGAAAGCGAGGTTCAGAGAGCAGGCTTTTGAACTTCCGTTGGCCACAGCATCTTCGTTGTGGCTGTGGTAAATGCAAAAACCTGCTCTTTGATCCTCACCTTCATGAAGAGTAGCATCCTATCCACTTCTCTGCCCAGGGCAGAGGCGCGGATGGGGTGCTACACAATCAAGAAAGAAAGGGGGTAGCGGCAGTGGCTTGTGGGCTCCTTTGTAGCCCCAGTTTACTCCCCAGCCACGCTGCTCTGGGCATCCTGAAAGCAGCATGGTTGGAGCGTAAACTGGGGCTATGAAGGAGCCCATAAGCCACTGCCTCCCCTTCGCCCAGCTCTCTGCACGGAGCACAGTGGTGTGCTCCGAGCAGAGGGGGAAGTGCTGTGGCTGTGAGGGGACAATATCGCATGCCCTCAGAAAGGGCTGTGCGTGCCACTTTGGCACCTGTGCCATAGATTCGCTAACATTGATCTAAGGAGGGCTAAAATGTTAAACACTCCTTGAATTGAGCAGCTGGGAGAAGTTCCATAGCAATGTCAGTGTGTACCAGGTTCCGAAGGAGGTGCACCTATCAGATATCTCTGTTTTGGACAGAATAATCGTGTAGGATGTGCCTGGAGTTTGACTCGTTTTATACAACTGTTTGGAATTTCCTGTGACCTGATGTGCTTTCCACCATCCCTGCCTTCTTTAATTTTCTTTGGTTTTCTTTCATCTTTTTTCTTTCCTCTGGGATTGTGTCACTTGCACACACACACACACACAAAGGAAGCGCAGAAGCAGGTAATAACCTCAGCAACATTGCTGTGTAGCTGCTGTGGTCCACCCTTGCATTCATCATGTGGCTACATTATGCTCCTTACCACCTTCCCATGAGTTTTATGTCACTTGCATTGCTGCTTGCTAGGTCAAGGAAGTTGGGCCACACTGTGGTGCAGCAGCCTCCTCAGTCCAAGCACCCTATTCCCAATATGGCTCATTTTTTCCCCTTTCTTTCTCTGTGTGGCCCAGCAACTGTTATGGCCTGTGACTCATTGATACATTTCCACCATGGTTCACTCTGCTGTGCAATCCACCTGCAGATGCCTTTTTAACCTCGCCTCGTGGTTTCCAGCTGGTATGTCTGTGGACCACATGCGGTGAGCACCTCATGTGGTGGCTTGGGTGTCGGTTTCGCTGACCCGCTTTGATCTGCTTCATTCACATCTGTGTCGGTCACTGGCTTTGCTGAAAAGGCATGCATTCATATTTCCCCCTGTTTGGCATGGCTTACCCTGTCACTCTTGTCTGTTACTCCATTGCCGCCAGCGTGGCTCTACCTCACAGGTGTACTTCATGGCACTGTTCTGCACTAACGGCATAAGCTTCCTCATAGTCCATGCTGGTGCGTATCTCACTGGAGTTTATTGTTACAGCGGGAACATATGTCTAAAAACAAGATGGCAACAACAGATAACACAAAATGGCCACCGCCTTTGTGCCCGTCTTTGTCTAGAACAGGAAACGGCAATCTGTATGTACTTTTGTGTCCCCCCAGCCCACTGCTTTGGGCGGTGCACAACTGTAGCACCTTAAAAACCACTTCATACTAAAACAATAAAACAATTTGCACAGGAGTGCACACTTGTTTTAAGTAGAGTTGCGCTTCCTGAGGCCTGTGGGAAGCATCTCCCCAACAAGACACACACTCTCCTCATGCCTCCTCTTAGTTTTTATTAGGCTAGGTATGGGGGAGGAGTAGAGTTTGTGTAGCTCCCATACTGCCAAATGTTATCATTAGTAGGAGGTGGTCTGAGGCAAAAGCTCAGAAAGTTATTATTTCCCTCCATCTGCCCTTATCCATTCTGCGAATACCCAAAATGTGGGCACTGTACAACTGTTAGGATACGGACTACACAGCCTCCTCTTACCATACTTGAAGGAGAGTCCTCCTTTTCAAAGGGACAGTTTCAAAGTTGAGGGCAGAAGCATTAATTAAGCCCATGGTGATAAAGACATCTCTGGTGATCACGAAAAGTGATAGGTACTCTTAGGGATTTTCCTGCCCTCTTCAGCACAGCTCCTGCGTTTATCGTTTGTACACCCACCCACCCACCCAGAACATCTTTTCTCCATCTGTGGAGGTGCAATAAAGTGAGAGAAAGCTTTTTTAATTCAATGTGTCATCCAGCACTGGTTGAAGTCTTCCTTAGCATACCAAATTGCACCCGAATGTATCCAATGAATCAGCTGTGATTTGGTGAGTCAACTCCTCCATAAGTTCCATTCACTGAAATGTGCCCAACTCGAGTTGGGATTTATTATGCTCAAGTAAGTTTCCACTAGGAAAGGCCTGTTGAATTCATAGAACTTACAGAGGAGCTGACTCAGAAGATCCCCGTAGGTACAAATGGCATAGCGTTCTACACAAAGCCACATGATTCTAACCCTTCCAAGAAACAAGAATTCCACTCGTAGGGAGAAATGGCAGGAGCCTGTTAGCAAAGTCAGGATAAAAATGAGAAACAAGGCTTGCAGGTCGTACATGAAAGGATATGTGGCTTTTATCTGTTCTGCAGACAATCACCAGACAGTCTGTAGGAAGTCTTGATTGGGAAGGATGTTAACCTTGCATTGGGTTCACATCTGGCAAATGCATGATCCTCCAGATGTTTTGGGATCCCAAAGTCCACTATCCCAGCACTGCAGAGGCAGCTGTCAGAGATGCTGGAGGTCTCCTGCCTCGGGCAAGGGGTTGGACTACAAGATCTCAAAGGTCCCTTCCAACCCTACGATGATTCTATGATATCATCCAGTGGGGCTGGGACAGCCAACCACTTTCCTCTGCTGCCAATCCTGTCTCTATCCCCCCCCCCTGCCCAATACAATAGGAATTCCACGAAGCAGGGTCATCTCTAGCGCCTCTGAGCATCACAGAACAAGAGGAACACCTAGATCTTCATTGTTGGCCTCGGAGGACCCGATTTTAATCAGAGAAACACTTGGAGTGCTTCAAAGTGTCCCAAAAAAAAAGCCTGAGGAAAGTTAGTGGGATAAATGTTTTGCAACTCTGCAAGTTAAAAAGAGGGTGCTTCTTTTGAAAACCCTACTACACCTCTGCGTTAGCACAAAATAGAAGCAGCCCCTTCCATATTTGGTGTAAACCAAAGTGGTTCCAGATTTCCCCTGGCAGTGTTTTTGAGCTTTCCTCGTAGTTTTGCTGCAGTTCTGCCTAGAGAGAGTGGCCCGCTGCCCCCCTGTCGATATCTACTGATTTTTTTGTCTTCTTTCTTCCCTCTTCCTCACTTCCCTGCTTTTCTTTCCTTGTTTGGGTGCCCCAGGAGCACAATGGTGAGGTGAGTCTTTGCAGGATCTTGCTCCCTTTGAGGTCCCCGTGACCCAAGGTGCCACACTGTTTCTAGAGCAAGCTTTTGCTCTCGCCCATGCAGGTGGCTCCGGGCCTACGAAAGCGCCAGCTCTTTCCACTTCAGCAACTATTTCGTGGGCTTCCTGTCGGAAACGACAGCCACCCTGGCCGGGTCCGGCTTCACAGAGGAGAAAGACAACTTGAAATGGTGAGCAATTGGCCGAGGAGGGTGTTTGTTGTTCTGCGAGGATAGGATCGCAGGCTAACTGGAGTAAGAGTGGTGGTTCCTGAGGGCAGAAGCCTATTTAGTTATTAAAAGTAGGGAGAACAGGGGGCCGAAGGATAGAAGTGGTCAGAGGAACGATGGGTGAATGTAAGCAAAAGCAGCTATGTGTGCATGCTTAATAACGATAATGATATCGTTATCATGTGTTGTCATTTGAATCTGATTTATGGTGACCCTTTTCGGGTTTTCTAGATGTAGGGCACTCAGAACTGGTTTACATTCCTCGTTTTCTGAGGGAGCCCTGGGGCTGTGTGGGCAGCTCACCCAAGGGTGCACAGGCTGGCCCGCCTCCTTGAAGGCACAGTGGGGCATCGAACTCATAGGCTCTGCAGCCAGGGACTCCCAACTCAATGAGTGACCCAGCCATTGGTAGTTTTTGGATGGACACACCTCCCCTTCTAGATCAAGGGAACCCTGAAACCAAAGAGTCCCCTCTGTGTGTTCTCCCTCACGCTGTGATTTGTTCTCCATCTTCCAGGGATCTGACCGTGACTCGCCCGTTGAATGTGGAGCTGCCACGTTCCATGGTGGAGGTGGTCACCAGCTGGAACCTGCCCATGTCCCGTTGGCTGAACTCTTGTAAGCAGGCTAGCCACTCTGGTCTTCACACACACACAAACACACACACACACACACACACACACATACCATTCCCATAGACTGCAGCTCCCCTCTTTCCCATGACTCTTCTGTCTAGGAGGACTGAATGGGGTGAAGTCCAAAACTTTTGGAGATCCAGTTCAGCACTAGGCGTTGGATAGCCAATAGGATAGAGGGCTTTGAAATAATTAGTAACACATCAAAAAGAGGAACAGAGGCTGAGTTGGTCAACAGCTACTAGTTGTGATGGCTTAGTAGCATTTCCACATTCAAAGTCTCTGTATCTGAGCCCTAAAATGGCATAAGTCAACGGCTAGAGAAGACTTGCTACCATGATTCCCCACATGTAGGCTCCATGGACATCTCCAGATAGAGGGTGGGCAACCCTTGATCCTATCACAGATGAAGGGATTACTAGCCCCCATCCCTTCTCACCACTGACCAGGCTGGCTAAAACTGATGAGAACTAGAGTTCACTGACAGCTGGTGGTGATGGTGGGGGGGGGGGGAAAGACTGGTTCCTTACCCCTGCTCTTGGAGGCTGGTCTTGGTAACAGAATGTGGGGCTAGTGATATAAGGAATGGGCAACTTGTAGCCCCCCAGATGCCATTGGGTTGTGTGACTCCCAAGAGCCCAGCTCAGCTCAGCCAGGGCTAAGGGATGAAAGGAGTGGGAGCCAAAAACAACATTTAGAGGGCTACAAGTTGCCTGCCCCTGAGACGTAGCGTTGACCTGATCCTGTAGCTCTGCTCTTTAACAAAGGTTGTTTCCCCAAATGAGTACCATTGGGCCAATGTTCTTTAATTCAGCAAGTGCAAGAAGGTTTGTGAGGGGTAGACGTGAGTTACAAGTATCCCAGAAAGGGAGACCAGCTAGTTGGACTTAAGCTGGCAGCATGATAAAGCTTAGTTTCCTGAAACGAGCACTGTGTTTTGTATCTTGGTGGGTTTCCATTGAGAACCAGAGAGGCGGCTCATTTAACTAACTTCTTCTGTTTCCAGATGTTTTTAAGAATTCCCTGAAACTGGGCACCTTCTCAGCAATCATTGTAACTTATGCCGCGAGTGCCCTCTTACATGTGAGTATTTTTCCTCCCTTTGAGTTCCATCTCATGGCCACAGCCAAACATTCACTGCTAAGTTCATTCTAAAATATTCCTGATTCACCTTGGCATCCAGAGGCTGGTCATAATAAGTAATTAACACACTGGGCATGGGAATGGGACTTACACCCAACTATAGTTTAATTAAGGCAGTGGTGGGAGTTAAGATTTCAGCTCTGAAGTTGCTGTTCAATTAGGAGGTTGAGCTCTCTCTTGCTTTTCTGCCTAGGGACTGAGTTTCCACCTGGCTGCTGTCCTGCTATCTCTGGGTTTCATCACTTACATTGAACATGGTGAGCATTTCACAGCCTCGTCCCATGGATTTGAGCCATCAGGCCAGATTCAAGCCTCACCAACAAGGAGCTTGTTGGATAAAGTTGTGCTGGTGGTAACTTTAAAACCTTGTGCCAATGTGCTCTGGTTTTTCCCTAGTTCTCCGGAAGAGGCTCTCAGTCATCTTTGATGCCTGCATACTCTCCAAGAGGTGCCAGCCAGGGTGTTCGCATCGCAATAGCAAGGTGAGACGAACCTTATATTCCAAGAGTCTGTGGCTGCCCTTGATGCTATCAGCCCAGCAGTCTGTCCTTATCATGTTCTCCAAGCTCTCGGGAAGAACCTCCTTCCCAAATCATCTTCACTGTAGGGGGGTGGAGGCCATTGTACCTGTGACAAAGATTGTGCAAATCATGCTCCTTACCCTATTGCAGGGATGGGGGGGACTTTTGGCCCTCCATATGTTTTGGACCACAACACCCACAGCTCTTGATCACTGGCAGTATAGGCTCGGAATTCTTGGAGTTGTGGTCCAAAACATCTGAAGGGCCAGAGATCCCCCCACCCCTGCTCTACCGGTTCCCTTCTTGGGTTGTGGGTTAGGGTTAAGATTTCCACCCATATGCCATGGAACTAAGCCTCCACGGCTTCTTCTCCTGTTACAGAATCTTTGGGTTTACCTCCTCAACTTCCTCTTCGGTGCTCTTGCCGTCTTCCACTTGTCCTACCTAGGCTCCTTATTTGACATGGATGCTGATGACTCTGTGGAAGAGCAGGTAAGGAATGGAGGATGGGGAATGGGATGGGTGTCGAAACACAGGTGGGTGGAAGCCTGGATTGAGGTGCACCGTTTGAAGAACTCTGTGGTCCCTGTGGTGGCCCTCAAGCAGTCCTGACAGGAGCCCCAAGGATACCGGGTCTAACTCTGCCTCTGAGCTTTAATGGTAGAGCAGATAAATAAATTGGACAAATAGATATCAATGTTTGTTGTGCATTGTTCTGCTTCTACTAGCCTTCCATAGGGAGGCACAGATCATCTGAACATGCAGGGTTTCCTCTTCTCCTCTTGTCTGTAAGATTGCACAAGGTACCTGTTAAGCTTATCTTCAGTATCATAAAAAGTAGAACTTATTTACTTATTTATTTTTGTACATGTTAACCGCCTGACTTTACCTTGGGAACTCTGTGCGGTGTACAATAAATAGCAAACAGAACAAACCCAAACTCAACCCCCATTGAAAGCAAAACAAATATAAACTAAAAACAATAGCAACAAAAATAATACAAAGAAAGCTACTTTTGTTAGAAAAGAACAGGATCACCTTATAATGCTTACTCAGAAAGCAAGTCCCATAAGTTCCCATTGGCATTACTTTCAGGTAAATGGATGTAGGACGACAGCCATGGCCAAGCTTTCTCAGGACTTTGATTTCTACACTTCTTACTTATATGACTTTATTTTGGAAACATAGAAGATAACAGAGGTGGGGGGCTAGTGTAATTATTGTCATGATCCTCTGCATGACAGAGATTGGTACTACAAATATATGGCTATCACGAGAAAATGTTTAATGCTTTTAGAAGTTGCTGAGCAGCCCGCCCCTTCCCGGTCTAAGAGCTCAGTGGGTTGAAGCACTGGGTGTCTGAATCCTCACCCTGCCTCCTGGGAGAGTAGCTGCCTGAGATCACCCAGGCCATGGTCCTGGGATGTATCTCTGATGGGTTTGTGTGTCCTGCCAGTTGCATGCACCACCAGCAGCAGAAGGGCTAGGAAATTCCTTCCAAGTGCTTCACAGCCAGAACATATTTGACGGCACATAACTGTTATTCCCGGTCCCAATTAATTGGTCCCTGCCTTTCTTCTTACCCATGTTGAGTTTTGTCTTGACGGTGCCGTGCTCTCTTCCCTCCAGGGTTACGGCATGTCCTACACCATCCGCAAGTGGTCTGAACTGAGCTGGGCCAGCCATTGGATGACCTTTGGATGCTGGGTCCTCTACCGACTCATTAGCTGAACCTCTTGATTGGGCTGGAGGGGGGAGATGGATCCAGGAGGACCGGAAGAGAGAGAGAGAGAGGCAGAGTGGAGAACCCTGCCTTCTTCAAGAACATTGGGTGCCAATCTGGGCTCAAGTCCCCTGGACAAACAACTGAGTTTTTCCCCCTCTGGAACACTTTTGAAATGGAGGAGCCTCTCCAGTTGAGGGCAGGGGTGTCCTGCACACCACATACCCTGGGCATGTCCTGGCCCATTGCCCCCACAGTCAAAGGCTCTTGAGAAGGACAGCCTAAATAGTTACCAAAACATCATCATTATCAAGAACAATGAGAACAGCAAAGGGGAACCCGTTCTTTCCCCATCCATTGACTCTTGGAAGGAGAAACACTCCTTGCTAACTCAGAAACCCTTGCCCCATCCTGCTGTTCTCTATACTGGCTGTTTGGGGGAATCCACATCCATTTTCTCCTGCACCCCAAGTTCTTCCTTGTATGGTTTTGTCCAATGATTTTTTTTTATTGGAAAGGTTACCCAGCTAATTCTGTGCATGCTGTCCTATTTCCTCCTTCTGTCTCATACCTGACTATGGGAACTGGGCCGGCCACTCTCATGGCATCATGGCATAATTATTGCTGGAATTGCAGCCTTTCTTTCTTTCCAATTTCTTTTCCTGCAGTAAAGGTTGGACACTGGTCAATCAGAATGGCAATTTTTTTAAAAAATTGTGTGTCGTTTAAAATTGTCCCTTCTTCTTGGATTAGCAAATTTGAAAAATGGAAGTTTTGTTTCCAAGACCAACTTGTTTCAGAGTCTTGAGGACATTTGGTGAGAGGAAGAGGGGAAAAACAAGAGGAACAGGTATATAGGTAGCTTTTTGTACGGGTTTTCTCCCCCCCCTTGTCTACAGCTGCAGTACCTGTCCTAAGGCTTAATTTGCTGCCATAAGAGCTTAAAGCTAAAATATCCTGGTACTTCCCCTCAACCTTCTTGGCTTTGGCTGCACCTACCAGTAGAAAGAAGCTGGGGTGAAATTAAGTGAAATGAAATCCAAACCTCTGGTCGAAAAGAGACCCCACAATCTTGCAGGGTGCTGCCGACACACTCCCCTTCCCGGAGACAGCTGGAATTCCTGCTTAGCCATCTCTTGCTCCGTTTTCTTTGTTTATCCTTCTCATAATGAAAACTCAAATACTCAGGAAATAAAATGCGGTGTCTGGTTATGCGTAGCTCGTTAGAATACATTCTTTGCTGGCATATTATTGATTTTGCATTAATTATTCTTGGATAATTATTTTCCCTCCTAGGCATATTGACTTGGGGCTAGCACTAAAAGCGAGAGGAGAGGGAGGACATGGTAAGATTGTTCTCCTACCCTGTTCTAGCCCCTCATTGCTGTGAATAAGCCAAAAGGCCGCATTAAGAAATACTGAATTTGTATCAAATGGTTCCAAGTATGGCTCTCTTACAATAGGGATGGGTGAAGTGTAGCTTCCCAGATCTTTTTGACTCCTAATCCTAGTATTCTTTACCACTTGGGTGTGCTGATTTGAGCTGCTGGTGGCTTTGGGAGCCCAGCAACATCTGGAGAGTCACCCTTGGTCCGCCCTTGCTTTACAGTGTGACTCCATGTTTTATGATCACAACTTTAAAGGCCCAAGAATGCCATCGCAGGTGCTGTCCTAGTCCTAATGTTGCCTAAGTGATCTAGTTCCTACTAGAATTAAGCCCTTGTTCTGCAGCAATATCTTCCGGGAGGTGCCCACCGGCCATCGCTTCTGCCCCCACAAGGTCAACCTGGAAGGGTTGCTAGCACTAGAATAGTTCTGCATCATGCACCAAGTGGTACCTGGAAAAGCACATTGCATGCGGGGGGGGGGTACTTTAGAACTGATTTACAAAGTACAGGACAGGCTATAAAGACAGCAGAAGGAGTAGCAACGAACTTGGGCAACAGGACGGGTGGCACCATTTTATTTTGCGCCTCTTAATAGGAGAGGATCTGAGTTCTCTAACAACTTTTCGCTAACAGTATTTTTGTGTACAGAGGGAAGGGAATTCAGGGTTCTGTCATCGCCAGATTGATTGTATTACTTCAGTGATTAAAAAAATAAAAATCAGGATGTGTATGTTTTCTATAAAATCAGAGAGGAATTGCAGGAATGCTGTATCGGTAGATATTTGGATCACAAGCGTTGAGGATTGTGTCTTTTGTTTCTGTTGCTCCATTGGAATCTGCCAACATTTTGCAGTAAAATGTGTACTGTTTTTTTGCTAAGAGCAGTTGGACTCAATACATTATTTCGTATCCGTATGCTCCCTTGTGTGCTGAGAGGGTAAACAGTGGTGAAAGGGGCTAAGCATCGGTCTCTTCTTGATCTGTTAGTTTACTTCTTGAATGGAGATTTCTCTGTTGAAATAAATAGACAACTCACATCCACACGCACCTCTTGTAGGAAGTTCTGCATAATATGTGGAAGAGGCACGGATGAGAAAGAAAACTTAAATGATGTCCAGGAGCCAACATCATCCCACCATATCCATAGGAGCAGAGCTGGAAAATACAGGCCCTGTCAAATGAGGTACAAGACCAATAATAATAATAATAATAATAATAATAATAGAAGAAGAAGAAGAAGAAGAAGAAGAAGAAGAATTTTCCTACACTGTATATCATTCTGATTGTAGGCAAATGAGATACAAAAATCTATCTGAATAAGGAATTTTGGCCATTGATACTTCTGTGCAACTCTTCAAGACAAAAGACCCCCGTTTTTTTTTCTCTCACACCCCAGATACCTAATTCTCTTTGAATCTTGAATGAGTTGGATGATGACCTTTCTCCATTCTTGATTTTTTCTGTAGACCCAATTGGCTCAAGGTTAAATCCTAAAACACTGATGGCGAACCTTTTAGAGACTGAGTGCCCAAACTGCAATTCAAAACCCACTAATATTTTTGCAAAGTGCCAAAACAGTAATTTAACCTGTATACAGGTGGCTATGAAGGGGTGATGTTGGGTGCCCACAAAAAGGTTTCCGAGTGCCACCTTTGGCACCCGTGCCATAGGTTCGCCATCACTGTCCCAAAACCTCCAACATAGCAGTAGGGATATGACATATTCTAAATAGCTTAGGCAAGGGGAGGTACTTGGGTTGCCATTTTACATTGCACTTGATTTGTTGCTTATTAAATAAAGATTAGGGTAAAAAAACAAAGCCTTGCTTGGATTTTCCTCCAGAAAGGTTTGTGCTATTTGAAGTGAAAAGTGTTGGTCCATGGTGACAGAGGATGAGATTGGAGGTCCATGAAAATGAACATCCGGCATGATGATCAATGGGAATAGTTAGAAATAAAGTGAATCAGCCAAGCGAGCTAAGGTTCTTTTTTACTGTGTGTGTTAATGGAAGGCTTTCTTTTTATAGACAAGCAATGCCCTAGCACATCCAATCTCGCCTGATCTCGGAAGCTAAGCAGGGTCGGCCCTGGTTAGTACTTGGATGGGAGACCACCAGGGAATACCAGGTGCTGTAGGCGCCTGGAGTAGAAACTGGCAAACCACTCCAGTATTGCTGCCAAGACAACTCCATGGACATGGGGTCATGAAGAGCAGGTCATGACTGCAATGACACAACACACACACAAATTATGAATTAACCTGTAGAAACAAGTCAGAAATTAAATTGGCTCGTGGCAGCTTACCACACTGGAGGACAGCCTGCAGTGCTGCACTGATAGTTGAAAATCGTCTCAGCTCTCCACCTCTTCACACTTCATCTGTCTGCGGAAGGTGGCTGAGCGAGAGAAGCAAAGATCGCAGGCAGACTCTTTCCTTCCTCCTTCGCCTCTCAGAGAAGAAGGTGTGTATGTGTGGGTGGGTGGTGGTGGGGGATAAGTCATTTGTACTCCATCCCCCGCCCTTGCTTTGGTACACCCTGTGGGAATGAAACAAAAGAGCAAGAATTTGTCACTGTCTCAGTAGGCTGGAGGTTCTTTTCATGAGTACAGCCTGTCTTGGGGAGGTGAGATTTCCCCCACCCCCACCGAGCTCGCTCTGAACTGCACGGGCTTGGGTTGATGATGATCAGAGTGGACCTCTTATGTGACGAGCTAACAATTCCCAAGCCCTACTATAGATCCTTATTTCTGAAACATCCCTGTTGATCAACACAGGTGAACAATTGTTCTGTTCACGTATCCCCAGCAGGTGAAGAGCGATGGACTTGGCCCTGTTGCCAAGATACCCGTTATTGGCTTGTGTCAATGATTAATTCAGTGACTAATGGTGGGAAAGAAGGAAGTCATTGGTATGTGTATATTTGTGGGGTGGGTGGGGGAACCTCACCTCCAGACACTTGGTCTCATAAGAAGAAAATGGTGCGTGTCCCAAACTGTTCCCTCTCCAGCGATCATTTGCCACTGTCATCTGAGATCTTTCAAGGTGAGCATGGGGCGAGAATGCATTAAGGCAGAAGAAACCAGCCAGCTTGGGGTGAAGCCATGGCTAGAAACGGGGAAAGATGACCAAAGGTTAGCCTCAAGTCTACAGAGCTCCACTTCAACCGGAGCTTCCTAGGGCTCAGCCTCATGGCCAAGTAATCAAGTGTCTCTGATCACACACAGAGTAGCTTTTCCCTACAATGGAGTGAAACCCAGCCAGCTACCCAAAAAATATCTGAGTTGAGGACTTCCAAGTCAGAAAATGTGGTGTGCTTGAAGAATTAGAAACACTGGTGAGGGACCAACACCCCCTTTCCTTCTCATCCATTCTCTTTCTCCCTCTCTATCCTGTACAGTCATCAAAGGACAGATCTGGATCTTCTTGATCCCCGTGTTCCTGGGCCTTGTGCAGGTTGGCTTCTTCTTGGAGCAAATAGGCTTTTTCCTACGCCGCAAAATCAGCTCCCGCCGCACATGCCTCTCACTCTGGATCTTAGGGGTGTATCCGGTAAGAATGGGGGTAAAAGAGCCATGCCATGCTGTCCTGCAACCCAAACCACCCCCCTCCAAGACTCTCCTCTTGAGTACCCATCCTAGGAAATCATGATGAACCCTCAAATCAAAAGTGCCTCCGGCTATGCTGTGCAGGTCCACATATGTAAGCCAATGAATACATTTGGAAATTGTTTCATGTTGATACGCATTCTTTTATAAAGTGATTTTATGCGACATTGGATACCACCAGTTGAGAAGCACCAGCATAAAGGCCATTGCATGCTCCAACACTGTTTAGAAAACAATACTCAGATGTTCCTTTATGATAATTATTTGTCTTATCTCATGGGGCAGTGCTTAAAAGTGTTGTACTGCAGCTCGCTGGGGGAAGGGGGAGGCAATCACATAGCCTGCATAATTAACTCCTAAACAGCCCAGAGAGTGATTTAAGCACTATGGGGTTGGTATAGAAGCAGCATGCTCTTTGGTTTTACCTTTTACTCTGTGCCATGCCAAAGTGTGCTTGCTCAAGGACATTCCAGTATTCTCCGTAGATAACAACAATACTGTATAGGAGGGGATGAACACAAATTTGTAAATGTGATCTCTGCCTGCGCAGAATATCTGTGTTGACTAGGGACAAATCAGTTCAAGCAAGGTGCTCAACTTTAATAACCCACCTTAACCCCAATCCCTCTCCTCTTCAAACAGGTGTTCAGCCTCACTTCCCTCATCGCCCTGTTCATCCCTCGAGCATCATTTGTCTGTAATTTTGTCGCTTCCATGTAAGTTCAGCTTGACCGCACGGGTAGGCAGACAGAATGAAATCTGGGAGATTTAGTCATTTGGCAGGAAAAGAGTAATGTGTGGTCCTCTATATGTATTCAGATCAGGGTTTTCATCACTGACTGTCCTTCACTATAAATTATCTGTGTCATTTTAATATGGAAATGGTGGCCCCCAGACCTCAGCAGGACCCAGCTAGGATTGCCGTTGCTTGTTCTTCAGTTGACAACTCTGTGCTGAAGGAAAGGAAATAGTGCTTGTTACAGTTTTTGGAGACGCACAACGGCTTTCAAAAGTCCCATAAAATAAAAGCATATATTTTCAAGCAAGGTCCCATCTTTCTAGATCCATTAGAATGCCTTGATCCATTTCAGAAAGTAAAGGATGGAGGGGTTTTGCACTGAAGCATATGCTTTGTTTGTAGAAAGGCCCAGGTTCTATGACTGGTATTTCCAGGAAAGCTGTTACAGTAATAGTATTTTTGACACTGGGACTAAGGACACGGTTTCCCACCCACTCTGTGTTGAGGCAGGGACATGACACCCTCCCCCCCAATGAAAAAAAGGGAGTAGAATATGGGGTCCCTCCAAAACAAAGAGAAATGTTAAGACCCCAGAGAAGATAAAGTCCATAAGAACTGAAAGTTTTTGTCTCTTTTCCTAACACCCACGAGTAGGTTTGCCTATAGATTCTGTAGCACTCTAAACATGGCTGACTTGGAACAAAGGCCCAATTCCTCTCTTCTAATTACAGCTGTATTTCTAGTTTGTACCTGGAAAGTGCTTGAGAGCTGCTGCCACTCCACACTGACAATAGATTAAGGCAGATTAAAATGTTTTTGTTACTCTATTCTTTGCTACCCCATTTCCAAACCATGTAGAGGAAGGGTCCAATTGGTCCATGTAGCCTAGTGTTGCCTATTGCAGAAATAGGAGAAGCGTAGCCCTTCAGGTACAGTTCAACTACAACTCCCATCAAGCTTCGCCAACATTGCTAGTGGCGAGAGATGATGGGTGTTGTGGTCCAAAACCATGGAGGAGGCCACAACTTTCCCATCCCTAGCTGCCCTGGTTGACAGTAGCTCCAGAAAATAATTTCCTATCCTCTGGTACCCAATCCTTTTATGTTTGTGGTTGTCAACCTTGGCTTCCCCGGATTTTCTTGGACTGCAACTCCCAGAAATCCTGGCTAGCACAGCTGGTAGTGAAGGCTTCTGGGAATTGTAGTATATTAGTATATTGGACTGGCCCCTCAAACAGATCCACCAATTATATCAGTAATGTTGGTTACATACACCGTGGCTGTCTTGTTGAAGCTCATGGTCTCATCTTGTCCAACCAACTAATTCTTTCCTTCTCTCTGGACCAGCGCTTCCATTAGGCAGAGTGATGCAGCCACCTCAAAACTATAAATGCAGAGGAGGGAGCAGCTGTGGCAGCCACTGTGCTGTTTCTCATTCACTTTTCAGTTGTTCCCCAGTGCTGGCAGGAAGCATTACGTATGTCACACAACCTTCTTGGTCTCCTGTAATTTAGGCCCAACCTAGATGTCAGAAACAGGGGGTTCAACAAGTGACCACACACCAGAAAAAGAGGCAATAAGATAACTCAGAGGCAGGACTCACTCCCATCTAAGGCTGGAAGCTTCTCAGTGAATCTGCTGCTTAAGGTGTGATCCAGAACCCTGTTCCATCGCTAGTACGTAAAGATTCGCCAGGACTGGGGCAGCCATGTTATGCTTTGTGTGAGGTAACTCAATGCCATAGGCCAGCCCTGGCAGCTCCCCTGTTTGATCTGGTACCCACTGGGCCATGATGATGTACACTTTTGAGTACTACCCTTTATCCCTCTGGCTACAGCTACCATTCCATCACCCTTTGGAAATTCCTGGCCTTGATCCAAGATTTCTTTGGCGGATCGGATCGGATGCTCCAACAACTGGCAGGGCAGCGCGTTTCTCCAAACCCTTTCCCCTGTTGCTGCTGCTGCTGCCTTCCTGAGATTGCTGCCAACCGGTAAGAGTCGCCTTGAGTGCTGGGTCAGAACTAGACCTGTTGGATTCCGGCTGCAGCTGATTAAGAATCCCTCAGCAATCTTTTCTTCTTCATCAACAAATTCCACCAAGTGTCCTCATCCCCTCAAATTGGCTCTCACTTTTTGTCACATCTTTTTAGATGTTATGAACCTGCACATAAAGACATTTATAGAAGAAACTTGCAACAAGCTATTTGTAATTAAGTGTGTGTGTGTGTGTGTGTGTGT